>JAMPIV010010705.1:0-494396 GCA_024509875.1 Oreohelix idahoensis
AAACATGGAGTTCCTCAAGGCTCAGTATTGTCTCCCACCCTGTTCCTTGTATTCATCAATGACCTCATCCACGATCTGCCACAAGGTGTGAGAGCTGCCCTATACGCTGACGACTTGGTGGTGTGGTGTGTAGAAGAACATCTAACTATCGCTAATAAGCGAATACAAAGGGCAGCAGACAACATAGCAGCATGGGCAGAGAAATGGATGGTGCAGATCAACGCTGAAAAATCATCAACAACACTTTTCACGCTCTCCAACAAAGACAAAGCAGGAGAGATACGACTTGGAAATATACATGTCCAAACAGATGAGGAACCGGTGTACTTGGGCATTACATTAGATACGAGAATGACATGGAGGCACCACATCGAGAGAACAGAGGCTAAAGCGAGAAGAAAACTTTCCATACTGAGGAAAATAGCTGGATCAAGTTGGGGAGCTAACGAAACAACACTAAAGAAAGTGTATACAGGTGCAATAAGACCTATATTAGAGTACGGATCAGCAGCATGGTCTACAGCAGCCAAATCACACCTACAAGCCTTAGATAAAGTACAAAATCAAGCGCTTAGGTTGATCACGGGTGCCATGAAGACCACACCAATAAATGAAATGGAAAAAATCACAGGCATTCCACCTTTATTATACAGACGAGACAGTCTCATTTTATTTTTGACCCTCTTTGGAGCAGTCTCTGACCATTGTTGCAGTTAATTAAGGAGCCAAGATATTCAAAATTTGTGACATTTTCAATTTCCATCACTCATTGATGGTAAATTTTTGGTTGAGGAAGTTGAGAGGGAACTGCGGTAAGACGAGTGGAATTACAATGGGTGGTTACTGTTTGAAAAAAAATTGAAAAAGGGTGACCCCCCCCCCCCCGTCTTACGAGACAAAAGACAAAGAAAATAGTCTACGTTACGGCCCACAAGGCCTTCGTCAGGAAAGGAAAGAAAGTGAAGTCTAGGATCCTAGGACACATAAAAAAAACTTAATAAAATAAAAACTGGGTACTTCCCTGTGAAGGCAAGAACCGAAATTCGCTGTCTGTTGAAGAGCTCTTCAACAGACAGCGAATTTCGGATTTCTTTGCCTTCAGGGAAGTACCCAGTTTTATTTATTATTTTTTTTTTATGTGTCCTATCTAGACTTTCACTTTCTTTCCTTTCCTGACGAAGGGGCCTTGTGGCCGTAACGTAGACTATTTTCTTTGTCTTTTGTCCTCTAAGACGAATCACCCTTTTTCGATTTTTTTTCAAACCCACCACATTGTAATAATTTTTGGTTGGCACCATCTTGTTTTGGTCTGTGGACATAATCTTAGTTTTTTTTTGTGGTTCTGAAAAAGGTTCTGATCCTCACTGTGTCTTTTGACAGACAGGTATTAATCTGTTTCTAGTCCCTTGGCACTGTTTGAAAGCAATTAACTGTGTCATCTGCGTACCTGAGTTCTGTGATCGCATTTCCACCAATTGTGAACGGTGATCGCAAAGTTTCACATTCTTGGTAACTCCGAACACTATTTCTCATTAATATTTTCTGCATTAGATGTTAAACAAGTATGGCGAGAGGATGCAACCCTCTCTTACCCCCTTTTCACCTACAAACCAGTCGCGCCCACCTGATGTTTCTCCCGCTACTCTGACAGCTGCTTGTTGTTCATGGTATTTAGTGTTTCAATTAGATGGATCAAATGCGCTGGAAATCCTTTTCTCTCATGATGTTCCTTCAATTTCTGATGTTGTACGCAGTGGAAGGCCTTGGTGTAATCTACAAAACAGGCATGAAGATCTACATTGTATTCTCTGCATTTCTCGAGGATGTTTTCTCACGTTAAAAGATGTGATCTCTCGTACCTCTCGCCTTGTCTAAAACCCGCCGCTGTAACTTCGTGTATTTCATGGGGGAACCAAAAGACGCAGCAATAGTGGAACGCAGTCAGCGACTCATAGCTTGACTGCCTGCAGTCAGAGGACCAGCGAACCAGAGCTGGGTCAAGGGACCGCACTCCACTCCACGTGGTGGTCATGGATACAGTCTGCAACAGTGCAGTCTGGCTGAGCGAAGTGTGGATCGCAATGGGAAAGGCAAACCCGGTCCTAAAAATGCCGTGCAGAAGTCGGATGTGTCGACCGAAAGGTGCAGATATCACAGCTTAGGCGTAAACAGACACAACGCAACCACCGTCCTTTTCAGGACGAACGAGGAAGAAGAAGGAAGAAGAAGAAAGTGTATTTCATGTTCTAACTTTCTTTCTATCCTCTTCATGATAATCCACAAGAGGATTTTGCTGGCATGACTTATTAAAGCAATAGTACGATAGTTGGTACACAGTTTTAAATTGCCTTTCTTTGGGAGAGGGATATACACAGATCTTTTCCATGCTTCGGGCCAGATTGCACTGTCCAGATTCTTCACACATAGTGCATGATAAACGATGGGACCACTGGCCTCTCCTCCTGCTTGGATTAGTTTAGTTTGGTATATCATCGCATCCTGGTGATTTCCCTTTCTTCAGGCTTTTGATTGCTGCACGTACTTCATCTAATATAGGTTCTGGCTCTCTCTCTTCACTTTCAATCGTCATGTCTGGGGTCTTTGTACTATCTTCATACATTTATCTACAGTAATCCTTTCATCTCTCCAATACATCCTCACTTTCTGTTAATATGTTACCATTTTTATCATTGATTACATATAATGATGGTCTAAAATCCTCTGTTAGCGTTCTGATTTCCTTGAACATATCCCTATCCTTTCCCTGAAATTGCAGAGCTCTTCTATTCTATTGCAGGTTATTCGTTTATGTACTGTTTCTTGCTTCTTTCCTAATCTCTCTCCTGATGTTTCTTGTGCAGTTTTTTTGTATTTTATCACTGTTTCCGTTCTACCCTGTTTGCTTCAGTTTTCTTCTTTCCTCATTGAGCCTCAATGTTTCCTCCGTGATGTATATCTGCTTCTTATGCACTTTTCTAGTTATCATGTTTTCTGCTGATGTGATGAGAATATCTCTCGCATGTGTGGCTAGCTCATCCGGTGTCATATCCTCTTGTACAGCCCATCAGTGCTTTCGAATTTGTTTTGTACTTCTATGTTATATTCAGGTGGTATGGCGCTTACATCGAGACGGAGAGAGGTCGAGCACCTTTTGTCACTTTTTTTCAATTTTAAATTAAAAATCTGCAATTAGTAGCTCATGATCTGAATCACACAATCTGCTCTCTGGGGAGTGTCTTTGTAGATGATATATATACCTGACCTCCATCTTTGTTGTATTCAAGATGTAATCTAATTTAATTCCTGCTGTTGCCATCTGGTGAGGTCCATGTATAGAGCCTTCTGGGGATGTTGTCTATAATAGGTTATTTGTAATGGAAAGGGTTGTTTTATAAGCAGAATGCGATTTAGTATTTTTTTCTCCTCTTTCGTTTTCTATGTCCTATACCGAATGGAACCTCACATCTTTTTCTCTTCCTCTGTTCTTTCTATGCCAACTATTATTTTCGCGTTAAAGTCGCCCATGATTACCCTTTTTTCCACTTTCCCTAAAGTCTCTTGTAAAACTGTTGCAACCACAAAAATTCCTCAATTTCATCATCATCTGCTTGCAAGATGTGGGTGCATAAACTTGTAAAAATTGTGATGTTCAAAACTTTTCTTTCTCTTGGAGTCTAAATCATGAGAAGTCGATATTACTAAATCGGATTGTATCCAAGTAGTGCTATAAAATGCTTTTCTTTGTGTCGGGAGGAAACCAACCCCTAGGGCTCTGACCGCCTTTATTTTTTTCCTTCCCTGAGTATATGAAGGTCTCTCCTGTTTGAGTTTATAAAATGACCTTTGTCTGGCCCATCTATGTTCAGAAATGCCCAGTACCCCCCATGTCTGTTTTGGTTCTGTGTCCATTTCTTTACTAATCATACAAAGTTTTCCCTGATGTAGGCTTCTTACATTCTCACGTTGCCTATTCTTAATTTTTTCTTATAAGTCCGTATGTCAGGGCTTTCCGCAGTAAACACAGTCGTGTAGTGTGGTTTTTGGCCGTCCATCACCCATTACTTGTACTTGCTCTGGCATCGTTCTCTGTATCTCCCCAGTTCGCATAGCTTCGATCTGCCTGGCCTGGAGGCCACACCCATACGATCTTTCGTGTTTCGAGATTTCATCATTCTTGGCTGTTCAATGATTTTCTTGGCATATTCATTCTTTTCACTCCAGTTTTTGCCAGCGCATCTGCTTTCTGAACGGTTCTGGCCGTATCTTACCAACTTTGGTCCCTGGTGGCGCACCTTAAGCCCGATACAGGCCCGAGGCCAGCTCCTGCCTTCAAAGTCGTTGTCGAATTAATCGATCATCCATCTTCTTCCGCCTAGGCAGCTGTGTGTACTAATGTGGGGGGTGACTCCATATTCTTCACTTTGGCTCCAGCGTAGTATTTAGCCGGCTAGCCAAAGCCGTTGCCCGGAGGGTGGCGTCTGCCGTACACAAGCAGACTCTGGGAGCCATTCGTGAGCTGGCATGAAGCGGGGGAACCAAATAGGATCCAGGGCCATTGTGGCAGAGATATTATGATTAATAGATTTATATATATCATTTCTCTTTATTCTACACTTGTCTTTTACCTTTCTTTCGCTCCTTTACCTTTCTTTCGCATACGTCATAGATTGTTAGCAATTTAAAACCTTTGTCATTTCCTTTCTAATTTAGCAACGCATTTATTGCGGTTAGCTAAGTTCTTTAATGAGAGATCGAATCGTGTTTAATTCGTTCTCGACAGAGATAATAAGAAGATCAATTGTCTATCACGTTTTTCCCTGATCTGTTCGCCTATAGCTTAATTATTCACGGTGAAAGATTTGAGATCAAAGTCGAGCTCGCTTATATTGCGTTTATGACCATAGTCTTACAGGCAGCTGAATAGTGTGAATTCTCGAGCAAAGAAAAATCTCGCATTACGGTCGGGTAAATCATGTTATATACAAGATCTAGAGAGATCTGTTTGCTCGATGCCTTGCCTGAGGTCTATTTTGTATGCGATCAGTGTGAAGAATTCGTTTGATTCGCAGAATGAGCAGGAAATATGTAAATCTGGGCGCAGAGCTAAATGTATAAGTCTGGGCTATATTCTTCCTTTCCTATATTTAAACCCCAGCAGTTTGGAGACTTCATTCATTCAGTACTCCTCAGTTTCAGAAGACAGATCGCTTCGTTCTAGAATACCTTGTAGAGTGAAGTTCTTAGTTTTCTCGACATCTAGCGAGTTCTAGAATACCTGTATAAGTGAAGTTTCGATTTCAGTTTCGTGGGAGATAGCCTGTAGTTCTGTTTTGGAGGTAATAATTTAAGTGCAACTAGTATTGTCGAGTGATTAATTGTTAATCGAATTATAATCTTCACTAGATTTTGTGCAGTGTAGAAGATTTTGCCAGTTAGGCCAGTCATTCTAATTCTCTAAGTTACTGTGTTACAGTGGATAGCGGGATAAATTATAATTTCTAGCTAAAAACTCATTCAGGCTATAAATAAATTTAATTAAATTGCTAGTATACCCAGTCAGAGATATATATTTAACTAACTAAGTAAATGCACTGATTCATCATTTGAGTATTGACGAAATGTGTACGTATTTCTAATTCATGATGACTGATTTCTTTTTAATGACTAGAATTTATTTCACGGGGAGTTTTTAAACGGTAAGACAAGCTCTAAGTTTGCGGTTTATAATGTAAGTTAAATAACCGAAAGTGAACATATTCTATTTGCGCGTAGGACTGTGTATACTTATTAGGGTTGAGTATTTATGTTTTTCTCTTCTTTTATACAGTATTTGGGTCAAACCCAAAATCTACCAGCGGTTTCAGTATATATATGAGAATAACCTAGAAGAAAACATTTTTGTACTTAAATACGTGGGTTTACAAGTTAAAACCTGTCTGGCATTGTGTTTGCATCCAGAAAAGAGACAGAGTAGTACCCATCTCACGAACTTTAAGACTAAAATGATGGTAACTGGGCCTATCGAGCCAGATTATATTTCTTCTTCTAAATACCTCATGTACATTCAGCCCATGTGGGGGCGAGAAAAATTACAAACAGTAACATTTCCGACGTTTGGCCAATTGTGGTGTGACCAATAATTTTATATTGAGCGAAGTTACCGCCCTGACATTTCCTAAGTACTGGAAACCTTGAGATTCTGACATTTGTGAGCCCATTTTAAATTTCTTTACCTGAACTGATTCAAGTGACATAAACAGTAATCCTAAAATATAGTTGTAAAGTGAACGCTCCCCGGAGGAATGAGAACATTGGATGAAACCTGTATCTGCAGAGCTGGGGTTCTCTTTATCAAAACGAACACGGATTCATGGTGTGGTGTGTGTCCTAAAGTTTGCGCCTGAAGGGTGCAAGACATCACGTTTGTAGGTAAGAAAGAATGTCAGTGGCCACTGGTGAATGAACAGAGAGAAAGCAGGACTTAGTGATTCCCGAATATAGTGGTATAATTTATGCACCCACTTTGTGTTTTCTTTATACAAGTTTGTATCTAATGATGTTTTCCTGTTAGTATAGATTAATATATCAACTCTGTTCTTTACCGTAGAGGGAAATCCTTAGACCATTAGCGTATAAATCTGTGACTCTTTGGGGGCTATAAACTTTTTTCTGCTAACGGGATCATGGGCTCAACAGAGGGGGAGGAAAGGATTACACACTATGGGTCTATTCTTTTTAGTAATTTCATTAACTTATGTGTATGTGTATTTTTTTATTTGTGATTGATATTCATTTAATTTATGGTTTGGTGAAATTCTTATGATAAATAAAATTTTACATAAACTTATTCAAGTGTGTGTCGGTCAGCTCGTTCCAAAATATTTCTACGAGTATTATTCCAATTGTTATTGTTTTCACGTTCTGTTGCGTCCTAACTGTCGTCAATTAATGGGTGGGTGTTGTCATGTGTAGTGGTTATAGAGTTGGGTATAAAAAAATATATTCTAATGTATATATTTCCTAGTACTGGTCTGACAAATCTAGATCTGTTGTATGAGATAGGCTGACCGAGAGAATCTTCTCGAGTGTCAGGGACAGACTCTGTTATTTTTTATGGTGAACCATCTCACTCGTAAAAATTATTTTTCTATTATTATCTCCCATCTGAGCTTCAAATCACCTGTTCTATTTCTATTCAGAAGGACCAATCTATGTCTCAATTCCCCTATCACAAATCTACGACAGCCATCCCAAAAGGGATGTGGCTGCCTCTCACTGTGAGGTTTATCCCTTACACCCTCCTGCCCCTACCCTCCATATATAAATATATTATTATATATATATATATATATATATATATATATATTTATATATTTATATATTTATATATATTTATAACGTTAAAATATTATAATAATAATATATATGGGGGGATAATATATACAAAGATTAAAATCAAAAAATTTCAAAGTCACACGAAAATAAGAATCTTTGTAAATTTAAACAGGAAATCTTTAGACAGAGTTGGGGGGACAGACAATAATATTAAATTAAGGAATACAAAAAAGCAAGAGGAGCTTTCATTGCATTGTGAAACAAATATGGAGAACAAGAGAAATCAAGTCCCAACACAAAAAAATATAGAATCTTCAACATAAAAATGTCAAGTCAGTCCTATTGTATGGCTCTGAAACATGGAGAACAACAAAAACATCACCCAAAAAAGCTACAGACTTTTATAATAAAGGGTGCTTGTGTAGAATAGAAGGACTTAAATGGTATGACAAACGTCACAAATTTGGAATTAATGACTGTTAAAGCAGAATATTAATGTAATATGTATCTTGACCACACATAGGCTATTACCAGTTAATACAAGCGGTAATATGTCTCTCTGTGGTTAATCATATGTTTGCACGGGTTTTCACTTATATTGAACGCGAGATATTTAATACGTCTTCGGTAGTTTATGACGTAATGCGTTCTGCACTAATTTATTCTAACGGTTAAGTTTTTTGCCTTTCGTGATTTGTATTCTTCGAGGAAGGACGTATATAAGTAAGCTCCTAAGATAATGTGGAAGTTGAGCTATTTGTGGCATATTTTATTATCCGAAGGCCGCCACTATTATTACGATATTGGATAAGATGATCCAGAACCTAGTGAGAGGTTTGTGACAACCTAAGAAGTATTCATTTATAATTAATCGTCTGTAATTGTCTGACCCACATTACTTGGGTGATCATCGGTCGTATGCACCTCTAGTACAGCGGCCAGAAATGTTTGATGAGACATGACTATTGAAGGACAGGACGAAGTATCGATATGTATGCCAAGCTATTTTCCCCATGATGTCGTTATCTGCTGTCAACCATATTATGTGGAACCCATCCACGTCGCGGCTTGGTTTCGTCTGAACTGATGTCATATATGTTCTTGCCGGTATCCATTCGTGTCTGTCAGTACGATGCCTGTGTTGTCACTGAACTTTGCAATACTTTCAACTACACACTACCAGAATAATATCACCCGTAACAATGACAAGAACCAGACAAGTGCTAGTGGAACAAGAGTTGAGAGGAAGACGCTGTCGATAGATAGGACACACATTAAGGAAACCTGTTTATAGCTTTACAAGGCAGTCCTTGTTCTGGAATCCACAGGGAAAGAGATGCAGAAGTAGACCAAAAAAACACATGGAGATGAGAACTGGATAAAGAGGTGAAAAATGATGAGGAAAACATGGAAAGAACTTGAGCGGATGGCACGGGACAGGAGGACTTGGCATGTGTTTGTTGAAGGCCTATGCTCCTCTGGGGAGCTAAAGGGTAGTGATTGAATCATATGTATATATATATATATATATATATATATATATATATATTATATACGTATATATATAATATATATATATAATATATATATATATATATATATATATATATATTACCGATATATTCCACCGAAAGGGGGGGGGGGGAGAGAATGATGAATCCACGGGCGCCTCATTGGAATCGACCAGACCCGTTACACGGACTACGAGCTCTGAACAACGGCTGGAATTTCCATGTGTCTGTGTTAGGAAATTCTCTACTCAGAGAGGAATGAAAATCCACAGAACGAAAAAGGGATGTGGGAGCTCATCACGGGGAGATCAACCGCGCTCTGTTTCGACGGGTAAGACGTTAGAAGAACGCAGCCAGGAGTCAATCCATAGTACATTCAAGTTGATCTGCCTGATGATGATCTCACACACTTCTTGGCCGGGGAGAGAGATGCAATCAAGTTTCCACCTGCCAGTACAAAAGGGCTTTGGGAACAGCTGGACGAAGCCTTGGCAAAAGAGTTGGATAACAACCTGAAGCAGCTAACGTTGGAGAAGAAGCTGGAAATCTTCAGCGACATAATATATCTTCACTGTCGCAAAGTGTTCGGATTCAGGGAGGCAAGGGAAGGTAACCCACTACGAAAAAGTAGAAGACAAATTAAAATAGAAGAAATCAGGAAACAGAAGAAGCATGCCCGAAAACCGTTCAAGAACGCAGTTGCCACAGAGAAGGAAGGGTTACGACAGGTTTGGGAGCACCTTAAAGGCCAACATAATGCCCTTTGTAGAGCAGAAAAGTTGTGCAGGAAGAGAACGAAGACTCGAAGGGATAGGGAAAGATTCTTCAGGGAACCCTTCAAGTTTGCCAAAGAACTGTTTGAGCAGCCACGGTCGGGTACGCTAAACATCAAGAAAGAAGACCTGGAAGAGCACCTTAGAATGACATATTCAGATGGTCGCAAAGATGAGCGGCTCAGCAGCATAACAGGCCTTAAATGGCCGAGTAAGCCAGGAGCTGAATTTAACACCAAACCCCCAACGATGCAAGAGGTAGAAAGCAATGCCCAGAAAGCTCGATGCAAGTCAGCTCCAGGTCCTAATGGTGTTCCATATGTTGTGTATAAAAGATGCCCTGAGGTGCTCAAACGACTGCTCCGTTTACTGAAGAATGCATGGAAAACTCAACTTGTAAGCAAGGAATAAAGAAAGGCGAACGGAGTCTACATCCCGAAGGAACAAAATTCCACAGACATCAGTCAGTTCAGGCCAATCTCACTATTTAATGTGGAAGATAAGATATTCTTCTCAATGATGGCGAAATGGCTCACTACATACCTCCTGGCAATGGGTACATTTACACTACCATTCAGAAAGGAGGTATCCCAGGTACACCAGGATGTCTAGAGCATGCCACAATGATCTGGGAAGCAATTCAAAAGGCAAATTCTGACAGAACAACCCTCCATGTAATCTCGTTGGATCTAGCAAATGCGTATGGAGCCATCCCACACCAGATGTTGTGGCAGGCCGTAGAATGTATCATGTTCCAGAAGAGATTGCAGCAATGCTGAAGCTGTATTTCGCAGGGTTTTCTGTCAGATTTTCAACCAGAGAGTACACAACGAAGTGGATTGGCCTTGAAGTTGGAATTGCGATAGGATGTACCATCTCTCCGATTCTATTCGTTATGGCTATGCAGGTAAACCTCAATGCGGCTGAAGGAATGGCTATAGGTCCAAAGCTTGGTGGAATGTGGCACATGCCACCGCTCAAAGCATTCATGGATGACACAACAATTCTGACATCGGATGAACATCAGGCCCGGAGGATGTTAGCACGCCTGGATGAACTAGTCAGCTGGTGCAGAATGAGCTTCAAACCCATGAAGTCGAGAAGCCTATCAGTCAGGAAAGTGAAGATAGCAGAGGTCATATTCATGGTTTCTAGCCCTAGAATCCCTACTGTCATCGAGGAACCTGTTAAAAGTCTTGGCAGGGTGTACGATGCCTCATTAAAAGACTCGAAGGCAGTGCAACAGACAATAGAATTGGCAGGCAGAGGGCTACAGATAATAGACCAAAGCAGACTCCTAAGAAAATTCAAACTGTGGTGCCTCCAGTTCATGTTGATACCAAAGTTGCTGTGGCCACTGCTTATATATGAAATAAGCACACGTACAGTGGAAGCTATAGAGCAGAAGGTTAACAAGTTCATGAGGAAATGGCTAGGGGTACCACCAGGTCTGTCAGATGTAGCACTATACTGCAAAAAGTCAAAACTTCTGCTTCCTTTCAAGTCAGTTGTTGAAGAGTACAAAGTTGGAAAGGCAAGGCTTGCAATGATGCTACGCGAGTCAGCAGATGATGTGGTTAAGCCCATTCAGCCCACACTGAAAACGGGAAGAAAGTGGAGAGTGGAAGAAGCTGTTGATGCTGCCCAAGAGTGGCTCAAACTGAGGGAGGTAATCGGATACACACAAACGAATAGGCGTGGATTTGGTCATGGAGACATCCGCTGGTTGTCCAAGGCATCAAGCAGGGAGCGTAGAGACATGGTAGTTCAGGAGATACGAGGAGCTGAGAATGATAAGAGGTGGCAAAAAGCAGTGCAGCAGGCCCAACAAGGCCAATGGACTACTTGGGAAGGAGACCTGCAAAGGTCCTTGACATGGAATGATATATGGCATATGGCACCACTTAGGCTCAGCTTCGTTGTTAGATCAATGTATGACCTCCTGCCATCGGCCACAAACCTTTTGAGATGGGGAAAGTCAGATGATGAGCAGTGCCCCCTGTGCCATGGGAGGCAGACACTTGAACACGTGCTCTCAGCTTGCAAGGTGTCATTGGGGCAAGGGCGATACACATGGCGCCACAACAAAGTGCTAACTGAGCTGGCTGCGACAATAGATCTGGCAAGGATGAATGTGAATAGCAATGTCAGGCCAAACACCGCAAACACATACTTTCTGAGAGCAGGAAAGTCAGCACACCCAATTTCGAGTAAATCAGGTAACAGTGTACCATCTCTCCTTGACTGTGCAAATGACTGGGAGATGGCGGTAGACCTACCTGGACGAGGGGCATATCCAGAGATTATCAGAAAATCTCGAAGACGGCCGGATATAGTGCTGCATTCTTCATCATTGCACCCGATTATATTGATTGAACTGACAGTGCCATTTGAATCCAGATTGGAAGAGCAACATTTGTTCAAAGCGGCCAAGTATAGTGATCTGGCCGCAGATCTGAGACACGATGGGTTCACTGCAAGGGTCATGGCTGTTGAGGTGGGTGCAAGAGGGCTCGTGGCTGCATCAGTGTATGATTTATTGAAACTGTTAAGGCTGAGGGACAGTCGAGAACAAGGGCACTGAAGAGGCTTAGTGAAACTGCGGAAAAGGCATCATGCTGGCTGTGGAACAACCGCAATGGGCTATGGAACTCGGGACGGTAAACTCTGCGGTACAGGAAACATCAGGAATTTGTCTAGGTCCACAGTGCGTTGAGTTTTTCGTTGAGCTGGTGAAAGGGCTGTGACTGACAGGCAACCCGCGGCGTATATTATATGAGGTGTTGGGCACAGAATTACAGTTGCTAGCGCGCAGTGGCTAGCCTCGTCGGCTTCGTGCAGGTGTGTCAGTATCTGTCCCTAGTCGTGGTGTGCTGCGGAACGAACGGAATAATTTGTCTTCTCTTTAGTTACTTTCACAGTTGCCTCCACGGCTCGCGGAGTTGTGGAATTTAAAGTTGCTACCAAAGTGAAATGGGTTTCATTTTCGATACAAGACAACAGGAGGCTGAGACACTTAGGAGTCATAACCCAAGTGGGCCCGCCCCCCTTAGAGTGTACAGGAGTAAAGGGCCGAAACACTTGTTCGACGGGGGAACTACTTCTGATGATCAGATTGCCTCCTGTTGTAAAGCTCTGTATGGAGTTTCCTATTATATATATATATATATATATATATAATATATATATATATATATATATATATATATAATATATATATATATATATATATATATATATATATATATATATATATATATATATATATATATATATATATATATATATATATATATATATATATATATATATATATATATATATATATAAATATATATATATATATATATATATATATATATATATATATATTATATATATATATATATATATATATATATATATATATATATATATATATATATATATATATATATATATATATATATATATATATATATATATATATATATATATATATATATATATATATATATATATATATATATATATATATATATATATATATATATATATATATATATATATATATATATATATATATATATATATATATATATATATATATATATATATATATATATATATATATATATATATATATATATATATATATATATATATATATATATATATATATATATATTATATATATATATATATATATATATATATATATATATATATATATATATATATATATATATATATATATATATATATAATATATATATATATATATATATATATATATATATATATATATATATATATATATATATTTATATATTTATATATTTATATATTTATATATTTATATATTTATATATTTATATATTTATATATATATACTAGGGACGGTCAAAAAGTAATGCCTCTTAATTTTTAATTTCATTCAATAGGCAAGAAAACAGATAAAATTCACACTGAAATTTAGCCCCAAGTCTGAACTTCAAAAATTTATTTCTCAATGTAGTCTCCGTTATTTGTTACAGTTTGTGTCCATCTTCTCACAAGGACATGTATCCCCGTACGGTAAAAATGTGTGTCCTTTTTCCTAAACCACTGGCGTACGGCGCGTTAAAGGGTCTCGGTGTCCTCAAAGTGATGTCCGCGAAGATCTTATTTCAGTGGTCCAAACAGATGGAAGTCAGAAGGTGCAAGATCGGGACTGTAAGGGGGATGTGGTAATAATGTCCAGCCAAATTCTGCAATCGCATCAATGGTGCGTTTAGCGGTGTGTGGCGTCGCATTATCATGCAACAGTAGTGCAGTTCTCTGATCTTTTAATGGGTAAAGTCGCCGAAGACGACCTCTAAGCTTCTTCAAAGTTTCAATGTAACGGTCTGCATTCACCGTGTTTCCCTGTTCCAAGAAGTCGAGAAGAATCACACCCTTCTCATCCCAAAACACGGAAGCCATAACTTTCCCTACAGATGGTGAACTTTTGAACTTCTATCTTGTCGGCAATGTTGTGTGATGCCATTCCATTGACTGCCTCTTGGATTCTGGTTCAAAAAATGAACCCAAGTCTCATCACCTGTCACAATATTCGATAAAAAACTCTTCTCCTTCAGTTTCGTAACGGTGCAGGAGGTTGATGGCTATGGTTTTCCTTGTTTCTTTATGTCTGTCTGTCAACATTCTGGGTACCCACCGAGCACAAACTTTCGAATAACCCAGGTCTTAAATGATGTTCTGGACACTGCCTTTACTAATGGACAACATGGAAGAAAGTTCATCCAGTGTTACCCGACGGTCACCACGAATGATGCCATCAACTCGATGAATGTTGTGTGGAGTCACTGCGGTAGACGGACGGCCAGTCCGCTTTGCGTCAGCCATTGAGGATTGACCAACTTCAGCTTCGTCACAACGATGTACCCAACGTCGGACAGTGCTGACATCCACTGTTGAATCTCCATAAACATTCTTCAAACGTTTGTGGATGCGAATTGGGGTCTCGTCTTCAGCATTGAGGAATTCTATGACATAACGTTGTTTTAACCGAACGTCTTTGGCAGCCATTTTTAAACTGTTACAGTGGCGCCACCTGTTACTGAAACAGGTTGGTAATGCTAAACAGTGTAGAAGAGTGTTTGAGGAATCCTGCTAAATTTACAAATTGCACACCGATGCAGTATTTACATACATAAAAAATAGGAGGCATTACTTTTTGACCTTCCCTCGTATATATATATATATATATATATATATATATATATATATATATATATATATATATATATATATATATATATATATACATTTTTTTTTTTTTTTTTTTTGTTTTTTTTTTCTTAACCAGCGGCCTTTGGGCTTTCAGCCCTTCGGCCCAATGACATGTCATTGCGAGGCTGGGGAACCTGAGGACTTTCCTTCCAACCCGGTCAGGAGCTTCGCTCCTTCCCATCCACAGAGGGTTTATCACAGGAGCCGTTCAGGCTATTCAGTCAAATTTCCGGCCGTAAACATTTCTTCAAACGCCGACGCCCGGGTTTGAACCATGAACACCTGGTCGCCAGTACAACGCCGAAGCCATTACACCAGCGCGGCTCCCATATATATACATATATATATGTATATATATATATATATATATATATATATATATATATATATATATATATATATATATATATATATATATTCTTCTTCTTCTTCCGTCCTTAGCCAACGACCGGCAAAGCAGTCAGTGGCCATTACGCCTAGTGGCGTCTTAAGGGCAACAGCGAATAGATTTTCTTTGCCGTTGTTCCCATCACGCCTAATGGCGTCTTTAGGGCAATGACAAATCAATCCATTTGTCGTTGTTTCCGTAATCAAAGTGACTGGCAAACGGGTGATCAGCCCGTTGGTGCACATTATACTATTAGTATTCAAATCTGCTAGAATGAAACCAGGCCAGGAGGAAGACAGCCGATAGGATAGTATGACACTCTCTCTTCCAAATTGCTACACCTCACGGTAGAAGAGGAAAGACTAAGTAAGAAGGTACGCGAAACCACACACCTGAAAATTGAAAGTTTTTTAGGCCGACTTTTGTCCCCGAGCATTTCTGAGTTATTGACCTGTAGTATTACATTAATTTTTTGGTGAACAGGCAATTTAAACAAATTCATAACTGTCAAAGGATCGGGTAGCAGAGCTCAATGTAAACATTCACAAGTACGAAAGCAATCAAGGGCCTAACTCTGTGAACAAAGGATCGTCGCAGACTGCAAGAAAAGAGTTTCAGTAAAAATTATGCAGCACCTGGAATATGCAGTTCAAATCTGAGCAACCTCAGATAGTGTTAGCGAGAAATTCTGATAAGCAGAAGTATAATAGATGGTTTCATCGACTTCTACTTATGCAGACTGCACTGTATTTTAGCTGCTCCTACACAACCTCCTTTAACTTTACAGGCAAAAACTGGAATGCTAGTGTATATAAACGACACAAAATCAAGAAAACTAATCCTTTAAGAAAAGGGAAAAGTAGCACAATAAGAATTTTTTAAACAACTTCAATGCCAGAAAAATTACTAAAGTAAAAGAATTGACTGAAACGTTATCAGTGTTTGTCTGCTCTGGATTGTTTGTCTAAACATTAACTTCTATAATACAAGTTTCATGTCCAATATATATATATATATATATATATATATATATATATATATATATATATATATATATATATATATATATATATATATATATATATATATATATATATATATATGCAACAAATAGTTGCAGTCAGAATTAGCAGCCAAATATGAACATTTCAGCAGGTTAAAAAAAAAAGTGTGTTACACAGGAATGTGTGCTGTTATCAGATCTGTTCAATTTGCACAGTGAAAAAAAAATGAAATCCAAAAAGGACATGCCAGAAATATAAGTGGGTGGACATAATATAATTAACTTAAGGTACGCCGATGAGACATTCTTAATGACAAATAGTGAAAATGAGTTGTAGGAAATGACTGATACAGAAGTGACAGAAAGTTAAAATAAAGGCCTTAGCCTTAATAGCAAAAAAAGACAGAAGCTATAGTCATCTCGAAGAAAACGACCTTCGGAACGCTTTTTAAAAGTAAATGGAACAATTTTAAAACAGGTCCATAGACGCAAATACCTAGGCACATTAAAATAAAAATCGGATGGATGTTGTATCTCAGAAGTGAAGTGTATAATATACCAAGTGAAAGCAGTATTCTATTTGAAATTAAAAGCATTGTATGCAACAACTCTTTGTCCAGTGGGAGTAAGAAAGAGCTCTTATATAGGAGTTATATAGGACCAATCCTGACATACGACAGTGAGTTATGGACAATTAGTAAACAAGTAGGACAAGCACCATATGCCACAGAGATGTGGTTTGACAGAAGAATGGTCACAAATAACATGGACAGCTAACATGTGGATGTCTTGAAAGATGTCAATGTACAAAGTTAATTTATTTCTCAGGTTAGAAACAAACAATCCACTTTCTTTTGGGGCATGTTATGAGAAGGAAGCTGGAGTATATCGTGGCAATAGTAAAGATAGAAGGAAAAATAGATGGCGGCGACAAAGAGAGAAGATTCAGGACATTTTGAAATCATGGCATGGAAAGAAGTCAACAACAGATTTGATCAATAGTACTGTAGATAGGAAATTATAGTTAAATAAAAGTATGTCACACAGTTTAAATAAATACCGGATTAATAGTTAAACAAAAATTTCAGCTTTAGTTACTTTTTCTTTTATTTCATTTTATGTTTGACAAAAAGGTTTTTTTTACAGAGTAAGGCCTCTAGTTTATATGTATATATAAACACACAAACACACACACATTCACCCATATATATATATATATAGTAAATCCAAAGTCGGAGTCCCCAAGGCAGTCTAATGTTGATTCGACATTATTCTGGCAACTCCTGCGACGTGGATGGTACCAAACTGTATCGGCTACTGCCGTTCCTTTGGAACCGGCTGTGTGGAGAGGGGGGAACATGTTGCATAGGCAACAGCTTGATCTCCATATAACTGTGCCCAAGCTCGCGCCCTGGAGAGGACACTCCAGCTTCACCCTACAGGTGTCGGCAAAACACGAGAAGTAGCAGTTACCGGTTATAAACATTTTGCCAAATTGGCATAGGGCATGGCGCCTGGGGCTACTTCCGGCAGTGGGAGAGGTTCTAGGATCTCACTGGACAGCTACCGCCTGCTTCAAGCTGGGCAGCTCCCAGTCAATAAGGTGTTTTCCCGCCACTGTCTGCTTTCCCCATTGGGTGCATGGGGATTAGGGTCAAACCCGAACTGTGGACAGAACATTTTGCACCAAGCAATTATCGTAATAATAGAAATAAGCAAACTCTCAGAAAGATATCTCCTACGGAAAATTAGCAGATGTCAAGAGAACAGTTGGGCGACCACAGCTGAGGTTCAAAGATGTGTGCAAGAGAGATATGAGGGCACCGGACATGGAACAAGCAACATGGGAGGATGAAAGTGCCGATCGCACTAAGTGGCGATGCTTTTTACGGCGCCACCTCAGATTGGGCGAAAATAGGCTCACACAACAGGCAGAGGAGAGGAGAAAACGTCGAAAGGAGCACCAGGAAAATAAGCAGCTGATGGCTGTCACCTATGGGGCGCATTCCCATAGTCAGTTATGACTGAAGGGGCTATTATTATTATTATTATTATATATATATACATATATATATATATATATATATATATATACATATATATATATATATATATATATATATATATATATATATATATATATATATATATATATATATATAATCAGCTGCCATCTCCACAACGAAGGTTGGCTGTAATGGATTTCCAAAGTCTTCTGTCTCTTGTCTTGGTGGTGCACTCTGAAAGACTCTTTCCTGTCCATCTCTTGATGTTATCTTCCCACTTATAGCGCTGTCTTCCCCTTGCACGTTTGCTTTCAACTCTCCCTTCTATTATGGTCTCCTGCAAGGTGTTATGCCTTTTTATGTGGCCAAAATATTTTAGCTGCCGAACTTTGATCTCCCTCATTAGTTCTCTTTTCATACCTAGATTTTCTAGGACCTCCTTATTTGTTTTCTTCTCTTTCCATTAGCTACGCTCCATTCTTATATATATCCACATTTCAAGAGCCTCAATTCTTTTTTCCAATTGCTTATTCATCGTCCATGTTTCTACACATACAGTAATGCAGAATATATATAACACTTTATGATTCTCAGTTTTAATTTGTGAGATAACTGTTTAGATGCCAGTATATGTTTCATGTTGTTGAATGTAGCTGTGGCCATTCCTATTCTCTTTTGATTTCTGTTTCAGAAATTTCTGTATATATATATATATATATATATATATATATATATATATATATATATATATATATATATATATATATATATATATATATATATATATATATATATATATATATATATATATATATATATATATATATATATATATAAGATTGAAACAGATTTGGAAAGCCCTTGAAGGAATGGCACAGGACTGACTAGGTTGAAGTGTATTTCTTAAAGGCCTATGCTCCACGGGAAGTTGAAGTGAACTGTATTTTGATAATGTGCTTAGCATTTCTTCGAGGCCAAAGTGGATAGCTGATTTCGTTTATCCGTGTTCTGGCCATGTTAAGTTTCGTAACAGCATGGGAAAAACTTGGATCAAAACGATAGATTTTTGTTCCCTACGGAATACTGTAGAGCTTTAATCTTTCTTTTCTTTAATGTCATTTGGTCATTCATCGATTGAAAGGGATACTACATATATGCAAGGTCTTTGTCAAAGACGAGACGTCCGAAGTTTACAGACTCGAAACCAAACTAAATGCATACAGCCAACAAATATTCACAGACATGAGACCGATGCATAGATATATGTGACTCGATTTGATGTACTGTACTGACAGGCAGGCTTGTGGGCATGTGTATGGATGGCCAGACGGATTGATAGATAACCAGTAAGCAGTTCAAGCAGCCACGTAGAAGTCACCGTTTTATGTGTAGCACGTAATCTTGAGTGTGACAACTTGTCAATCAAAATATCGCTTATGGCATGTCATCGATTAAGTCAAGTGAGCTGGATTAACTGTATAACAAATATTTGCTTACACCTTAATACGTCTATCCTACGGCGTTCTTGTGCCCTAATTCGAAACCTAACCAGCCCGTTTTATTGTATTGTTAGAGCAGTTGGTAAAAGCAATACGTGCGCAACGTTTGTGACTTTTGCTAGCGTCAGTCTACGTTTGTTCATAATTTCGTCGATGTCTAACTGCATTTCTCGCGCCTTGAGCGGCTCGCCCCTTCACGCGAAGTCCAGTTCTGCTGGCTGAAAAAAACTGGGCACTTGTTCTTTTTCTTTGAATACTGTGGCGGCGTGGGTGGATCAAATAAGATGAGATCTATGGAATGTATGAAGAATATATTGCTATTGTTGATCACAATCGACGTCTCTGCCCCCGGTCAAACCCATTGGTGCTCAGTCTCCTTCATTAAATTTCGAAGGATATGAATGTTAACTGTTCCTGTTGCGCGCTGGTTGTATTACACGCCGGATGTATCTCATACGTCTGTCTCTGCTGGTCTTTTGTTGCCTAATTCCAGCAATCTTAGCCTTGATGATTCATCGACTGTAGTGTCATTCTCTAATAGGCGATCATTAATTTACCTCGGTATCTCTTCCTTATCCATATTCAATGCACTTAATATGGGTGCTCTTGAAGCTAGTCTGTCAGCTCTTTCATTGCCGTGTAACCCTGCATGACCAGGACAGTAGATCCACATCTGTTCCTGCAGATTCGAGGCTTCTATGGAGGTTTTCCATTCATGCCGGAGCCATCCACTTTGGACCTCCCGAAGCATGGATTGTAAGTCTGATACAATGACTGCCTTTGTAAATAAAGTTTAAGATAGTCACCTTAAGGGTGCAGTAGCTGCCTCTGTTGCAACACCGTATGCAACACAATACTGCCCCGGTCAAACTTCACGCGAAAATACCAATCGTGGGTATGCTACAACATCTAGTCATCCCATCACAATAGGCAGTCATATAACGAACAGCAAAGTTAATCCTGAACTGCAATGCATGGCGCACAACGGCCAACTGTGATGTGCGTAATGTCCATAGTTGTTATTAAAAAAATCAACATATTTATTTCCAATACTTCAGGTACAATACGTAGCGAAAGTCATTAAAATTCTATGTCCCGTCAGTCTTCATATAAGCATAAAGGCACACTATTCAGTACAATTGTCAATCTTGGACCGTAGGGATATTCAATTCATAAACAGTGAATCCACTCTTCTCCACAATGATCCTTCGCACCCTTCCGTAACTGGTACGGTTGTAAAAAAAACTCTGATGTAACAGTGTATGAACCTCCCAGGCCACTAAAGCTTAATACCTTACCAAATACATAATATATGATTCCCTCCATGACTATTATAAGTCACAACGGCAGCATCATTCCATGTCTTTCTGAATAATAGAACTCAGAACACAAATGTTAGCCTATGATTTAGGCATCCATCTTGAATCCCCTGTTTTCCACCATCCGCGTTCAACAAATGTGCATCTCAGTGCTCTCTTCAAAAAAATATCATCATCTCCCCAAATACTAGAGCCATTTTTTTCTGTGCAACTACATTGTTGCCAAATTCATATCGCAGCAGCCTCTACCTCCGTTCTCATGCTGGAAGTTGTTATCATGTAAGCGCAGCGATGTTCAGTGACGATTCTTCCCTTTACTCTAGCAGAGAACCCCCCCCCCCCCCCCCCCATCCCCAGATTTCTCACCACGGATTACAGACCCATCAGTGTACACAATGGCATCATAATCCCCAGCATGATCATTTATCAGCTGATCAATTTCTGGCTCTGTACTCCCATTGGCTCAAGTTCTGCACTCTCTACCAAGGTTGATGATGACTTGCTGGTAATTCATCCAGTTCTCACTTGACTTACTCCACCTTTCTCCTTTAAATATAACGGTAGTTATATAGTTGCCTCTGCCTGCGCAATCCATGACATCCCCGATTTATTCTTGTTCCTTTGATGTCAGGTACGTGCTCATACAGGGGATGCCTTTTGTCGGTGGTTACTCGCATATAAGCTTTTACCTGGGCCATCGCATATCTGGATCTAATTGACAGAAATCCAGGCATGTGCCGCATCGTCACAATAGGGTTATCTCGCGTACAACCCAAGACTAGACGCATCCCTTCATTTTGAATGCGTTCCAGTCGTTCACATTTTGTTACTGACAGCGTGATTATCATCAGCCCATACTCGATTACCGATATGACTAGCTGATGATACAGGAGAAATAGTATAAGTATATAAATGATCTAATAAGGTGGCTCGTTAAACTGAGATTCATATACGGATTTAGTGAGAAAGTAGGAAGGTGAATATTCTCACAGAGCAATAATATCTCAGTAGGGCCCTAGATCCTTGCAACGTATCTTCCCCTATTATTCTTACTTAATATTATGATTAATATTATATTATTGATAGATAAACCACCATCACAGTTAGTTAGTTGCTTATCCTTTACAGGACGTGGCAATCAACCCCAGCTTTTATTGGCTGTTTGTGATTTTTCTAGTCAATTTTTTTCATTCAGTAGTTTGCCATTGCTTTCTGAACGGTACGGCGCTTATACCATTGTTAAAAATCCACACAAAGCGATCTTCTACCAAACCGCCTACAGCAGGTTTCGAACCTGGTATATCTGGATTATGAAACTGCGTTCATATCCATTAGGCCAAGACATCACAGTACTGAGGAACAAATGTGGATTTTCGAGAGAAGTACAGGAAAGAAAATAACCCCACTACTTGTAAGGGTTATAGGTGCCTGAACATATTTGTAATTCATTACCCACAGATACGATCAAAGTAAAAATAAAAATGTAAACACAATTAATAATGTCATGAACAGTAAATAACTAAACGTTGTAGTAAGTTAGAATGCTCATCATAAGCACTGGTGTGGCTGTCAGGGGGGGTATAGGTGTACTCATAATTATAGATTGTAGAGTTCACCTGGTAATACTCTGGAATATACTTTAAATAACGCTCCTTGATTATTCTGGTTGTGGAATTCTGTTTCAAATATGAGATTTCTGGATGAATAATCCTACCAATGGTCCTTATGATGTCATACTCCCCACTGGTCTCATGGGTAGTGAGATCAAATGTCTAGCCTTCTCGGATAAGTGCGAAAATATAGGAGGTCCCGTTTGCAAATTGCGCACGTTAAAAATCCAACGGCAGTTGGAAATCGTAAAGAGTTGGCCTATCAGGCCGCTGCCCTTGCAAAATTTAAAAATTAGAAAACTACCCACAACAAAAATATTTATAGAATGTGTAATTTCTATATAAACACATTGGGATTCTCGTCGGTGCTACGGAGTTCGTGCGCTGTGCTGAGATCCTCCTTGTGTAATCTAAGGGAGGAGATCGGAGCACTGTTGGAGTAGTCCGTATGCAATGAAGATAGTCCTTAAACCAAACCAAACCAAATCATTTATTGTTTACTTTGGGGAACGCCCTGCTTGGTCATTGAAAGAATTCGTTTAATGCCTAATTCGCTGCTGAAACAACACAAGTGTCCCCATCTTGGTACACACTAGCACGTCGCCACAAAGGACTCGTGACACGCACGGGAATGTTTATTGCCAGATGGTACACCGTGAGAGCAACATACTGATTACGAGATACTGAAGCGAGATAATGAACCAGGAGAATAAAGAAACCGCCGCATGACAAAGAGATTAAAGGATAACACGCACGCCAGAGAATGTCACAATAAGGCTTTGTGACAGAGGGGTGGGTGATTTCTGCATTGGACGGTCAATCCTTAACCATGGTTTGTCTCGCCAAACGAACCCACAGCTCGGAATTGAAGAGTTGGTTGCGACAGCCCACCCAATTTAGCCATTTACGTGCACTTAAATGGATTGCAAACAACCCAGCTTCACAATGCAAGATGGACACCTAGTTACTGGATTAGAAGGCGGAGTCATACGACACGAGCCACGACTTCTGATATCTGGGCAACCCGAAATAGAACGAGGCATCGTCAGAAATCAGTACGGAGTTTTCAACATAGGCGGAGCTAGTTTTTTTCCCCAAAGCATAGCTTGTTCTAATATATCATAGATATGTGTATTTTTGATCCATATCTGTGGAGTTTAATTTTGTAGTGTTCTGTAGAAATTTGCGAAGGGAAAAGGAGGTTAGTAAATCTTATAAAATTATTAATAATTTTCTTTCTTCATTATTTAAGATTTATTTTTGTACTTAGCCTCATAGCTAAATGTGTGAAGGGCATTTTGATTATGTCTATCCGTAAATGAATAATTAAATAAGAGATTTTCATCTAGGATCATATGAAGTAATTATACACACCTTCATCTAGATCATTAGATCATCATTACAGACTTAAAATGAGCACACACTTTCATGCGCAATATATTTAACATTTATCATGTGCGCTTCATGTCATACATCATTACCAGAGACTTAAAAACAGAGAGATCAGTAATGAGGAATATGATAAAAGAAAGTTAACCAGTGATATTAGATGTGACACTTATGAAACCACTTTTGTGTCTTCAGTCCAACAGATGTCTGAGTCTATATAACGTGCTTGGCTTCTAACCGGAAAGAAACTAGCAAAGCATATGTCCGGATAGTAGAAATCCAAAGATAGTTCAATCTACACTTCCTAAGTTACAAGGAAGATTTCTAAGCCCGCGTTTGTAAACGTTGGTTGTGCTGTATTTTATTCACCTGTTTATCAAGTGCTCACCAGTTGATTCTATATACATATATGTTGCGCCTCTTTTTGCGCACCACGATGTGTTCATGATTTTGAAACATCGCGGTGCTCAACTAGATCGTCGCTAGATTGAAATGACGTCAAATAAAATAATTACGTAGACGCGCGTGCAGAGTAGCGACAGTTGACTTTTGGAGGTGTTGCCAGCCTGTCAGGCTGCGTTTTTTATGTGTGTTCCCTTGAGGCCGCCATGTCCGTTGTCATGCTTGTGTATAAAGAAAGTGTTTGTACCTATTGATGCCAGGAGATTCTTATAAAGAAGATGAGCTGTTACGTACATTTATTACCTATGGGGGTAGTCTTCGGTCCTGCCAAATGTACGCACCAGTTTTATATAGTTATATTATTTGTGCGTTCGATTGATTCACGCACTGACGTGCACAATGCTGTGTGAGTTGCTTTGGACGCACGTGTAACCTAGTTGAGTAGATTGTGACGTCATGATAGGGGCAGCTCGGACGACATTTATGTCCGCAGTGTTATTCTTTGATTCCTGGCAAGTTTGAAGAAGCCATCAGTTGTATTCGTATCTATTGGTCTTCATGGCGAAGCCAATAGTGGAAGAATGAAGTAAGTGTCGCCCCATTTCTTATGGCAAGTTTAATTATGTAAATTAAAGTATCAGGCCGCTCCTATTAATGGTCTAGCGGGAATTCATCGGAGATGACATTCCTAGAATTGGACACACGGAGTCGATAGCCTTTGGAATCTTTTGTAGAGGGAGAATCCATATGTGGAATCAAGTTAATGAATATATATATATGCTTCACATGTTTAATATGCCGTTTTACCTATGCCAAAGTCGTGGTATGGATACCGAGAGGTTAGCCAAGATGAAACACTAACTTGGTTGTATTGTTATATCTGCCTTTGTTTGGATTGGATATGCTATCTAAGAATTTTATGAAGAAAGTCTGGGATGCTTACAAGTATGATATAAATTATTGCTCCGTGAGAATGAATCCGTTTGCCTTAATAAACGTCCTTGGGAGAAGGTCAACGGACGTTAATACCATGTCTGTTAAAATGGTAATGGAAGTGATCCTTAGTCACTGGAATATAAGAGAACTTAACTGTTAGAGAATCTACAACAACTATTAACAGTGATATTAACATTTTGACGTATGATCTTCGCATCTGTAACTATGATTGTCTTGTTCCACTTCGTTGGTGTCACGTCAATAAAATATATGTACTGTAATCACCGACTTGTGTGCTGCCAATACTTGCCCAGTTCACCCAATGCAACGATACTTGTTGGAATTTTCGTTTGAAGAACATTGTTGACATTCATTACGTTTTAACCATTCGCGTTTCAATTTTACCATTACTGTGTAGTGTAACGGACTTGCAATTATGGCCCAGTAGAGTTGGCCCGATGGAAGTGTACAACTATAAATCATTCTATTAATGTGGAGTTGCTCGTTTGTATGGATTGTAAATAAACCTTGTGAGATGTCTACAGTATTTTTTTGCATTCATTCAACCCGCTACTGTTGCAAATGTTCGTTGATTGTTGGACAAACTCATACCCTAGAATAAACGTGGTCACATTAGCTACATTAACAATATTACACGCAACAATATATCAAGTTCAGCTCACTCAGCAGCTTACAGCTTGAGTCAAATCAAAGCATGCACAAGTTAATTCTCATATTTATATCAAATTAAACTCACTCCAAAGCACATTCCTTGAATCAAGAGTACATCTCACAAGTTGATCTGTCTACCTACCACAATCACTTAGTCACAAGTTGGTTCGCTAAGATATCAAGCTCAAATAAAAAAGTTCAGCTACTCACTACGTCAGTGCATGAAGTGAATTCATCTACTTTCATCGTATATTGCACGACGTAAATTGACTCAGACTAGCTTTATTGCACGATGTCACGGATTTGCCTCCCCTGCTTTGCAGTAGTGGTCCAACAGTGGCCAAAACTCAAGAGCATCTAATATGGGTCTTCAAAGGTGTCTACCTTCACGCAAGATTACTCTTGGCAGAGTTGTAGATAAAAGGATAATGATGCTTCTGTCTCACGGGAGCGTTCATAAGATATTTCGGAAGTCAAGAACAATGCTGCGTTGGGCAGCGCAATTGTTAACTTACATGTGATCCGCCGCCTTTTATGAAGAATTAAGCAATTATTAATTTCAGCTCGTTCAAGCCCCCACCCTGATTTACCCAGTGGAATTCTTATTGTTCTGGTATAGCTCTGTTTAGGATGTATTTAGCAAATTGACTGAGACAAACATGCAATACGATCAAAATGATTAAATCATTTAGGTGTTAACAAGGAGGAAAAGTACGATGTCATCCGCCTTATTGAGCATGGCAAAACGAGAAAAGGCATACCAAAAAAACCTTGGTGTTCCATTGAGTACTATCAGAACGTTGTTCAAACCAACGAACTATAACATAGCAGTGGATAAGTACGAAAGCGAGGATTTCGCTCCAAAACAAGCACAGTGCAAACTGAATTTTTTTACCATAATCTGAAAATATGTTATTTAGAACTTTTTGATAACACCATCAAGTTTGAATTAAGTGTCTATCAATTACACCAGGGGTTTTCAACCGGGGTTCCGCGAGAGATCGTGACTGAAGAAAAAAATAATGAGCGTGCTTTTTTTTCCAAAATCTTGTAAAAACTGTGTTGTAGGCTATATTTTTTATTCATATTGCTTTAGCCTATGTTGTTTAGTTAGGTTGAGTGAACAACATTGCCAATAAATGTTCATGTTGGAGCGGGGCCCGGAGATGGAGCTTGGAACCGTGGAGCGGCAGGTTTGTTTTTTTTTTTTTTGCGTACGCCCGCAATTAATGGTGGCGAAATCTCGGGTTAGTATTCCTTTTTTCTTGTACAGAGACAGGTGTCCCTCGCCATTTAGGCAAATACTCGCCAATTTCGGAGGTACCCATTAGAGATGGGTCGGCTCATGAGCCGCCAGTCCCTGGTCGACGATACTTCTTCAAATGTCCTCGCCAGGGCTCGAGTTAATCCAGTCCAAATCCCAGTCGACGAAACATCTCCAAATGTTCTCGCCCGGGTTTGATCCTGGGTCACCCGGTCGCCAGCGCAGTTTGGTAACCACTACATCAGCGCGGCTCCCGTTAATTTAAGTCGAAAAAATAAATATCACACTTTTAAATGAAAAAAACAAAACAAAATTGTACACCTGTATGATGACAGATCAGCTTAGTCTTTACTCAAAATAACAAAACTTTTGTATTACTTAAATGATGGCTAAACTCTAATTTTTAAAATCAAAAATGTCATTTTGTTAAATAATGTCATATTTATTTAAATACACATCAGTTCCTTTCCATACGTGTCATTATCATCATCATCATCAATTTCTGTGACTGTGGCATACAGCCACCACTGTAGCTGATCTCCTTGCCAGAAGCCTGCACCAACCATTCACATGTGCTCTTGTAGCGGTGGTTTCTGTGGCAATTTGTTTCACATGATGAGGTTGCCACCCCTTCTAATATCAAATTAGTCGCCTTCTACTACACACATGAGGATGCATTCATTCCTTCATTAATAACCCTCCGCTCCCCAAGGAGCATAGGTCTTTAACAAACACATGCCAAGTTCTCCTGTCACAAACAATAATTTCAAGTTCTTTCCACGTTCTCTTCATCATTTTCACCTCTGTTTCCAGCTGTCTTCTCCATGTGCTTCTTGGTCTACCTCTGCCTCTCTTGCCCTGGGGGGTTCCAGAAAAAGGACTGCCTTGTAATGCTTTCAACAGGTTTCTTCGGTGTGTGTCCTATCCATCGCCATCGTCTTCTTCTCATCTCTTGTTCCACTGGCACTTGTCTGGTTCTTGTCATCAGTTCCACATTGGTAACCTTGTCATACCATTTTAGTTACCAATCTACGCAAGCACCCATTTATGAAAGTCTGATGCTTTTTGGTTGTTGTTTTCCATGTTTCAGAGCCATATAATAGTACTGACTTGACATTTGAATTGAAGATTCTTATTGTTGTAATGGATCCTATTTCAATTGATCTCCATATATTTCACAATGCAATGAAAGCTCCTCTTGCTTTTTGTATTCTTATTTATATATCACTGTCTGTCCATCCAACTTTGTCTATATTGCTGCCACGATATGTGTACGATTCTACTTCTTGTAGTGATGTTACTTCAAGTTCAACCCAGTTATCATTTCTTGCATTTATTCTCATTATTTTTGTCTTTTCCTTGTGTATTTTCAGACCCCATTGCTGCGACCTCTCATCGAGTGTTTTTATTTTGTCCTGTAGAAAGAATTACTATCGCCTAGATCCTTAATCTCAAATCTCGCCACAATCATGGTTGACAGTCTTTTTGTGAGTTATTCTGAGGACAAGAGATAGTGTTGCTAGTCTCAAGAAATGTGTTTGGTTTTAAAAAATGACTCAGGTACGTTGAACATTTTAAAGTATATTGCTGGTAGGCAACTTTAGTAGACCAAGTGACAGACTAACGAGTAGCAGGCAAACGTGGGAAATTGTCAACCCTGGCGGTAGGCCAGTATATATACTCTAAGTATACCAAGTAAAGACTACAGAACATTAATCAGGACAGAAGAATTATTACAGAACATATTGAGAAGACAAATGTTACCATGCGTCGAATTTATAGGACAAGGAAATATCGACAGCAGTAGCTATTAAGTCGTGACCGCCGAGAACAAATAGAGACAGCTAAAAATATCGAAGCAGTAAGAGTGAATGAGAGAGCAAGACGTTGTAATAATAATGGATTTGGAAATTGTTGCTGTACAAGTCTGCCAACCACAGGTGAAGGTTGGGCATATTATTTTGATCAACGGTTGCTGATCTTTATGTAAATAAACTTTCATGTATGTTCACTGCTGTCCGAGTGAAGTATTTGCATTAATTCATCAAACCATCGAACAACTGTCAGTCATACGCTGTTGTAATCGTCTGTCAGAAAGAAGTTAACTTAATCATCAAACATAAGCTGCCTACTGTTTAGAGTAGTGATTCGAACCCATTATACGATCATGATAATCATCAGCAGCAGCGTATATGTCCACTGCCATATATACACAATTGGCGCACGCGACCAGCCCTACATTTAGGCAGTAGCAACGGGGACAACATAACAACAAACGCAGCAGATGAAGCAAGCACAGCAGATGAAGAAACTTTACAGATCAAGAAGCAGCGTCGAGGAAGACGTACAAGAAGTCCTGCGTAGAAGCTAGCAAGAAACAAGAGTAGAAATCAAGAGGTCCTCCATCAAAGAATATTTTTTTACACCACCCAACAACGACTAGTGTATTCCAACCTGCATGTACGTACAACTTGATCAAATGTCATGACATACGCGCGCGAGTGCAGTTAGATTGAAAACAGTACACATTCGCGATAGATCAGAAATATCGTGTCGAAGTAGTTGTGGAACAGTCTGGTTAGAAGGAAAGTTGTCGTATCAAGCAAGCAAGACAGTTAGATAAATCACATAAACATTTTAGACATTTAATTTAGATTAGTTAGCAAATAGTTAATTTATACCTTTTATTCGTTTAATTAGTTTGAAATTAGTTAATTTATATTTGTTTACATTTTTTGTTTACAATCTTCAGTGTTGCCCATATTTTTGTGTGTGGAATATCTTCATGCATATTTATTTTGAAATGTATTAGTTAGTGTTATTTACTTTTCGAGTATTATAATGAAAATTCTCGATGAGAGGTCACAACACGTGGGCCTGAAAATACTCAGGGAAAAGACAAAGATTATGAGAATAATTGCAAGAAATTATAACAAGATTGAACTTGAAGAAACTCCCCTAAAGGATGTAGAATCATACACATATCTTGGCAGTAATATAGACAAAGTTGGAGGGACAGACAATAATATCAAAATAAGAATACAAAAAGCAAGAGGAGCTTTCATTACATTGGGAATCATATGGAGATCAAGAAGAATCAACGAAAATAAGAATCTACAACTCAAATGTCAAGTCAGCCATATTGTATGGCTCTGAGACATGGGGAGCAACAACAAAAACAACAACCAAAAAGCTAGAGACTTTTATAAACGGGTGCTTGCGTAGAATAGAAGGACTGAAATGGTATGACAAAGTCACAAATGTGGAATTGATGACAAGAACCAGACAAGTGCCAGTGGAACAAGAGTTGAGAAGAAGACGCTGGCGATGGATAGGACACACACTGAGGAACCCTGTTGATAGCATTACAAGGCAGTCCTTGTTCTGGAATCCACAGGGAAAGAGAGGCATAGGTAGACCCAAAAAACACACGGAGAAGAGAACTGGATACAGAAGTATCCTAGGTTATGTAGACAATGGTTATATGATATTCAGCGATATTGTTCTTCGATCGACTCCGAAGAGGGAGATGTCAAGAAAGTTGCTTACCTGTCCTCAGATGGACTGGTAACCGACTTCATTAGAAGGAGGATGGAGGCCTTCCCTAACGAAACGTGGGAAGAATTAAGGAAGGAGCTCATCAAAAGTTATTCGGAAATTACCGATAGCTCCTATGTTTGGACGCTTCTTCGTCGCATAAGACAACAGCCACAGGAGTCGACACAAATGTTCAGTGACAGGTTATTGAACTGGGACAGGAAGCCTTCCTGTTAATCAGCAGGAAGTCGAAAAACAACTTGTAGGGATTATTGTCGACGGATTGAACAGCACGCCACTGAAGTTACACCTACTTCGGAAAGATCCGCAAGGTCTAAGAGAGGCCATTTCGCTAGCCTGAGCGGAAGAGAATGTACGACGAATGTTAGACCTCAGGTTAGGAAGAAAAGTGACACACGAAGAGCGGGAAGAAAAACCGATGGAGATAGGGCAGTGTCAGCAAACAGCAACATGGAGGCAGGGAAGAAGACATATATACAATAGGGAGATAGGGCAGTGCCAGCAAACAGCAACATGGAGGCAGGGAAGAAGACATATATACAATAGGGAGATAGGGCAGTGCCAGCAAACAGCAACATGGAGGCAGGGAAGAAGAGATATATACAATAGAGAGATATAGGGCAGTGCCAGCGAACAGCAACATGGAGGCAGGGAAGAAGACATATATACAATAGGGAGATATAGGGCAGTGCCAGCAAACAGCAACATGGAGGCAGGGAAGAAGACATATATACAAAAGGGAGATAGGGCAGTGTCAGCAAACAGCAACATGTGTAGTGAAATTGACAGAGATACAACGGTAAAATCCCTCCAAAGATAACATTTAAGGATAAAAACATAATGCGTAGGCTGCTGATGTACATGATCGCCTAGACCGCGGGTCATCATCCTCCATAATAATTGACTTGCTAGACAGGAGGGGAACGGCGGATCAAAAAGAAAAAAAAATATGACTGGAAAGGCTAAGGAGACGCAATTGGGGGGGAAACGGAGAAAAGTCACGTTTCCCAAGTTGACATAAAAAGTAAGCAACTCCACAGAAGGGACCCTAGATATGTTACGCCACAGTCATTTATTGGACGCTTTTGCGATACCAAGCTTTTGATTTGAATGGAGCGGTAAAACGCAGATGTTAGGAATATTACAAAAATTAAAAAGTAATTTTTTCTTAATATTAATGTTAGGAATATAAAAATTAGCTGGCCGGATGGCCTATTCTGAGCAGTGAACTAAGATGGTCTTAATTTTACAAACGGATAGATAATATTGAAGATAATGACAAAAGACAGTGTAGTTCACATCATCGACAGACTGTGTTGAATAAAAAAGTGTCGCAATTTGCACACAAAAACACGACCTTGGACGCAGGTGTTCAAATTTACTTAGTATGGAGGAGAGGGTTTTTGAGCGGTAGCTGTGTCTAAATATAACTTTTAACGACAAAATTTTGGAGGGGAGAGAAAGGTTGGTTCAAAAACCAAGCACATTTTTTTTAGAAACACAAGTAGAGACGGACAGACTAACAGATAAACATCCATACTTGACTGAAGCATGACTGAAATGACTTTAGTGTAGAAATTTTGAAATTCAAATAACCTAGGCAGTGATTGGCCACAGACAATCATATCATTAGCGTTCAGACGCGAAAGTGGGGCCATTCTTCAATAGTTGTTCAGTGATAGACACAGATTTTAAAGTGTGGTGATTCCATATGAAAGCAAGTGAAATAAATTTAGGGACGCCATACTATAGCCAGCAGCTCAGCTGAGTTTTGCTAGCAATTCTGTGTTATTTATTCATAATCTGGTAAGATTGAAATTATTTCCTTATATATTTTGAATATTGTTTCATGTTTGAGTGATTTGATACTGCCATATCGAAATCTAGCCTTACAAACAAGTAGGGATTTGCTCTAGACCCCCCGCCCTAGTCAGGGTCTAGGGACCAACAATGTACATAAACTCCAGCAAGGATTATGCAAGACAGATCAAGTGTTGAGAATAATGATACATATTACCTATCCTCTTTTAGGGCCGAAAACTAATAAACATTTTTCAGGATCTATGGTCTGGGAGGATCTATCTGATGTAAAACCACCATGGTAAATGTGCTGTTTGGTCAGAGAGATCTGACCTGTCTGTATGATGTGGTTGTTGTGTCACTGTTGTGTCCAGACGTGGGTAGAGAATAGATTTTGACACATGGCCCATACTTTGATTGCAGAGCTGCGAGTTTCTGTCGTCAACAAAGCAGGGTCTATTCAGTTGGTGACTTTACTCGAGTGTATCTGTGCAGTATTTGTGACAGAGACCACCATTATTGCCCGCCAGCACGGAGAGGTGGGACCACCTGATTTCAGCACCAGAGCGACAACTACCAGATGAGTGAGCCTCTGGTCTGCTGGACTTTCACCAACGCCCTTTAGTTACTAAGAACCCCATAAAGATTCCCATCATTTTCTGGACACTGTGTAGTCAATATAGACAGGTGTGATGAGGCCACCCCAACAGCACAAACAGTACTATCCTCCCAAGTAGATGAATACTAGAACATTTTAATAAAACTAACTAGTATAGTACATATATATGTACACTATTGCATTTATGATATACTATTCCATGCATTTCTTTTTCAAAATCTCTAAATCTTTTAAGTTCTGGTCAACCTAAAAAATTGACACAGAACAAAATAAATGTAATATAATTTTATCAAAATTTTTACACACGTGAGTTAGTTCAGTGTATTTTAACAATTATTAATATTATTAGTCTTGTTACATATCTGTGGGTATATTTATAATCCATTACACCATACTACATATCATAACCCTAGACACTTTACGTAGCCACATTCATTTAAAAAAAATTAAGTGTGAGGTCGTAGTGGTAGCAAGAAAGGCCTTCTGACAATTCACCACTACATTTTATCTCAGGAGCCTTCACAGCTGGCCTCATACAATTTACATTTAGTAATAACACCATCATACAATACCATCAAACACCACTACAATATTGGGGTCTTGTCCAGGGATAATTAGCCCAACAGTAATATTAGGATCTCCTGGTGGGAGAAATAAAAGTAGGGAAATAAATTGTAAAATTTCCCTTAAAATTAAAAGTGTCCCTGCAGATAAAAGTTGGTGAATCTTCACAGCCAGTAATAATTAATTAGTTAACTGGTTAGTTAGAATTAGTTGGACTATAGTCATAAGAAGTACTTAGTGTATTTACTGGTTAGAGATTTAGCTTGTATATTATTATATTGTCTAAAAAGTATGGCGGAGCTGGCAAAATTTAGATCAGCTGCTGTGCTCACCGCGAAGGAGATGGGAATGGATGGTCAAATTTTAATTCAATACGTAACGGCTGAATGTGATAAATATATTGAACGGGAAGAAAGGAGATTAGAAAAAGAGGCTGAAAGAAAATTGGAGTCTGACAGGTTGGTTGAAGAGAAGAGGTTAGAGGCTGATAGAGACATTAAGAGGCTGCAGATTGAGGCAGAAGAAAAACGACAGCAAAGGGAGGCAGAAGATAAAAAGGCCGAAAGGGAGGCAGAAGATAAAAAGGCCGAAAGGGAGGCAGAAGATAGAAGGTTGCAGAGGGAGCACGAATTACGACTAAGGGAGCTGGAATTACAAGGCCCGGCTCCTGAAAATGGTGCCAGCCCTTTTGCCTCAGATGCTACGCCTAGTCTGGGAGCCTCAAACTCAGCTATGGGGTTTCATTTAGACCATTTTGTTGAAAAAGACGATGACATAGAGGGGTACCTAGGACGTTTTGAGTTATTAGCTACTACATATGGGTTAGAGAGAGAGAGGTGGAGTTTAAAGCTATCACAGGGATTGAGAGGTACTTCTTATGAAGTATTTGCTAAAATGAACAGGGAAGACCAAGACAATTATGACATGTTAAAGCAGGCTTTGTTATTAAGGTACGAGAAGAATGGTGAATTTTATCGTAAGAAATTCAGAAATGCCAAACTGTTGTCTGGGGAGACATACCACCAATTCTCTGCTAGACTAGAAACCTATTTGGAGAAATGGACGGCTCTGGGGAAGACCCAAGATCTCAAAGAAATGATCATGATTGAGCAATTGAGAGAGTCCATGGCTCCAGACATGAGAAAATTTCTCATGGAACAAGGTGCAGAGAAGTTGGGGGAAATTTTAAATGTTGCTGAGAGGTATCAGGCAGCCCAGGCAGAGGTAAGTGGTGCTAAGAAGAAGCACATAGACAATTTTAAAGCTCCACAGCAATTTAATAAATTTGATAATAGAGAGCAGGGAAATAAAGGTAGGACAAACTTTGAGCGGCCAAGAAATGACTATCGCGACAGAAACTCACAGTTCAATGACCAAAAGTTCAATGAAAGAAAACCGTTGAACCAAGGAAAAAGATGGTGTAAATGGTGCAAGAAGGATAACCATAACACCGAATTTTGTAGAAGGAAACCTTCAAACATTGCTGCAATGAAGTCGGGGACGCAAAGATTAAAGGTTAATCCTAAGGGACAACAGGAACCTTATCACCCCCCAGTTTGTGAGGATGTTATTTGTAATGGGGTCACCATAAGGTGCCTTTATGATACAGGTTTGGATTATGATTCAGTTGTGAAGTCTAGCCTAGTGGACCCAAGTCAGTATACCACAGAAACAGTGGAAATACAAGGGGCGACTAAGGACATACCACTCATGACACTTCCCATCGCAAGGATAACGGTGAAAACTCGCTATGTGGAAGGAGAAATCAGAGCAGCAGTGATAGATGAACCAATCTACCCTCTGATATTGGGGTGTAGATACGTCTTCTTGGGGAATCCCGAGAAACCTGTGATCATGGCGACAGTGCAGACCAGGTCACAGAAGAAGGAGGAAGAAGGTGAACCTATAAATGCTCATCCAGAGGAGATGAGGAAGGCGCAGGCTGAGGATAGGACACTCAAGCCCTGTTTTAAAAAATTGCCCAAATGCCACACACCTCCGAGCAAGGGGGAATATTTCATGAAGAACAAACTTTTATACAGGAAGACAGGAACTAGATCCACTGGTCACGGACAGTTAGTTCTTCCCAAGATATATAGGGCAAACTTAATAAGGAGCTTACATGTTGGAACAGATGGTGACCATGAGAAAGTCGGTACCATCTGCCAAAAGATTGCTCGAAGATACTATTGGCCCGACATAACTGTCGATGTTGAAAACTTTGTAGAAGCATGTGGCGTATTTCATGAGGGAACACCCACAAAGGGAAAATATGTGCAGGACCTAGAAACGCCACGGGGCAACTTTAGGCCTGAAAGGAAAACTAATTATACTCAGGTAGACAAAGTGGAATGGGAGCCCCCTTTTCACACCCAGTCGTCACTTGAATGGATTAACATGGCCACTATGCGACAAGTACAAAGAAGAAATTTAACCCAGCATAATCGGACAATCCCTCGGTCAGGATTATATAAGCTGGAAGAACAGACAAGAGAGCGAAGATCTCTCATAAGCAATCTCAAGTGGGGAGACAAACCCCAGAAAAAAATTGGTAGTGGTCGATTTGTGAGTGATGATTCTAGGAAGAAAAGTCCTCATTATAAAGCTTCTAAGGGACGGGACCTGATGAGTTCCAGGAAAAATACGTATGATAAATTAAAGATCCAGATGTAACTTTATTAAGGACCTGGACAGATGAGAAGGCGGAAGAGACTGTTACCTCATCGTATCAATATGTGAACGAACTGACCACTCGTTTGAAAGCTGGATGGAAACTGGCAAATGATAATTTGAAACAAGTTCTGGAGGAACATACAGATGTATTAACAGATAAACCAGGCCATACAAATTTGCTACAGTATGACATGAAACTGGTAGACTCAAACCCAATCTGTATGAGAGCCTATTCTATTCCGTTCGCGAAGGAGAAGGCATTGAAGGAAGAAATAGAGTATTTGTTGAAGGAGGGGATTATTTCGCACAGTGAATCATCTTTTAGTTCTAGTGTCGTTTTGTTGAGAAAACCGTCTGGGGAACACAGACTGTGCATAGATTACAGGAAACTGAATGCTGTCACAGAAGGACAAGTGGATCCATTACCAGACACAAAACAGTTATTTGCCAGACTGAACAAGGCAAAATACTTTTCAAAGGTGGATCTTAGTAAAGGCTATTACCAGATCCCAGTGAAGCCTGAAGTGAGACCTTATTTGGCTTTTAGCACTTTGGATGGACATTATGAATTCAATATGCTACCATTCGGACTGAAAAATGCTCCGAGTGTGTTTTCAAGGATGATGCAAAAATTGTTGGATCCCCTGAATAACCCATGTATCACAAATTTCATGGATGATATTCTCGTCGCCACCGAGACATTTGAAGAACACATTGAAGCTCTGGAGATGTTGTTTGATAGACTTCGGGAGGCAAACTTAACTGCTAGGCCCACAAAATGTTGTATTGGATGCAAAGAGTTGGAATTCTTGGGACACACGGTATATCAGGGTAATATGACCCCTGATCCTAAGAATTTGGAAAAACTGCAGAGAGCACCTAGGCCGCAAACAAAAAAGGACGTGCGATCATTTGTGTCGTTATGCGGATTTTATCAGAAATACATCAAGAATTTTAACGCTATATGTGCTCCTCTGACTGATTTGACTCGCAAGGGACTTCCAGATAAAATTATTTGGACTGCACAATGTGAACTAGCATTTCAAGAGTTAAAGGAAAAACTCACTAGCAAGCCTATTCTCAAACTGCCTGATTTGACACAGGACTTTGTCTTAAGAACCGATGCAAGTAATGTAGGACTCGGAGGGGCTTTGTTGCAAAGATCATCTTCACCTGATGGGGAACTTAAACCAGTCGCTTATGCAAGCCGCAAATTGAATAAGGCGGAACAAGGATACTCCACAAGCGAAAAGGAATGTTTAGCATTAATCTGGGCAATAAAGAAGTTTCAAATCTATCTGTATGGTAGGACATTTGTGGTGGAGACGGACCATCAGCCTCTCGTGTTCTTGTCTCAGGCTAAGCATGAAAACGCAAGATTGCTGAGGTGGTCTTTATTGCTTCAACCTTATCAGTTTAGTATCCAATATATCCCAGGCAAATTGAATGTCGGTGCAGATTTCCTCAGTCGGCACCCCTGTGATCAAAATTAGAGTAGTGGCAGACGTGAGGAGTAATTTTACCTATGTGTATCGCTGGTTTTGGAACTTGCCATAGGCATGTTTTCAAGTGGGGAGATGTGTAGTGAAATTGACAGAGATACAACGGTAAAATCCCTCCAAAGATAACATTTAAGGATAAAAACATAATGCGTAGGCTCTGATGTACATGATCGCCTAGACCGCGGGTCATCATCCTCCATAATAATTGACTTGCTAGACAGGAGGGGAACGGCGGATCAAAAAGAAAAAAAAAATATGACTGGAAAGGCTAAGGAGACGCAATTGGGGGGGAAACGGAGAAAAGTCACGTTTCCCAAGTTGACATAAAAAGTAAGCAACTCCACAGAAGGGACCCTAGATATGTTACGCCACAGTCATTTATTGGACGCTTTTGCGATACCAAGCTTTTGATTTGAATGGAGCGGTAAAACGCAGATGTTAGGAATATTACAAAAATTAAAAAGTAATTTTTTCTTAATATTAATGTTAGGAATATAAAAATTAGCTGGCCGGATGGCCTATTCTGAGCAGTGAACTAAGATGGTCTTAATTTTACAAACGGATAGATAATATTGAAGATAATGACAAAAGACAGTGTAGTTCACATCATCGACAGACTGTGTTGAATAAAAAAGTGTCGCAATTTGCACACAAAAACACGACCTTGGACGCAGGTGTTCAAATTTACTTAGTATGGAGGAGAGGGTTTTTGAGCGGTAGCTGTGTCTAAATATAACTTTTAACGACAAAATTTTGGAGGGGAGAGAAAGGTTGGTTCAAAAACCAAGCACATTTTTTTTAGAAACACAAGTAGAGACGGACAGACTAACAGATAAACATCCATACTTGACTGAAGCATGACTGAAATGACTTTAGTGTAGAAATTTTGAAATTCAAATAACCTAGGCAGTGATTGGCCACAGACAATCATATCATTAGCGTTCAGACGCGAAAGTGGGGCCATTCTTCAATAGTTGTTCAGTGATAGACACAGATTTTAAAGTGTGGTGATTCCATATGAAAGCAAGTGAAATAAATTTAGGGACGCCATACTATAGCCAGCAGCTCAGCTGAGTTTTGCTAGCAATTCTGTGTTATTTATTCATAATCTGGTAAGATTGAAATTATTTCCTTATATATTTTGAATATTGTTTCATGTTTGAGTGATTTGATACTGCCATATCGAAATCTAGCCTTACAAACAAGTAGGGATTTGCTCTAGACCCCCCGCCCTAGTCAGGGTCTAGGGACCAACAATGTACATAAACTCCAGCAAGGATTATGCAAGACAGATCAAGTGTTGAGAATAATGATACATATTACCTATCCTCTTTTAGGGCCGAAAACTAATAAACATTTTTCAGGATCTATGGTCTGGGAGGATCTATCTGATGTAAAACCACCATGGTAAATGTGCTGTTTGGTCAGAGAGATCTGACCTGTCTGTATGATGTGGTTGTTGTGTCTCACTGTTGTGTCCAGACGTGGGTAGAGAATAGATTTTGACACATGGCCCATACTTTGATTGCAGAGCTGCGAGTTTCTGTCGTCAACAAAGCAGGGTCTATTCAGTTGGTGACTTTACTCGAGTGTATCTGTGCAGTATTTGTGACAGAGACCACCATTATTGCCCGCCAGCACGGAGAGGTGGGACCACCTGATTTCAGCACCAGAGCGACAACTACCAGATGAGTGAGCCTCTGGTCTGCTGGACTTTCACCAACGCCCTTTAGTTACTAAGAACCCCATAAAGATTCCCATCATTTTCTGGACACTGTGTAGTCAATATAGACAGGTGTGATGAGGCCACCCCAACAGCACAAACAGTACTATCCTCCCAAGTAGATGAATACTAGAACATTTTAATAAAACTAACTAGTATAGTACATATATATGTACACTATTGCATTTATGATATACTATTCCATGCATTTCTTTTTCAAAATCTCTAAATCTTTTTAAGTTCTGGTCAACCTAAAAAATTGACACAGAACAAAATAAATGTAATATAATTTTATCAAAATTTTTACACACGTGAGTTAGTTCAGTGTATTTTAACAATTATTAATATTATTAGTCTTGTTACATATCTGTGGGTATATTTATAATCCATTACACCATACTACATAGCATAACCCTAGACACTTTACGTAGCCACATTCATTAAAAAAAAATTAAGTGTGAGGTCGTAGTGGTAGCAAGAAAGGCCTTCTGACAATTCACCACTACATTTTATCTCAGGAGCCTTCACAGCTGGCCTCATACAATTTACATTTAGTAATAACACCATCATACAATACCATCAAACACCACTACAACATGGAGGCAGGGAAGAAGACATATATACAATAGGCCAAGATACGAGGAAGACAGGGCACCTATGTGTTTCCTGTGTAACAAGCCTGGTCACAAGTTATACACGTGTAGGTACAGGCAACAGGAGCCACGACAGCCAGTGAGAGGTGTTGAGACCTTCGATAATACACACAGAGTAGACATACAGTCGCCAGGTTGGGTGACTGCGCAGAATACATCTGAACGCAAACTCATAACACTCGCAGACATAACCCGGACACCTACGGGATGTTCCGAAATGCAAAAACTTACACTCGGGGAAAAGACAGACCTGCTCAGTGAGATAGACCGGTGTGAGTAGGTTGAATAGAAGGTCTCAGCAACATAAAGAAAGTAAACAAAGGAACAACGGAAAGAGATACAACACTAGCAATGCAGCTATAGTGCGTTAAGACACTGGAATAGTCTTAATAGAATGAATGACAGGATAGCGGTGCGAAATGACATTTCAGAAAATAAGATGGGAAAGAAACAACAACAACAAAGACAGCCAGGTTGCTGGAGTTGGAAAAATAAAAAAGAAAGAAGGTGCGGTAAGATAGAATACATCCAGGGAAAACAGAACACGTGTGCAGATCTACTGTCGCGAATACCGTACAAGGACGAACCAGAAATGTCGGAACGAAGAAGTTACACTGGAGATTAGTGATCACTTCCGGCAAGTGAATGTGATAAATTCTAACCACAGACAACAGGAGGTGTTGTCCGATATAGAGGAAAGTTGGTTGCAGAGACAGGGAAAAAGAGAACACGATACTATGTATACAAGGCGATAGAAAAAAGGAGAAAGTAGATGTGGCAACACAAACAGGCAATGGGTATATACATGATAGAGTACTTTCACGCAAGATGGAGATAACACCACAGTGTAAGGACAACAACAGGGGAAAGAATAAGAGTAAAGATCAGTTGCGGATACTACCGCAAGAGAGGACTGAAACAACACCAAAAGAAAGTGAGTGGAAGGTCAACAGGAGAGGAGACGACTGGATAGCACCACCAGGCCAGAGTGAAGAGGATGTAATGGAGATTATTTCCAGTGACGACATAAACACCTTCCTTATATCTCTTCTTATCTCTGCCATCTTCCTCATGGCTTCTCATATATCTTATACTTTCATAACTCTGCCTCCTCTCCTATACCTTCTCATACTCTTATATCTCTGCAATCTCTCCATGGTTTTTCTCAACCGTATTTCTATGTACTCTCTATTAATCTCTTATGTCTCTTATATCTCTGCCATCTTCCTTATGACTTCATATACTCCTTATATTCAAATATTATCTTCTTATCTTACTTTCTGTATCACACCAGGGAGCAACCAGATTGTTACTAGAGCAAAAGTACATACAGAACTCAGGATAACATCCAGTTGGTTAACCCCCCCCCCCTCCCCCCCCCTAAAAAAACCATATATCAAGAACAAGATAAGGAGATAGCAAGCCGCGGAAGTCAGATAGGGAATGAGATAGAGGCAGACGCATCTTATAAGCATACTAGAGCGGCAGAGTAATGGAGAAATAGAATGGAGGAAGACAGGATGGAGGTATTGCAGGATACACAGGACAATACGCAGCGTTACGATATCCCAGAGGAGATACACAGGATGAGAAACGAAAGGGATAACTCGGAAAGTGATGCAGACATGCCAATGATGGAACGTGGGCAAAGATTACAAGGTAAGAAGAGAGGCTAAGAGAACAGGAGCATGAGAAAAATGCAGAGCAACAAAATATTAGAGGAGAACCTCAGGACTTGGAAGAAACGTCAGTAGACAGTTCTTCTTTTTCTTCTTCTTCTTTTTCTTCTTCTTCTTCTTCTTCTTCTTCTTCTTCTTCTTCTTCTTCTTCTTCTTCTTCTTCTTCTTCTTCTTCGTTCACTCTCAGATGTCAACTTGAATAAGTTAAAAGAAAGCAGTGGTCAGCCAGAGGCTGTTGATATCTCCATAGATTTTCTCTAAGAATGGTACTGGTGATGGCCATATGCGTTTTCTCTAGTCCTCATATGTTGGGCACCTTTGAAGCAGATGTTCGGCAGTCATTTTATCGGTGCCACAGTCACACTCATCAGTAGTGTTATGACCTGTGCGAAGTCTGAAGATTACCACTTGGTCACTTCTGCTGAGCTGGTAATATGGATCATTTTTTGTTGGCCTGGATGCTCTGCTTCCCACTTGGGCCTGTATCTGCGCTTGATGAAACTCTTGGCCTCCTCATAAGTTATGTTTGTCAAGTTGAGGAAGCTTTCACCCTTCCTTTGCCAATCTGTCAGTCTCTTCATTTCCACGGATGCCGGAGTGAGAAGGGATCCCCTGTATCACGACTCTTTTGTATTGCTGGCAAAGCCTGTGAAGTGTAACTCTCAGGTCATCAAATCCAGCATTACTTTGACTTTTCAGCACTGTAATTACTGACATCGCATCTGAGAAGATAACTACTGGTCTCTATGAGCTGTCTTCTGTCATTAGGATTTCTGCTGCAGTTTTTATGGCCTCTGCTTCTGCTCTGAAGTTACTTGAAAATTTCCCTCCACCCCCATCTTCTGTTGCATTAGTTGCTGATCCATCTGTGTATGCATGGATCCAGATGTTGCTTGTGTAATTTTTCTCCATGTATTTTGTGGTTAGGACTCTTCTTTCTGTTTCATTTTGGCTGTTCTTTTTTTCAATACCAGACACATTTTCTATCATTTCAGGGAAGCACTGGTGTTTCCAAATTGGTAGCTTGTGCGCGGTACATATGGGCGTAGCTGTTGATATTGCATTTATGGGGTCTGCTCTCATTTGACTGTCTCTACAAAGTTGCTTCGCTTCAGTCTTCTCCTTCCAAGTCCATTTATTCTCTTGTACATTGGGTGGTCTATCAGCTTCCTGAATTTCTCGGCTTGTTGCTGGGCTCTGCTATCTCTTCTATCCTCCATAGGCTGGAGGTGAGTAATCTTTTCCAACTTTTTTATGGGTGTTGACTTCATGCCCCCTGTTATGATTCTCATTGCTTGGTTTTGGGTTCTGTTTATTTTGTCAAAAGCAGGCGCACCTGAGATAAACGAGAATTGAGAAATTGAGAAGCCGGAGAGAAGACGGCAAAGATATTGAAGAAAATTGAGACCATGGAGAAATTATACAGATAGTTCCAGAGAGGGAGTGAGGATAGTAGATAGTGAGTAAGAGAGTAAGTTAAGAAGTAGAATATTGCGGCAGTAGTAGAGATACGCAGTAAGAGATGGAGGAAGAGATTATACGAGGGAAGAAGAGACATTACACATCATCAGATGATTCGTCCGATTATGAAAGACGCCTCGCAAAGTTGAGAAATATAGAACAGTTGGAGGTGAGACCAAAAAGGAAGAATAAGGCAAGAGAAGTGAAAGAAGTAGAGGGCAGGCATACTAAGGAAAAATGTAAACATACGAAAGTACAAGAAGAACAAGGCAGAACGAACAAGGAACAGGGTCAGCGGAGAATAAACTGTGTAGACCAGGAAAGTCGAGGAAAAACAACGAGGAACAAATTAAGAGAGACAAAACAAGTAGAAGTAAAGATCGAAGAGAGTACCGATCAGAGTCGAGAGAGAGAGAGAGAGAGAGAGAGAGAGAGAGAGAGAGATATGTATAGGAGAAATGTTTAGGAGAAATTATAGTAGAAGATGAGATACGGATCGACGGGATTACCGATACAAGAGTAGAGAGAGCCGATAGGATAGTCTGGCGCTCTCTCTCTCTCTCTTCAAAACCTCTACACCTCACGGTAGAAGGGGAACGACTAAGTAAGTAAGTAAGAGTAGAGAGAGAGAGAGAGATAAATTGAAGATATAACAGTGGAGGACGAGATACGGATCAACGGGATTACCGATCCAAGAGCCGAGAGAGAGAGAGAGAGAGAGAGAGAGAGAGAGAAGTAGGAGAGAGAACAGTAGAAGACGGGATACGGATCGACGGGATTACCGATCCAAGAGTCGAGAGAGGGAGAGAAATAGAAGCAGTAGTGGAAGGAGAGAAACTACTAAGGATCGATAGAGATACCGATCTAATAGCAGAAAGGAGACACAGAGGATACTAGAAGTACAAGTAGAGGTCGAGGTAGCAACCGATCAAAGAATAGAGAACCTGAGAGGAACACAAGGAGCACGAGAAATGTAGATATTAACCATAGAGAAAAACCAAGGCAAACGGTTGGTGAAGAAGTAAGGAGTGGAGAAGTTCAGAGAAACGCAAGAGACATGAGGAGAGACGAGGTAGAGGAGCCCAGACAGGCGGGTGGCGAAGTCCAAAATAGTGGAGAAATAAAGGGAGAAGCACAAGGAGTTGATTAACAGCTGTTAGCACTGGAGGTGCTAAACAAAACAGAAGAGAGACAGGGTATAAGGAGGAGGGGGCTATGAGATGAGAGTCATAGCACATGAAGACATCAGATGGCGGCGGTAGCTAGGTCGTGTGGAGATTTATGTATAATCGTTCTATACCGAGTTCATGTAAAGAGAACTAAGTACACCTGAACTATTTATCTGCAGTAGAGGAGGAGGTGAGGAGTAAAGTAGAAGCATATGAGGAATCAGACTAGAGGCCATAGGAGAATGGCGAGGAGAATATATGAGAAGACACAGAAGTGTCAGAAGAGACGAGGAGAAGAAGAATGGGGAAGAGAGGCCTTAAGAGGTAGCGAGCATAAGAGTTTTGAGATAAACGAGAATTGAGGTACAGAGAAGCCGGAGAGAAGACGCAAAGATATTGGAGAAAATTGAGATCAAGGAGATGGTAGCAAAGAGAAATTATCCAGATAGTTCCAGAGAGGGAACGAGGATAGTAGATAGTGAGTAAGAGAGGAAGTTAAGAAGGAGAATATTGCGGCAGTAGTCTAGTTGTGTGAAAACTAGATGCAATCGTTCTACACCGAACATAAGAGGGAGCTGAATAGATCTGAATGATATACTACTGCCGGGGAGCGGAGAAGAGGAAAGAGACTTTTGAAGTCATATGTGTTATGGCAGAAAGACGTAGGAGATATGAGGCATAAGGAGAATGGTGGAGATGATGAGAGAAGTTGAGAAGTCACAGGGAAGTGGCAAACAAGAGTTGGGACATAATAGAGAATACGAGTATTTTGAAAAATTATAGACAAAGTGGCGGTAATACATGTCATTTGGAGTGGCCATAATGAAAAATGGCAGAGGTGAGAATAAGGGAAATTTGGAGAGGCCATAGTGAAAATGGCAAAGGCAAAAATAAGGAATTTTGAGAGGCTATAGTGAAAATGGCAGAGGTGAAGCAGAGGAGGGCCATGGAGAAATGGCGAGAATATGGAAACAAAGGAGAATATAGAAGTGTAAAAGGAGATAATGGAGTTGAGGAGGACAGAGATTTTTCGGCGGTTGCCGGAGTCTTGAAAAGACTTTGTGAGAAGCTAGTCTTCTATTTAAACATACGAAATAAAAGGAAATGGAGAGTTCCAGGAGGGAAAAGCAGGAGAAAAATGAGAGGTCATGGAGGAAATAAAAAAAGTAAGATAAGAAGATAATATTTGAATATAAGGAGTATATGAAGCCATAAGGAAGATGGCAGAGATATAAGAAGAGACATAAGAGATTAATAGAGAGTACATGGAAATACGGTTGAGAAAAACCATGGAGAGATTGCAGAGATATAAGAGTATAAGAAGGTATAGGAGAGGAGGCAGAGTTATAAAAGTATAAGATATATGAGAAGCCATGAGGAAGATGGCAGAGATAAGAAGAGATATAAGGAAGGTGCGACAAGTCATCTAGAGGATGGCAAATATATGAGTCTAAGGAGTATGAAAAGCCATAAGGAAGATGGCAGAGATATAGAGAAAAGCTCCAGAGGGAACGAATATTATAATGAGGCCATGGGAAGGTGGCAAAGAGATAATTGAAATTGCCAGAGAGAATGATAATAATGGAGAAACTAAGGAAATACTAGAAATGAGACAAAATGAGATGAGATTGATAGTTCTGGAGAGAACAAATAAAGTTAAGTGGCCATAGCAAAATGGCAGAGTAATATGAGAAATTAGTGACAATAAGGAGTTATATGAGAAACAAAGGACAATAAGAAGATATGAGATGAGACATTGAAGTACAGAGCGGATAGAGGAAAGGTTCCAGAGTAAAGAACTTACGCGGAGTACATAATAGGGAGAGTTAAACCAAGTATATGAAGTGAAGACAATAGGAACGAAGAGGAGAGGAAGACATAGGAAACGGGCTCAAAGGGGATCTGAAACTAGGAAGGAGCATAGGCATACAGAAGTTGTAATGGACGATGGAGAAAGTGACAGTCCAATGGGGAAAGGTACTCAACGAAGAAGATAGGGACAAAATTGAATAGGTGTTAGATAGAGTTTTGAAATTTATGAAGTTTTTCGAGTAGGAACCGCGGCTTAGGGTCAGTAAGATAGAGGGATTAGCGAGGATCAGCAAATATAATAACAGTGACCATGATGGTTGATTACGTCACAACTGTAAATTTTGTAAATAATCCAGTAACAGTCAGTTACAAGGAGAGATGAGGATGAATGGAGAATGCATGATGAGGACATCAAATAGGGGTTTAGTTAAACAAAATCAGGAAGAGGATAAAAGAATGTCATTGTTTTTTAATGTGATGATACATAAATTATTGAAAGTAATTGTTTTTAAATTAGATGTCATATTAAAGTGAAATAACTTAGGTAATAAGATGCATACGTTTTGTTTGATTGTCATGTACATTGATCTTAAGGTAAAGTTGGAAATTTTGGTTCATGGCAAATTTGATATTTTGGTTCATGTACCATGATGGCATGATAACCAGAAATAATATTATTGTTGCACTGTTCAGGAGTGAAGGTAATGATACACATAGTGTTTTAGGCAAATGGTTGGAAATGTAAACTTACTTTTTTGACGAGTGTCATATATGTAATATAGATGACTAAGATTGAGAGACTAGGTAGATAGAAGAAGAGACCTTTTGTGAGACGGAGACGGAGAAACACGCAGTAACGATAAGTTAACTATAGAGGTAGCATAGGTAACATCATGTTTTTGTAACAGGTGGGGCCGATAATGTAATATCAGAAATCCGGTTTCAAACATTTGCATGAAGGAAATTAACTGACTATAAATTTAAATCAAAGGGCGAAAATCCATGAACACTGAAGTAGGGATCAACGGTAGTGTTTTACGCCCCCTTGAGAAAAAGTGCTGAGTCAAATTTTGAGTTTTTGGGTTGGCTAGCTGAGCGAAGTTAAGCTTGCACGGGAAATTTATATAAATTCCTGAGTTTTTTTCGAGACAGTCGATCTAGAAGGTTCGGAAAGAGTTGTAATTGTAAATCGTACAAAACTAGATCAGTCAGATCCGAAGACGCGTTAAGCGTAGGTTTAGTAATGGGCTCTCTCTCAAGTGTCTTAAAATAATATCTTAGAAGTTGCTTGCGCAATTGAGGATTACCATCGGACGATAAGCCAAAAATATTTTGGTTGATTTTCTGTGGTGGCAGAAAGAATTACTATTACCTAGATCCTTAATCGCAAATCTCGCCACAATGATGGTTGACAGTCTTTTTTGTGAGTTATTTTGAGGACAAGAGACAGTGTTGACAGTTTAAAGAAATGTGTGTGGTTTTCAAAAATTACTCAGGTACGTTGGACATTTTAAAGTACATTGCTGGTAGGCAACTTTAGTAAACCAAGTGACAGACTAACGAGTAGCCGGCAAACTTAGGAAATCGTCAACCCTGGCGGTAGGTCAGTATATATTCTCTAAGTATACCATGTAAAGACTACAGAAAATTAATCAGGGCAGAAGAATTATTACAGAACATTTTGAGAAGACAAATGTTACCATGCGACGAATTTAGAGGACAAGGAAATATCGACAGCAGTAGCTATCAAGTCGTGACCACCAATAACAAATAGAGACAGCTAGAAATATTGAAGCAGCAAGAGTGAATGAGAGAGTGTCACGTGAAAGATAATTTATTTTACCATCTTGTCCATAATTTGATTACTCCTTTAAATGTTCTGTTTTCCGAGACATTTTGTATTTTCGTTTCTTTCATATTCTACCTACATTTTTTTCACCTTCTCAACCCCACCCGAGGTTGTTTACGCTGGCCAGCTGCGGTCAGCTAACGCTAGATGTAATGTTATCTAAACGCACCTGGGGTACGTTCGACCAGAGAAACATTTCTCGGGTCCGCTTTAAGTGTTAGAACGAGCCAAAGACGGTTTCTGTGAAAGAAACGGTTCGTTAGCGGCGGGTACCCTCTGTGGTCCCAACAGGGGAATTTCTCTGGTCGCTTTAAAACGTTTGATGACGAGCGGCTGGTACCCTTTGAGGCCTGGGTAACGAGTGTGATCTGTTTCAGGGGAAGATAATCGCGGTCAGTCTTTGGGTTTTCGCCCTTAGACAAGATAGAGCATAATGTTATGCATTTCTCTACCTGGGGAACTTTCGCACGATTTCTTTTCTCTTACTCTAGATTACGTCTTTCGCCGAACTTCTGTAGGGATACGCAGGCCAGGTGTTCGGGGGGAGCGTCCCTTGTGATCTATAAGAGTAGACTGGTTTTAATAGACCAAGACATTCGTAAATTTTCCTGGCCCGTAGATGACCATCATGAGATAAGGCAAACTTTAACACAGTACTAGAATGTGTTTGCCTATGTTCTAGTCATTTTTCGGGGTGAGTTGACATATCTTATAATTATTATATTAGATTCATGTTAGCTTTATATATCTGTTAGGGAAGTGAATTTATTTCTGAGGACTTCTCCTAGTAATTTATTCAGTGATAAGGTAGCGCTGTCTACGGCCTATTAAGTGGTGCTTAAACTGTTACGGTTTATCATGGGTTAAATGTTAAACTTACAATAACAGATATTAGGCGTAGAATCAGTCCACGAATGCTTACCATTGGGTTAAGAGTCAGCAAAATTAACTGTCATTTCTGTAAGATAATGTCAGGTGTGGATGGTGCACTTAGAAACTGAATAGTGAGATGCAGGTAATAACTCTGGATTATAGGAGATAGTCACTTATTCCTTTTTGATAGATATTTCTAGTGGCAAGGGAGGATCATTTTATGCTTACTTGTGTAGTTAGACACTAGTCTATAACTTTCACAGAAAGCAGCCACCAGCCATAGATATAATTATATCTTATGATCTAGCCACAACTGTATTATTATAGCAAGAACATTGCATTTTCTTTGTACTCATTTTGTGGAATGATAAATATTTTCCAAAGGGGACATACGTTTTATTGGTGTAATGTCAAATGCTGTAATCTGTTTATGTAAATTCATTTAATGTTGTAAGATGAATAAGCATATTCATTTAACTGTAACTACAGGTTAGGTTTCCTGTATGTTGAGATTGGGAGAAGAGGAGTAGATTTTTGATGTCAGAACATTTACTGATAGGTACCTGGGGGTGCAAAAGATATTAAGCCTATGCGGGCGCGTGTTGATAATTGATATTTTTAAGGAACAGGAGACATGGTTAAAGACAGCCCTAAACTATCATAGCAATAACTACAATAAATTTAATCCCATAGTGGAGCGAAACTTTCTGTATAAAGTTAGTGTGATTTATTATTTGCTTGAAGTAAAAGGGTGTCTCTTTTTGGGTCTCAGTTTCAGGAAGACCAAATCGCTAGAGCAGACTTCAGTCAGGCGAAGAAAGTCATATACTCTTCGATCTAGAGGGTTTCTGTATACATCTAGCAACGAATCGTCAACCCCGTTCCTGAATCAAAACCCTTTTTGTCAACGCCAAGTTAAGCTCACGCAGTGCAACGGAGCCAACGCTAAATCTGGAATCGCCAAACGCAGTAGTAGTTCTCTACTCGCCTATTGGATTACCAGCCAGAGCATTGCGGCTTCCAGAATATCAAACCCGCTCAGCATGCCTATAGCAGAATTCCATATCACCCGCCTTTTTTGTGCCTAAACGGGGCACTCAGCAAACCACAGCCAAACCAGTTTAAACAGGATTTACAGCCAAGCGGAGCCTTGCGCCGGATAAGCGCGCCTGGGTCTCTTTGTCCTCAAGTGACTTCTTCTGGTGTATTTCCTGGATACTTAAAACCTCGCACGTATGAGCAGCCATCTATGGACAGAGTTCCAGCCCCACTCACGCTATAAGGGGAGTCACCAACGTTTAGCACCAACAAAGAAAGTTTTGTAGGCTAGTCCCTCACGAAGGATCTACAAGTAATTCACTTCCTGGAGCTAGTACATTTGGTCCCCGAAAAGCGGACAGGCTGTCGCCCAGTTCAATCAGTTGGTCAGCAGGAGATAAACAGCGTCCCCCAGCCCAACTCGCGCCAGTAGGGGGGGGGGGGTCACCAACGATAGCGCCTATACAGTGATGTTATTCAGGTTAATTCCATCACCGATGGAGGATATATACGAAAACACCACTTACTGGAGTTACTTCAGCTGGTCCCCGAAAACCGAAGGACTGTCACTCGATTATTTATCTCTTTGTGTTCTACAGGTTTTATGAATGGTGATCTGTGTGTGTGGTTGTTGGTGTATATGACTATTGATGAATATTTGATTATTGATGTAATTTTATGTTGTTGTGATGATATGCATTATTTTCATGCTTTTCTTCTTTAATAAATTTTACACATTTATTAATGCGCTGTTCACGACCTTTCCATCCATATTTGTATTTTTAGCTCTTTACTATAATCTCTATGTATGATAAGAGAAAAGAGAGAGAGCAGGAGGTGCTTAGACAGACATAAGTGAGTTGAGGCTTGGAGAGAGAAATCATTTTGGTAAATCTTCTTCCAGGTTGTCTCAAGTCCATCTCCTATTTACACCTTATCTAAAGTGTAATCTATAACTACTGTTTAAGGTAGTGATACGAACCCATTATACGATCATGATAATCATCATCATCAACGTATATGCCAACGGCCACAATATTGATAATGAGATTGGCATTACAGACATGTCTGAGGTAGACCTTTGTCGATTTATTGACAATGTTGGTAATTTCAATCCTGCCATCAAATTCAGTTCTCAAATTTCTACGACTTCAGTGAACTTTCTTGACATCACTGTGACAATTAGCCCTACTGGTCTTAAAACGTCTGTCTGGTATAAGACTACTGACGGTCATGGTTTCCTTCTTTATATTTCCCAACATCTTTCACATCTTTCTTATTTCATTTTCACCCACAATTTCCTCTTTCATCGGGGTTAAAGTAATCTTTCTTCATCATGACTTGTATCTAACTTCATACTCCTGCAGGCGTAAACTAAAGATAATGAACGGATGAGAAGGGCGACGGGATGGTACAGTGGAAGGAAGCAATGATGGTTACACAAAAAGTTAACGACACCTCTCTGCTAAAACTGAAGATATTTAGGGTTAGTTTATGTTTTTTCATGGCTTCCTTAGACATACAACAACAGAGAATAAATTACTCTTCCTTGTAAAATTGACTTATCCGTATGTAGGAGTAGCCAGACAGGAAAGGACTACGCATGTAAATTTACTACAGCCATACTTCTCATGAGTTTGGAATCTGTTGGACCCAGTGAATAGAAAATAAATGTAAAAACTAGCAGCAAAGGTGTCCTGCTGCCTCATGCCATGTTCCATCGTCTATGTTCTTCCAATATCTTCTTTATCATTATAGCGTCTGTCTCCAGTTCTCTTGTTATTATGTTTTGGTGTCTCCGTCTATCAATTTTATCACGGGGATTCTAGAACAAGGAGTGACGTATGCTGAAATTAGCTGATTTCGTAAGCGTATATTCTATCCACCCGCAAAGTCTTCTGTCACTTCTCATTCCACTGAAATTCGTCTGGTGCTTTCCGTCAATTTCACGCACCTCTGTCATTTCGCTTTTTTTTAAAAATTATGACTTACACCTTATCCTCCACTTTTCAGAGCCATACAATATGAAATTTCAGTTGAAATGTGATTATTTATTAAAGGTAGCATTTCTTTATATATATATATATATGAGGCTGGCAACCTCAGCATTTGAATATAGTATATGCATGAGCCACTACTGCAAGAGCTAGTGATTGTTTCTGACTAGTCGTGCGGGAAACCCGACAGCAGAGATGACCTAGACTCCGACGGGAGTAGCGACGAATAATGAGTGATGATGCATCACATGTGCATCACAAGTGTATAGAATCATGTTGTGAGATTTATATACCTTTTTTAATTGTAATTCAGGCAAATCATTATCCATGCACTCCAGGCGCAATTTCCTAGTTGAAACCCAGAAGGATATTGGTGAATTTTTATCAAATTCCCTGAGTTACACAGAGAGGTTAACATTCGTGGGTGGAGCGCATGAAAATGGGCCTGTTAGTTTGTGGAGAACAAATGTACTGAGGCATTTGTTTCTTTCTAATTTGTCACAGTTCGTGGTTACAAGACATCAGATTTAAGTACTGAAGTTCCTACGCCACTGGTGTGAGAGAAGAGTATCACCACCAACCGCCTACAGTGGACGAATTATGTGGAGAAGTGTACTCGTCTGCAGGACTCATCTGGAGCTACGTTTTATATAACAGGCTACAGCAAAAAATACGGACATTATTATTATTATTAACGCCCTACCAAAACCTCAGTGAGGAAACTTTAATTTCAATTTTCACCAAATTTTCCATATTTATTTCCCATGTTAAAAACTACTTGACTATTTAATTTGTTGTATGTTATTTTAAAATAAACAATAATAGTTGATTCAGTTTATTTGTACGAAAGCAAACGTATGAGCCAATTTTTCTTGATAAATATATATATATATAAATATAGAGCCATTACTTACAAGAGAGCATTCGTTGAATTACTCCAACTGGAGGCTTCACGGGCCAGAATCATTGCATAACCCCTTCACAAAAGGCGACGGACCAGATAATAAGTTAACAAATTTGCTCAGCCCTTAAGCAGCGTTTGTTCTTGACTTCTGTGAATTTCTTGTGAAGGCTACCCTAAGGTAGAATCGCCATTCATCTTCTATCTATATCTTTGCCAAGAGTAATCTTGCGCGAAGATAGATACCTTGGACGACCTACTTTTAGATACGCTTGCGTTGTCACCATTGTCGTACAGATAAGTTGTGAGTTATTTTTGTCCCGTCTGAGTAGATTGGAGGGTGACAGATACGTGTGAAAAAGGTGTGAGAAATAGATTTCACGGGTGATAGTTTAAGGAGAAGATATGTCTCTGGAATGAGTAAGTTTCTCTATTCCAGCCTATCTATACGACTATAAGTTATTACAAGACAACCTTTCCCTCCTCATACATGTAAATATAAGTTTAACTACACACACACAGCTATGTGACAACAAGATACACAAACGTGAAAAACTACGGTTAATTGGGTATGGGTCTGACCAACACACAAAGTTAAGTTTCTTATGTTGTTTATTATCATTTAAACTTGACAACATCAAATATCTAAAGAAAGGTCAAATAAAAAAAGATTTACATACATATGAAATAGCAGAATAAGTGTGCCCTCCCCCTATGGAGAAAAGAACACAAAAAGTTAATAACCCAAAGGTCAAAGGTTAGCACTATGCTAAAGAATAGACAGTAAAGAAACAAGTTCCTACCATAGGCTACCCAGTAAAGTTAACAAGTTTAAGAAAATCCAATTTTGGTAAAGTCCCTTTAACAAAGAAAAATATTCACTCTCTCTTTCATACAGTGGCCACTCAATCACCCTTACCTACTCTTGGTGATATCCCTTGGAATTACCATTTTTCCTGACTATATAAAATGTCAGGTTTATTTCCCAAATTGGCCCCAGTCCATCCTCTAACAAATAACGACTAGTGAGGTAAACGCCGAATCGGGTGTGGGTTATTCCTGGATGAACAAATGTCACCGCCAATAGTTGATGTAGAAACGTGACAAAACAGATATTACGACTTATCACTGAAAGGAGTGTAAGAATGTTTGAAAATACAAAATATCTGCTACATAACAGAGAAAGAAAGAGGTGCCGACCATTGACAAGCAGGTAATAAAGTCAATTGCACCCCGTTTTCCGCTGATGGTTTTTTTTTTATTTTATATACGGTGCTTTGTTCATTTCTCAGTGCTGCCTCTTCTGCCTGTCTTCGTCCAGAAATTTCCTTTTTTTGGCTTGGGTTTGACGTTTTACTTTCTTGTCCAGCTGCCTGTACTGTTCGCTATATATTTCCTTTAACCTTGGAGACTTTGCTTCTATTTTCTTTCTTTTCATTTCTTTTCTCATCGCTATGGCGTTTAATGTTTCTGGTGTTATCCAATCTTGTCTCTTCCATTCCTGGAATCTGAGGCATGAGTCGCTGCTTTCCTTATATATTGTTGTAATGGTGTTAAATTTATGGTCAACATTATCAGTCGCTGTCTTTTCGTGGCTGTTGGCAATTTGATATCGTCTCTCTACATCAACCACAAAAGCTTTTCTGGTGAGGGGATCCTTAAGTTTAATGATTTCTGTTTAGTTGCAATTGGGTCTATTTTCTAACGTCAGTGTATTGGCCATTGTATTTATTTATTGTTTATTTGGAAATTTAAAAAAGCTTATTAGTCAAATGGCAGTTATTGTTCCTTGTTTTGGCATTTGTTTCATTTACATCCTATGAACATGAGAATATAAAAATTTAAAAAGTGATTTTTCAATCTCTTTAGTCAGGGAAAGTAAAAAATGCATGGAAATAACGCACGTTTGTTACGTGTTATTTAATCATCCCTATTGATTTGAAACTCACACTTTCCAAAGCTTGTCCTGCTTCCTTGACTTCCTTAAAAGATAATTCGTATCCTTTTTGTTTAAATCATCAGCTGTTAAAACATTGCAGAAAGGTGAAATTAAATGTTGGAAACCTGTTGACCTGACGATGTGTTTAGAACTTTTAAGTTTTCCGTTTCGTTTTTAATATTTCTTTTTTTTTCTAATCAGTGCTTCTTGTAAAGCTGGGAGAGTAATGAGAGTTCTGCTCATTAGTTTTTCTATCTTTTTATTCTGTTTATATCTTTTTATACTTCAGTGTTATACAAAATAATAACAGTTAAAGATGAAGACAACAGAAATAAGTAAAGCTGCTAAATATAGAGATTCAAATGTTACTACTTATCATCTCTCCAGACGGCCTAGTCAGACTTCATATGTATTTTTAAAGTACAGTCAAAAGCGTCAAAAACATAAAATCTAGCTTCAGGGCTATTGGGGCGTCCGTACAGTTGATAAAAGGCAGTAAATATGTCTTTAGTCAACAGAGACTGACGCTATTCTGAGCCACATACCTATGTTAATTGTAGAGTTGCTTTTTCCCATTAGTTGTTTGAAAGTGTAATGTACACACTAACTTTATCTCTATTTTTAATTTACATTCAATTTTTGGAATTTAATTCCTTTTTTCACTTTATATTTTTTATGTGCAATAGTTTTCCTTCAGATTACTGTACTTCCTTCCCATCCTGCGCTTAACTGTATGTATGTAACTGTGATTGACTTAATTATTTTCCAAAAAGTTGCTCTTGAATTGGTTATTTATAAAACTGATATTCATACAAAGTTTACTTTTTTTTTATTTATATCACCTTTATCTCACTGAGCCAATAAAAGCTGGGATTGATTGCCACGTCCTGTAAAGAATAAGCAACTAACTTTTTTTTATCTCACTGACTTTACATCTTGCCATATGACACTCAGCGTCACATGTGAAACATAATTTTTTTAAAAATAGCAGTCCCGTTTAACCTTGGCACAAGATCCGTCGGTTATATTAGGGCGCATGTCCAAAATATAAACGCCCTTTAGGTCTTGGGAATATTAAAAAATTAAGTATACTTTCTATGAGTTATGCAATTTTGTAGACATAAACTGTGAATTTCAACAATAAAGCACAAATAATATGGGTGGACAAAACAATTAAAGAAGCGAGCATTCGTATTTACAATCTTTCAGGCCTACCAAACTAAGACATGTCACTTTCATACATGTAAATAAAGGGCTCCAATCGCATGGTGGTCGGAGATTTCAACAGCCACTGAAAGATGGGGATATCCAGATACAGACAGGCAGAGGAGACGAGGTGGAGGACTGGGAAATAGATACAAATCTTTACCTAATCAACAGGCCGGATGACAACCCCAATATTTACTCCAGAAGATGGCACATTACTTTCACTCCAGATCTCGCTTTTTCCACAGGGGATATCTTCCAAAAAATTGACAGACAGGTGCTTGATCAGCTAGCAGGTAGGAACCATAAACCAATAAAACTGGTCATAAATATCTGATTTGTTCCCGGGAAACTAAAACTACTGTCCCGATGGAACTACAAACGAGCTGACTGGGACAGTTTTGCAATGTTAATATACTGTTCAAAAAAAGAAACGCATAGCTATCCGAGGGCGCGTTTTTATGAGTTTGTAAGTAAAATTTGGTGCTAGGGTATATAAAAACCAGCCTCAAATGTTCTTTACAGTGTCAAATGCACGTGTTGACCTGAATTGCGTTCGTTTTTGTAATCGTTACAACGCAGTGGTCAATAGTGTTTATGACGCAATTTTTGACCACAGCTCATGTTGCGCGCACGTGAAAGCAACAAAATTTGGGGTGAACACTATTCACTGACTACGCAACTGAAACCCTATAAAAGGATAACGCTACACACATAAAATTCAGTTCATTTTCAAGTAGACATTTATGGCGTCTCTATCGATAAATTTAAGGAACATTGCTATTGGCCGACTGCATGCAGGCGAAAGTCAAAGTCAGGTTGCCAGGCATCTAAACGTGCATCAGAGTACCATCAGTCGATTTTGGCACCGGTTCCAAGCCACTAGCTCAGTTGAAGACCGGCATCGCAGTGGACGACCCAGAGTGACAACAGCAGCGGAGGATCGCTTTATTCGGCTTCGTCACCTCAGAGACAGGTTTACAATAGCTTCCTCAACTGCCCAGTCATTGCCTGCAGGACGTCATGTGTCTGATCAAACTGTCCGGAATATACTGCATGACGCTGGACTTTAAGCACAACGACCTCACCGAGGATCTGTCCTTACGCGCCGCCATCGCCAAAATCGACTTCTTTGGGCCAACCAGCATCGTCCCTGGGCAGCTGACAATCAATGGAGACGTGTCTGGTTTAGTGACGAATCTTTCTTTTTGTTGCAGCGTCATTATAGACGGCGTAGGGTCTACCGTAGGCGAAATGAACGTTTTGCCCAAAATTGCGTTGATGAAGCTCCGCCGCACGGTGGTGGAGGTGCAATGGTGTGGGGATTGATCAGTTACAACGGAAGGAGTCAACTGGTGCACATTGAAGGAGGCTTGAATGCGCAACGATACGTCAATGAAATTCTTCGACCCCATGTCCTTCCACTTTTGGCTGCCGAAAGGTCTGTGTTTCAACAGGACAACGCCAGACCCCATTGTGCACGGTTGACCACGCAGTTCCTGACTGCCAACAACATTCTCACCCTTCCCTGGCCATCCCTGTCTCCAGACATGAGTCCGATTGAGCACCTGTGGGATGAGCTGCATAGACGTGTTTGTCGCCGAGACGTTGCTCCAGCCAATCGTCGTGATCTGTTCCAGACACTCCAGGAAGAGTGGGCAGCCATCCCACAGGCCCACATCAGACGTCTGATCGCATCCATGCCCAGGAGATGCCTGTCGCTGAATGATGCAAGAGGAGGCCACACACCATACTAACGGGAAAGCCCGTACGCCAAAAACCTCTCGTGACCCAGATGCAAAACAACTGTCAATTGATTGGTTGAACCCTAAGGTATTCTTGTGTGCAATTTGAACAATTAACTCATTAAATTAAAAAAGTTATTGAATGTCAAAATTATGGCTATGTGTGTGCCTTCAGTAGCTATGCGTTTCTTTTTTTGAACAGTTATAGATAGGTTTTGTGAGTGTCGTGGAATATTCTAATCCACATATATAAATTAAAAGGTAAATATAAAGCCTAACAAATAAATCTAATAAAGAAAAGAGCAATGGTAAAATAACAGTGCTGTCACAATGACAGTACTCGAAATCCACCTTGTTTTCTGCTTCGTCTGCAAATTGTAACGCTTTCACGTTGATAGTAAAAGCCTACTGTATTATTACCCGCTTTCTTCAATGAAACGTGTGCTGTATTTCTAAGAAAAACATTGAGAGGCAGACTGCGTAATGACCTAAATTAATCCTAACATTAATTATATTACGTTACCAAAACGAACGAACAGATGGACTCAAATAGAAAGAGAGAGGGGCGAATAAAATCAGGAACGCATGCAAAATTAAACACGCGTCTCGCTATTAATGCCACCCCCAACAAGCGTAACGCGATACACAATTACTACTATCACGCGTGTAAGGCCACATGCACTAACTTTTTCGGACGGACAGTGATAAATTCACTACCCTTCCCAGAGTTAGGTTTTAAAATCACAAAAAACGCTTATTAGGAAAGATAACAATAGATGGGTTTACGTTTGAAAATATTACAGTACCCAGACAGCACATCTTCGAAACAGGAGGTAGAAGGAATTGCATATTTTGAACGCAGCATATTAGTTCTATTAAATATATATATTTGGGTTCCTTAGGGTTTGCTGACAAAGAATATGTACAACGTTATGCAAATAGTCTAGGAATTAACAAGTTATAGCCAAAATAAAATGATGGTGCTGTCAGACAACACCCAAAATCAGAATCGCTCAGTGGTAGATTTTTTTTAAATCCACCATTGTACGGGAAATGGGCCACAAGTTACATTTGAACTGATTGGCTGGAATGATATGTAAGGCTACACACGATTAGTCGGGCTATAAATACTATCTTTGGTTGTTAGGGGAGACGTAGGAAGTTAAAATTTTTTCAAACACTTGTCGAAACGTGGCTCCATTGGCTAGACTCGCTGATATACTCACTTAGGAGCGTTAGTTCGAGACCACTAGTGCAAATAAGCTTGATAAAGCAACAGTGCGTTGAAGCCAGCTCATATTTTTGCTAAATAAAAGCCTGGAACATAAGCAGATGGGAATTTGTGCCAGTAGTTGTGCCAGAATTCATTGCTAATCAACGTATCTGTGTTTGTTTCCATGAATTGTGGTAAGCTTGAAACATTCAGTATCTTTTAATGAAAATTGAATGTGAATTGTTAATTTATGCCTGTATATATGTGTAGTTCAGTAGCAAACATGATGTAAAGCCTATAATGCTCCAGCCTGAACAGAAGGTGTCGGAGGAAAGTAAAACTGCATGGAATGGCCAAACAGTACACTGACACCTAGATTATTGATTAGACAGAAATAATGCTGGAAGTGCAGAGGCGTGGTAACCATTAAGGAGGTAAATACTGGTATAGAATATTTCAGATGAAGCTGACAGTTGGCCTAACGCTCTGAACTCAATGTTTGTGATGTATTGTGCTCAGTGTAAAAAGAGAGTATAAATTAGTTATGAAGTAGAAGGTACATCCTTCTTGTTTTCAGGGACCGTGGTCTTGATGGTATTAAGCAGCACCTGGTCAGAGCTTTGCTGAATCCAGAGTCGGACAGCATACTCCTTGGTCCATTTAGCTATCAGTGAGGTGTCTCCAGAGCCCAGGGGAGAAATCGAGCAGAGGAGTCTTTTCCTGCCGCCATCACACAAGATAAGCTGATGTGGCCAGCTGAGCTCAAAATTATGTACCCCCAGCTTAAAATGACCTTGTAAAAATAACATTAAGAGGGGAATTAAATTGTGTTAATATCAGGAACTGAGAACATCTCCAATAATAGTTCCCATAAAGACAAACTATTGAAGTCATGATGACAAATACCAACAGAGCTTGAACAAAACAAAACCAGTATTACCTCATATTACTACTACACAACTGACACACATAGGATACTTTTAATAATATATGTCATTACAATATTCATATTGATAAATTCTGTACATATAACTTGTAAGTAAAATTGATTGTGATTCCTGGTTCCCTTTGTATTTGAATCAGGACACATATTCATTCATAACAGCAATGAATACATATTGTTATTTGAAAAGTTATCAGTGACTCCTTTAAGATATCCTTTAGAGTGTTATATGTATGTGAGTGTCACAGTGTTGTCAAGTGTGGTGGAATAAATTAAATTGTTTATCTGTCTGTTGTTGTTATGACTTACACTTCATCATACACATACCCTAGACATACAACGTAGTCATCACACTATTCCAGAATAATTCTGACTGAGGTATACATATGTGGCAGCAAGTAAGGTTATATATCATACACTACTCTTATTAGATATATATACCTTCACAGCTGATCTCAGTCAGTACACTAAGTCCCCTATACATATTTATAACATCCCACTTCACCACAGTGAGACCACACGCGAAACAGCGATATGAAAAATATGGTTGAAAGCCTTGACATAGCACTACTTCATCATCATCATCTCATCATCATCTCAACCCATAACCCGTCATGGGTCGTAGGGGTGCCATGGTGGAAGCATCAGCAGACAGGGTCCTCCACTGCTCTCACTACTTCAAGCAGCCACTAAATCCATTCCCAGAAGGACAAAAAAAAAAAAAAGAACTTTAAACCTGACAGGACTGAAAAACTCCAAAATTTTGAAGACGAAGTACCAGGGGTTTGAACACAGCAGAGAGATAACAACAACTGAATCAAATATCTTACTCAAAGCCACCACTGCAAAATACCGAAGAACATTAAATCAAACAACTAGAGACTGCTGGAAGAAAAAACAGAAAATCTGAACTTAGAGAACGCAACAAGCTATAGAAATTAGTTCGGACCTTGAACATCGTATTACAAACAAATCACAATCAAACAACGTGACAATCTGCTCCCAGACACACACACAAAAAAAACTGCAAATGCATTTATAGAACACTATGCAAGTCGGCGTCTGTGGCCTAATGGATATGAACGCAGTTTCATAATCCAGATATACCAGGTTCTAAACCTGCTGCAGGCGGTTTGGTAGCAAATCGCTTTGTGTGGATTTTTAACAATGGTATAAGCGCCGTACCGTTCAGAAAGCAATGGCAAACTACTGAATGAAAAAAATTGACTAGAAAAATCACAAACAGCCAATAAAAGCTGGGGTTGATTGCCACGTCCTGTAAAGGATAAGCAACTAACTTTTTATGCAAGTATAAATCACATTGATGTCCCTACAGACAAGAATAAAGTCACCAAAGATGAACAGTTGGGCCATGACAACACAAAGACTACACTAGAAGAGTACATGATGGCAAGTTGACAATGGTATAAATGGAAGAGGCTACTAAAGGTTGCTTAAAAAAAAAAAAAAAGAATAGCGGGAAAAGATGAGATAACCAATGAAATTTTAATAGGTCAGGGCAAAAGACGAAAAAGAAGCTTCTGTCAGTTCTAAACTGCAGCTGGAAAGTAGGAATTGTCTCGCACGCATGGAAGGAAGCCATACTGATACCCATTCCAAAGAAAGACAAAGACCCGAAAGAATCAAATAGCTACAGATTAATGAGTCTACTACATTATGGAGGGAAACTAATGCAGCGTATGATTAATACTAGACCGATGTGGCACCTGGAAGAAAAACACCTATTAACCCCTCAACAAGCAGGATTCAGACAACGCAGATCCACTGATGATCAGATCACACGTCAAAGATATCTTCCAAGAGAAAAAAGCACACGCTGGTGGTTTGGGTAGATTTGGAATACGTGTTTGATAGAGTATGCAAGGTAGAACTGAAAGTCAAGTTGCAAAGCAGTGGTGTGTGTGTAGGAGAATGTTCAAATCAACTGCCCACTACTTTGAGAATAGAAGCGCCAGAGTACTGCTAAAAGTACAGACTAGTAAAAAGTTTAAATTGGAACAGGGTGTTCCCCAAGGGAACCTCAATTGAACAGAACCGGTCACCTACATTGTTTCTTGTATACATAAATGGCATGATAAAATATTTCAAGAACACATAGTACCTCCTTTTGCAGATGGCTTAGCCATCTGAAGAGTATATCACTACAGCAAGCATTCAGATGCAGCAAGCGCTAACATCATTGAAGAGTGGACCAAAACATGGCTATTGAAGATACATGAAATGGAAACAACATACACAGTGTTCTCCCTCTCAAATAAACCACAGAGCTCCAAACTAGTGCTAAACGGGGAACATCTACATCTAGTTGAAATTCCAAACTTCTTAGGCATTACCTTTGATCGCCGTTTCTTCTTCTTCTTCCTCGTTCGTCCTGAAAAGGACGGTGGTTGCGTTGTGTCTGTTTACGCCTAAGCTGTGATATCTGCACCTTTCGGTCGACACATCCGACTTCTGCACGGCATTTTTTAGGACCATTGCGATCCACACTCGCTCAGCCAGACTGCACTGCTGCAGACTGTTTCCAGGACCACCACGTGGAGGTGGAGTGCGGTCTTGACCAGCTCTGATTCGCTGGTCTTGACGCAGGCAGTCAAGCTATGAGTCGCTGACTGCATTCTCTATTGCTGCGTCTTTGGGTCCCCTGCCGTTTGACTTGGGACAGTAGGTTGAAAGAAACCGGATTAAGATAAGGAAAAGAATGGCAGTCATGAAAACACTTGCTGCAACAGCGTGGAGAGCAAATGAAAGAGTGTTGAAGATGTTATACACAGGGCGAGGGAGGCCAGTTCTAGAAAATGGCATTGTAGCATGGGCAACAGCAGCTAAATGAAACGTCGATAATATTAACAGACTCCAAAACCAAGCAATGAGAATCATAACGGAGTTACGTGTCGTGGGTTGTCTCCCTTGCTCTGCAGTAGTGGTCCATTAATGGGCTCGACAGTGGAATAAAAGGGAGGAGTTTTTCAAAGGTAGCAATTTTTGCTCAAGATTACTCTTGTGTGACGAGTCACTTATTCGAACGCTACATTTTCCTGTAACCTCCTTCAACCCTCTCCTGTGCCCTTCTTTCGCTTTCTTCTCAACCGCTCCTTAATCGTACTTTTCTGGTTTCATCGTTCAAGGTTACCTTGTCCTACTTCGTCACTCACCATACGATACCTATATTATCTATATAAATTATATATTTTATATATAAATTATATTATAATGTTATAACTTACCCCTTCAGATATAAAATGGGTTATTATATCCAGACTTTGATGCACAGATAGGCCGTAGCATGTCCTGAAACTGTTTATGATGCAGTCTTTCCCCTGCTAGTGTCACGGATTGCCTCCCCTGCTTTGCAGAAGTGGTCCAACAATGGTCAAAACTCAAGGGAATCTAAATGGGTCGTCAAAGGTGTTTAACTTCGCACAAGATTACTCTTTGCAGAGATGTAGATAGAAGTGTAATGGCGCTTCTATCCGAAGGGAGTATTCACAAGATAATTCAGAAGTCAAGAACCATGCGGCACAGCGCTGAGCAATGGTTAACTTATATATGTCCGTCGCCTTTTGTGAAGGATTTTACCGATGGTTGTTAGCCCGTTCAAGCCCCCAGCTGAGTTAATTCAGCGAATTTCCTCTTATTATGGTATAGCTCTGTTTAGAGATAAATATATGTCTAGGTATAGATACATATTAAATATTCTGGCTCATACGTTGGCTTTCATACACATAAAACTGAAGCGACTATGATTGTTTAGTTTTAAAACAACATGTAACAATTTTAATAATGAATTTAGTCTTTAACAGTTAAAATAAATATGGAAAATTTGGTGAAATTATATATTGGAATCAAATTTTCTCCTAACGGAGATTAAATAGAGGGTTTTATCAATGTCCGTTGCTTTCGCCTGTTAATAAGCACTTAGCTTGTCTACGTGAGTCCTGCCGCCGTTGTATCGTCACTTTTCTGGTGATGCGGGCGCTTCTTCGCCTGTCTTATATAGGTGGTCAGTGTTGATTCCCTGCTCTCACAACTAAGGGCGTAGAAACGTCTATCTTGCCGCTTCGTCCTCGAACGGTCTTATACACTGCTCAAAAAAAGTTAAAGGCCACTTCTAATTTTTAGGTCATTTCAACTATGCTGTTTTTTTTAAAAACTTGAACACTCAGTCAAAAAAGTTTTGCTGCATTTTGTTGCATGCTTAAACAATGTTTGTTAATCTGACAATAAATAAAATCTGTGTTACGTGTGTGTACCTCCAAGGTCAATCAAATGTACGTGGTGGAAAGGGAAATAATGCATGTTTGAAAATGCTTCCTATGGCAAAGCCTGTTGATAACATTGCTGAAATTTGCTTTTCACGTGCAAGTCGTGACTATAGTGAACACATTTCACCCACTTTTCGGAAGGAACGGGCAATGGGTATGTTTGTAACATTTACCATTTTAGCCATGGCTCAGCTAACACGCTTGACCAATGTTGACAGATGGAGAGCGATGGCATGGCTGCAGGATGATGTAGGGCTGCAAGAAGTTGCTAGGAGATTAGGAGTTGCCCACTCTGTCATACAAACTCTGCGTGATCGTTATAATGCAACCGGCAGTGTCGCAGAACAACGCAGGTCAGGACGTCCAAGGTCTACCACAAGACGGCAAGACACATTGTTTAAGCATGCAACAAAATGCAGCAAACATTTTTTGACTGAGTGTTCAGGTTTTAAAAAAAACAGCATAGTTGAAATGACCTAAAAATTAAAAGTGGCCTTTAACTTTTTTTGAGCAGTATATAGCTTCGTTCCACAAACTATTGGACACAATAGGAAACAAATGCCTCTGCTAAGTACATTTGTTTGAAGCACTCTGACAGGCTCACTCTTCCGTTGTCCACCCACCAATGTTAATCTATTAGAAGAATTGTATTAACCGGGAATGACGATTTGTGCCTGAATTAACATTAACAAGTTACATTAATCTCACAAAATGATATGTTACACTAGAGGCACAAATAATGTAGTCATCACTCATCATTGCTCCGGCCGGAGTCTGGGGTCACTTCTGCTGTCGGGTTTTCCCGCACGACTAGCAAGAAACAATCACCAGCACTTGCTGTAGTGGTTCATGTATATAATATTTTCATATGTTGAGGTTGCCAGCCTCATTTATAACCACTAAGCAAGAAACATGTCAAATTTTACATTTGTAAAAGAAATGTTCACAACTTACCCCAAATTTTTGGGTTATACAATCTCCTTGCATAGCTTTGGATGGACGCAGCTCTGTATTAGATGCTTCGAAATCACTTTGGTCTGGGAAATTAGAGTTAATTCCTCTGACGGCGGGTGTTCTGCGAAATCACTTTGCCTGGGAAAACGTGTTTAATTCCTCTATGACTTGGTCTGGGAAATTAAAGTTAATTCCTCTGACGGCGGGTGGTCTGTGAAATCACATGGCCTGGGAAAACTTGTGTTTAATTCCTCTATGACTTGTGATCCAATTCCAAGGTTTCCAGTCTTGTTATTTTAAAGTCCTGGTCCCTTAAGTATCCAGTCTCGGTATTTATAAATCCGGGCTTACTTTTTAAGGTTTTAAGTTTCCCAAATACTTCGATCTGTCACTTATAAGTATGGAATTCTAGGTCCGATCCTTCTCTTTCTGGCTTTTTGGGAGTTTCTCGTTTGAAGTTGCGAGTGCAGTCTCTCTGTGTCTCTTAGTTCGCTAGATTATATCTCTCATTTCTCAGTTCAATCATAGATTGTGTTCCGCCGAATTTTCCAATGAAATCCATTGTTTATTCCGGCATCTCAAATCAAACCAATCAAATCTCTCTAGCACTTGGTTGAGGTGTTTTAATTCAAAATATCCCCCACGTGTTTTAAACCATTACATTTAATATTCCACGCGTGACCTCCGTCTAATAAGTCGCAATACTTCCGATGGCATCTTCATACAAACAAATATTTGACTCATCCCTCGATAATACCTTCCGCCCAGACGGGTTATCTGTAATCTTAATACAGACAGGGGCCAGCGGAAGCGAATTACGTATTTATCACCTGTGTTTAAAGGTTGTTATTGCCGGGAGTTGTAGTGAGGATAAGCTCTCACTGCAGATAAAATACTTCTATGGCACGCGCCTCAAACAGCCTCTGACAACCAAGTCCAGCTCCCGGCCTTCACGTGTGGCTCAATTTGAGCCCGGCGGAACTGTTTCCACTGACGGAAGAAGGGGCAAAGGCGAACGACTGGCGCCTTAAAACGAGCAGCTTCGGGCAGATAGGGCTCGTGATCCTTGGTTGGTAGCTTATCTAAGAGAAGGAACTCTGAATTCAAACCACCGCTGCCTTGCGGGAATATCCATTTATGGAATTGGCTTCGGGAGTAAACCCTGAGGATAAATCCGGAGTCGGAGTCCCTAAGGCAGTCTAATGTCGATTCGACATTATTCTGGCAACTCCTGCGACATGGCTGGTACCAAACTGTATCGACTACTGCCGTTCCTTTGGATCTACCGGCTGTGTGGAGAGGGGGAACATGCTGCATGGGCAACAGCTTGATCTCCATATAACTGTGCCCAAGCTCGCGCCCTGGAGAGGACACGCCAGCTTCACCCTATAGGTGTCGGCAAAACACGGGAAGTAGCAGTTACCGGTTATAAGCATTTTGCCCAATTGGCGTAGGGCATGGCGCCAGGGGCTACTTCCGACAGTGGGAGAGGTTCTAGGATCTCACTGGACAGCTACCGCCCGCTTCAAGCTGGGCAGCCCCCAGTCAATAAGGTGTTTTCCCGCCACTGTCTGCTTTCCCCATTGGGTGCATGGGGATTAGGGTCAAACCCGAACTGTGGACAGAAAATTTTGCACCAAGCAATTATCGAAAAAATAGAAATAAGCAAAATCTCAGATTGGGATGCTGGAACGTCCGAACTATGTTGACTGGACTATCCGAAAACCTACAGGATGTAAACGATGTAAGGAAGACAGCCATAATTAATGATGAGCTTAAACGACTTCAGGTGGATATAGCTGCACTTCAGGAAACGCGCCTGGCGAGCTCTGGAACGGTGAGCGAGAAGGACTACACATTTTATTAGCAAGGGAAAGATCTTAATAAAGCTAGAGAACACGGAGTAGGTTTTGCGGTAAAAAAATAGCTAACTAAAATGGTTGAACCAGGCGAGAATGGATCAGAACGCCTGTTAACGCTCCGCCTGCAAACTAGCACAGGTCCCATCACCCTTGTCAGTGTGTATGCTCCTACTCTGTACTCTGCCTCAGAAGCTAAAGATGAGTTCTACGAGAATCTAACAGCAATTATCAAAAGCATACCTAGGCACGAACAGCTTGTTCTCCTTGGTGACTTTAACGCTAGAGTGGGTGCCGATAATGTTTCATGGCCTTCATGTCTGCGCAGGTTTGGTATTGGCAAGATGAATGAAAATGGACAACGGCTCTTAGAGTTGTGCGTCCACCATAACCTCTGCGTGACCAACACCTACTTTCAGACAAAACCCCAGCATAAGGTGTCATGGAGACACCCACGATCCAAGCACTGGCACCAACTTGACCTGATTCTCGTCAGAAGGCCACTCCTCAGGTCTGTGCTCTCCACGCGCTCGTACCATAGTGCAGACTGTGATACAGATCACTCCTTGGTTTGCTGCAAAATCAGAGCACAACCAAGAAAACTCTATCGTGTCAGACATGAAGGGAAACCACGCATTGATACCAGCAAGATGTCAGACCCTTTCATGATCGCTCAATTCACTGCGACCTTCGAGAAAGTGCTCAGTAGCCCTCAGCATGGTGATACTATTACAGAGAACTGGGAGCATCTACGGAACACCATTCAAAGTACTGCACTTGCCACCTTTGGTAAAAAAACAGCAAAGTCAAATGACTGGTTTGATGCTTCATCAGATGTGATGGCACCTGTCATTGAAGCTAAGCGCAGTGCTATGAATGAATACAAACGTTCACCGAGTGCCAGAACCCTACAGATCCTGAGGGCTACGAGAAGCAAAGTTCAACAAACTGCTCGACGCTGTGCAAATGACTACTGGCTCCAGCTCAGTGAGAGCATCCAGATCGCAGCGCAAACAGGCAACATTAGACAAATGTATGACGGTATAAAGAAAGCACTTGGCCCCCATAAAAGTAAGATGGCACCGCTAAAAACCATCAGCGGAGAGAAGCTAACCGATAAGGGTAAGCAGATGGAGAGGTGGGTCGAGCACTACTCTGAGCTTTACGCTAGAGACAATACCGTTACGCCTGCAGCCCTTGATGGTGTCAACAGTCTGCCAACTATGGAGGAGCTGGATGCGGAACCAACATTAGAGGAACTCAGCAAGGCCATTGATAGCTTGGCCTCTGGCAAAGCACCAGGCAGTGATGGGATTCCTCCTGATTTAATCAAATGCTGTAAGAGCACGCTATTACATCCCCTGCATAGGATGCTGTGCCAGTGCTGGGAAGAGACAACTATTCCTCAAGACATGCGAGATGCCAAGATTGTAACACTGTATAAAAATAAAGGAGACAGAAGTGATTGCAATAACTACAGAGGCATCTCTCTTCTTAGTATTGTTGGTAAGGTTTTTGCCAAAGTCATCTTAATGCGACTACACAAGTTAGCTGAGCGCATATATCCAGAGTAACAGTGTGGATTCCGAGCTGGCAGATCAACAACAGACATGATCTTCTCTCTCCGCCAGCTTCAGGAAAAATCAAGAGAGCAGAAAAGACCATTATATATATCGCCTTTATAGACCTCACAAAAGCATTCGACCTGGTTAGTAGGGATGGACTCTTTAAAATCCTCCTGAAAATAGGCTGCCCTTCTAAAATGCTGGAAATGATAAAGTCATTCCATGACGGCATGAAGGGAACAGTCCAATATGCTGGAAGCACGTCACAGCCCTTTGATATACGAAGTGGCGTTAAACAAGGCTGTGTTCTGGCTCCGACCTTCTTCGGAATCTTCTTTGCCTTACTCTTGAAACATGCATTCAGAGATGCAACTGAAGGAATATGTCTTCACACTAGGTCAGATGGCCGTCTGTTTAATCTTTCAAGGCTGAAGGCAAAAACAAAAATCAGAAGGGTCACTATAAGAGACGTGTTGTTCGCTGATGATGCTGCAGTCGTCACTCAAAGCCAACAGGAGCTTCAGAGCTTGATGAATCGCTTCACTAAAGTATGCAAGGACTTTGGCCTCACAATAATTCTAAAGAAAACGAATGTGCTGAGTCAGGATGTGGGTGCTGCACCAGTTATCACTATCGATAACTATGAATTGGCAGTGGTGCACCACTTCACATACCTAGGGTCTACCATCAATGACAAACTCTCACTGGATACAGAAATCGACAGCCGCATTGGCAAAGCTGCAGCTACCTTTGCCCGCCTCACATCGAGTGTTTAGGGAAACTCTAAACTCACAATGAAGACTAAAGCTGCGGTATATAATGCCTGCGTCACCAGCACACTCCTATATGGCAGCGAGACCTGGACGACCTATGCTAAGCAAGAAAGAAGGCTCAATACCATCCATTTGCGGTGTCTACGCCGCATCCTCGGCATCTCGTGGAAAGATAAAGTGACAAATGTCGAGGTGTTGTCACGTGCTGGCCTTCAAAGTATGTATACGCTTCTTAGACAGCGCAGACTTCGCTGGCTTGGCCATGTTCGCCGCATGGAAGATGGTCGCATCCCAAAAGATATCTTCTACGGACAATTAGCAGATGGCAAGAGAACAGTTGGGCGACCACAGCTGAGGTTCAAAGATGTGTGCAAGAGAGATATGAGGGCACTGGACATGGATCCAGCAACAGGGGAGGATGAAGCTGCCGATCGCACTAAGTGGCGATGCTATTTACGGCGCCACCTCAGATTGGGCGAAGAGAGGCTCACACAAGAAGCAGAGGTGAGGAGAAAACGTCGAAAGGAGCACCAGGAAAATAAGCAGCTGAGGGCTGTCACCTCAGGGGCGCATTCCCATAGTCAGTTATGACTGAAGGGGCTATTATTATTATGTTTCGTCTGTCCACCATACAAGGTCGCCGAAAGACAATGTGGCTTTCTTTAAGTCTATCGTGCACTCCCGTCTTGTGCAAACACAGGGATGGTCGCTATCCACCTGGGATCAAATGTTGGACCGTTACGTTCAAAGGGGTCAGCCGGCTTATGTGATAACGTATAATCGGCTGGCCGGTCTCATTACCTGGCGGAACGTGAACACGTTTGAGGAGTGGTAAAGCAAAAATGTAAGAGACAAAGATAGTCCCATAGCAGATACTTCCGTAGGGGAGTTGAGTGTTAGAGACCTCAACCTACTAGATCCAGCATAGAGATTAAAATAACGAATAAAAGGGCATAAAAATTATGCCAAATAAAAGCGATCGGAGAGAAAATGAAGAAGAAATGATTCTGCCGTAGTGGCTAAATGCGTGAGAGAGCCACCAAAAGAACACGTACAGACGTTTCGTCACAGATAGTTAAAGTTACTAGTTCATGTACACTTCTAACTTTTAAAGCTTGAGGAAATATTCCTTGGACTATGATTTTTATAAATTTTGTTGGTAGTTTACACTGTTAAATTCACAAATTCTACTTTTACCCTTCCATAAGAAAAACTTATTACTAACTTCTCTTCTGGCGTCTAATCTCCTTGACGAAGATGGAAAATGCAGACGAGAAATCTTCAAAACAATCAGAGTTTGAAAGTTAAAATGTTGCTCACTGTCGTAGATTTCCGATAGGAGAATTAAGACTAGGTTTGGTCCCTTCTGAATAGGCTTGAATAGGTGATAGACTCAGTGAGAGTTAGTGAAAGGTAATAGAATTTCCACACACGTGAGATGATAGATTTGATATAGTGGCTGTCTCTGAAAGCGAAAAGAATTCTTCTCTCTCTCACCTATCTTCTACAACAGTTGTTACAGCGTCAGACAGACTACACCAATATACATATTACGTATATTTCTATCACTCACAGGCACGCACATACACGTGACGACAGGTAAACACACAGACGTGGGAAAACTATAACAATGATATATATATTATCTAGAACGAGCTGACCAAACACGATTATTAAGTTCAAGAGCGATTTTATTATCAGGAAAAATCGGCTCACAACATCAAAGAAAGTACATCAAGGAAAATACCTATACACATAGTCATAAAAAATCAAGGAAATGTTGCAAGGATGATAGCCCCGTTATAGTGTTAACTCTAGGTTTAGCCCGGCCCCGTTAAGAGAACAGATGATGGCGCCCGAGTCACAGATACATAGGGTTTGAGTCTAAGAGTTTTTCTTTGTTTTATCTCGTAATTATATGCACAGAGTTTGAAAAAAAAAATCTGATTTAACCTAAGACAAAAACACAAGAACTCTAGCCTTAGCAACAAATTATGCAGATTGAAAAAAAAATTAGGACAGCAACAGGGTGTCAAAGATAAAATAGTGAAAAATATCACTCAAACCAGCGTACACTCATTCATTCCGCCATGGCTTCTCATACTTGTACTCACGACTTTGCTTGCTGCCTCTTTGGAACACATTGATTTTAGATTTTCACACAGACTCAAAAAATGCAGTCTTCTGCCAAGAAGTCCCCAGTTCCAAAAGACGTATTTAACTTGGAGTCTCCGGGAACGACTACTTGGGTATGCAAATTTGTTCAAATGTCTGATTAAGTCACCTAACAATTATTCCAGGCGCGGGAGTTAGCAGAGCACAGTGTCAATAGCGTAGGTTTCTAAAAAATGATGAATGTCAGGTCGGTGCCTTCCCTCAGTATAGGATTCACTTTAATCACACCACAGATTTGTCCACAAGATATAATCTAGTCGGGAAATGATTGTTAATATTCACGCCACCAGGCAGCAAATTATATAGAGTTTCTAGAAGAAATTAAGTGCTGGCTCCAAGGTCCAGTATTTATCATTACAGTCTTTGAAAACCCGTTATAGGGATATTAGTATTTCTGTCTAACTTGCACCGTCAGATCAGTGTTACTTGAGAAAACCCACGTGGTTCAAAATAAGGACTGTCTATTTCTTCACAAGTATGGAAACTACTACTAGGTGCTGGTAAAGTTAGGGTCACCCCAAAACTTTCACTGTGTGAAGGAAAAATAACACATATAATATAATAAACAGAATCTGTACTGGTTAAAACTTACATTTAAACTTGCAAGCAGAGAGCTTTGCTTATCATTTAAACTTCCCGTGACGTAAGTTATATTTAAAAATCAGCAATCCTCATAAATTAAGAACACGTGCGTATTCCGTCACCATTCATGAGGCTGGATTCTAGAGTTATACGTTAGTTTAGAAAAATACACTCGACTGAGTATTAGCAGTTAAATTAAATTTATAAATAGCTACAATTGCCGTTATAAGCTAGAAATTTTAATTTTATTCTGCTTTCCACTGAATGCTTCCCTAGAAAATATAATAGCCTACCACTTTATTTCTCTTCTGCGCTAAAGAAATAGATTAAAATGAATTAAGCGATTTAACACTTTAACACTCACAAAATCTATATATCTATCATATTAATTACCTCAACCACAGAATTACAGGTAGTCGCACAACTTAAGAATAAAAATGCTGAAAATATTTCTGGAAGTCTAGAAGTTCGACAAATTGCCGAAACAAACTGAGATCTTCGCTAACAGCTATTCTGTTTTCGAGCGACCTATCTACTGTGGAGTCTATGAGCGAGAATGAAATTAAAGTTTCAAACTTGGCCAATATCTTAAAATCAGACAAAGGGCCCAAACTTACTTCGCCAAGCGAAATTATCTCCCCTACTCCCAACATTTACGTCCGCTTAACGCGTGTCGTAACTGTCACCTACTGACCACGATGTACGCGTATCAGTTTCAAATCCCAGACAGCCTGACTCCATTGTAGGGCAGTTTTCACACTACAGCTGACCATGGCCCAAGTGAGCGCCGTGTCAGTTTGGGATTTTCCAGACAAATGTCTGGATACTGACCGGTGCAGATGTAAAGTATCACACCTCGCCGGGACTAATGCCGAGAAGAAGCTCGCGCGCTCGGTGAGAATGTAGACGATTTGCTACGTCCTATGTTCAGCGAACCGACTTATCACGCCTTCTGATGCCCTGCAGCCCTGACATCTACGTAATATCGTCCTAGCGCGATTCTCAGTTTAAGAGAAAGGAAAACAGGTAAAGTTTGCGAATTATATGAAAATAATATTCGCAAAACGAATGGATGAAAAATATACAGGAAAAAATGAAATACAGAGATAATAAAAGAGAGAATTTGGGTGAACGAATAGGAAGAAGATGTAGGAAATTAAATGAATATAAACCCTACGTGACAGAGCCTCCCCCCTTTAAGATATGGAAGCACTCCATGTCTACGTTATGGAGTTTAATTTCCTATAACCGTAGCTTCGGGGTGTCTGTCCTCTTCCCTCTCATCTTCCCCCTCCATCTCTGTCCAATTCCTACTCAAGTCCACTCCTCAAAGTTTCCTTCCCCTGGAATTTCTCATATGCGCGCTTGAAAGAGCGTCGCCGCTTCTGACATTTTTGAAAGATTTCCTGTGATAGCGGTGGAATATCCCTGCCACTATCGTCATCTTCGTCAGTTTTGGCGATCGTCAGGAGATGGTCGGAGGTTGGCACTGGTTTTTCCAAGTATCTCTTTAAGAGATTTAAATGGAAAACCTTCTCCTTTCCTTCAATAGAGATCTGGTAGTTAGCCTTAGAAATCTTTTTCAGGACGGTAAACGGCCCTTGCCATCCGATCTTCAGTTGGTTGTTCTCGGTAGGGAGCAACACCAAAACTTTCTCTCCTGCTTCCAGTTCTCTCTCTTCCGCGACTTTCCTGTATCGGTTAGCGTGCGTGGTGCGTGCTCGCTTAAAGTTAGTCGTTGCTAGGTCCCATCCTAGTTTCAACCGTTCCTTTAAAACCGACACATATTTACTGGCTGAGACAACTGTCTCATCAGCCTTCTCGTCTGTCAGAGACTGAAGTAAGGCTTCAAGCGGGCCCTTAATGGGTCTGCCGAATAAGAGTGTAGCTGGCGGAAATCCTGTGGAAGTATGAGGAGATTCTCTGTAGCCAAATAATGCTGCAGGAATACAGAGATCCCAATCTTCAGGTTTCACTTGTGCCAGCTTACTTAGCATCATGGTGAGGTTTCCATTAGCACGTTCCACGAGCCCATTTCCGGCCGGAGTATATGGCTTAGTGTGGATGTGCTGGGTCCTCAAGATCTTAACGATCTCATCCATCAACAGGTTTCGGTATGGAGATCCATTATCCGTCAACACTTGCTGCGGGAATCCCAACCGAGTGAAAATCTGCACGAGGGCTTCTGCGACATGCTTGGCATCTGCGCATGTTAGCGGGATAGCTTCTGCCCATAAAGTGCATGTATCGACTAAGGTCAGGATAAACCTGTTCCTTCTTTTAGTCCTTTCGAAAGGCCCTAAAATGTCGATCACAACCCGTTCGAATGGTGTTCCCATTATTGGCATTTCACCCATGTGGACTGGGGGGTCCGTTGCTTGGGTGGTACACGTTGGCACTGGGCACAGGATTTGACATATCTGATAATATCAGTATTCACTCCTGGCCACCAATAATGAGTGGTTATACGTTGGTTTGTGGCGTTCTGTCCCATATGTCCGCTAAAGGGAAGAGAGTGCCCCATTTCTAGGATTTGGCTTCTGTACTGTTTCGGTACTAGGAGCTGGTTGTAACCTTGGTCAGGCTTGCCCGTTCTCCGATAAAGTACGCCATCCTCAGAAAAAATGTCCCCGTGCTGTTTGGGTTCCTTCGCCATGGGCAGTTTCCTAAAGCAGGGTGCCAAAGTAGGATCCTTTTGTTGCGCTTCTTTAAGTTCCATAGGTAACAAATTAGGCGCAGGCTCCCGTTCCTTCTTGGTTTGCCCTCTTGTAGTTACTGCTGCCACAATCGGCTCTTCCGGTTTCCCAATACACACGTATCTCCCGCCAAGTATGACTGGGTAGATGGGATCATCCATAACAGCCGCTTTGATCACACCTCTGACAAAGTCAGAGTGTATCTCCACCAATGCGATGGGAAGCGCTGTAGGTGCATCACTCTTACGAACTCCACAAAGTTTGACGGTCTCTCCTGTCTCTTGACCGGGTTTAACCAGCTTTCTGGCAACAATGCAATCATAAGAAAGCCCCGTGTCAAATAAGCAAGAAGTTTGAGAACCGTTCAAAGTAACAGTACCTCGCGTTGAGGGTCTATCCCCAACAGGTTGGGAATCACTGTCAATAATTCCGCCTTGCGAGACTGTCAATAAGCATCCGATGCGTTTCGGCTCGGTGTGCTTGCTCTGATCCTTAGTCCCGTGCTCAGGGGTTTTCCCTTTGCCACCTTGTCCTTTCTGGCTGCGCTGCCATGTAGGGCGGTCGGGTTGATCAGACTGTTTGGGGTGGTTGGGGTACTTGTTCTTGTAGAACTTGGATTTTTCAGGAGGGGGGTTTTGAGGTCCAGTTTCTCTGTGGTTGTTTTGGTTAGAAGCCTGAGAAGATTGCTCAAGGTTATGTTTTCGAAAATGCTCCTCTGTCGGTTTCCGCTTTGTGGCCGGTAGTTCAGCCAGCGCATTGTGATAACGCTCAGACTTTTCCAAAATGTCTTCAAGTTTTTCTGCCCCCTGCTCAGCGAGAAATCTCCGGGTATCAGCAGACAAAGTGTTCTTTATTTGTTCAGTTAGAACAAGTTCCTCAAGACCTTCATAGGTAGAGGGGAGCTGCGAAAGCTCAAGGCACTTTGTTAGATATCCCTTAAGACGAGATGAGAACTGGTGAAAAGTTTCAGAATTCTCTTTCCGGCTGTTGCGAAACAGTTGCAAAAACTTGCGAGCGTTCATTTCAAAGCGCTCCAGTAACGCTTTCTTCAACACATCGTAGTCGTCTTGTTGGCTACTTTCCAGCTTAGAATAAACATCATAAGCAGAACCTTTTAGGGCCTGGGAAAGTTTCATATTCCAACGCGACCTCTCTAACCCGTACAGAGTTGCAATTTTCTCAAATTTTTCTAACCATGTGTCAATCTTCTCATTTGGACAAGGAAAAGATTCAAGAGTGAAAGACATAGCATTTAGTTGAAGAGATTGAGTGTTAGCAGGGTCAGTTAAGGAAGAATGAGGAGAAGACTCTCCATTGCTGGAGGTAGAGGCAGCACCACGACTTTGAAGTTCTAGAGCTTTGAGAGCCAACTCATGTTGTCTCTCCTTCTCTCTTTCCTCATGCTGTCTCTCCTTCTCTTTCTCCTCACGCTGTCTCTCCTTCTCTCTTTCCTCATGCTGTCTCTCCTTCTCTCTTTCCTCATGCTGTCTCTCCTTCTCTCGTTCGTTCGCCCTGCGAATTTCCATTTCTTCCTCAATCTTCTTCTGCTGTAATAGACGGTCTGCTTCTTCTTTCCTCCTTAGTTCTTCTTTTTCCTCTTTAGCTTCAGCTGCTTTCCTCTCCGCATCATATCTCTCAAGTTCGTCTCTGACAAAAGCTTTCGCTTCCTCTCCTTCCAGTCCCTCCTCTCTCGCTTCGTCCCTGAGAAGTTGTCTAAGCTTTGCCCTCTCGGCCATATTATGTCAGTGACTGAGACTAGTGGAGAACGAAATTAGGAAAAAGGATACACTGGTTCCTACCACTTACGAGAAAAAAAAATTACCAAAAATCAAAAGATGATATCCTTAACCCTGGGATACCTCCTCCAAAGTAAAATCTAACTATCGCTGCTATTATCGGCAATAAAGCACTTAATGCAAAACACGACTACGCCAACTAAATGGTAGTAAAGATTACAACTGAAAAATAAGTTGCTACAGTGGAAAAGCAAAAGAATATTGCAAAAATTAAAGAGAAAAATAATCCCTTAATTTTTTAAAAATCCACTATAAGTTCGCCCCTGAAGTCAGATCGGGTAAGGGAGGGAATTAATCTGGACAAAAAGTCCGAAACACACTCCTTAACTTAGTTCAAACGCCGTTCTGCCTCAGTACCCAGTGAATGTTATACACTCACCACTTTACCAGCATTTAGTATTACAATCAGCAGTTAACATATATCCCGACAAAATCAACCTGTAACCAAAATGTATATTATTCAAAGATGCTGTGGAAAAAAAAAACTTATTAGTTTGTGTGGTCAGCACGCCCGTAAACAGATCGCTAGTCTAGGGGGTAATTATTTAAAGATATAACAACTCACAAGACATCACACTCTTACTCTATATCAGAATACAGAATCTTAAGTACAAAATCCAGATAGACGAGTCCACGTTTGTCGTACTCGTCTTCCTATTCTAAGTTCAAAGACCGGAAACGAGCCCTCATTTGTCGTAGATTTCCGATAGGAGAATTAAGACTAGGTTTGGTCCCTTCTGAATAGGCTTGAATAGGTGATAGACTCAGTGAGAGTTAGTGAAAGGTAATAGAATTTCCACACACGTGAGATGATAGATTTGATATAGTGGCTGTCTCTGAAAGCGAAAAAGAATTCTTCTCTCTCTCACCTATCTTCTACAACAGTTGTTACAGCGTCAGACAGACTACACCAATATACATATTACGTATATTTCTATCACTCACAGGCACGCACATACACGTGACGACAGGTAAACACACAGACGTGGGAAAACTATAACAATGATATATATATATTATCTAGAACGAGCTGACCAAACACGATTATTAAGTTCAAGAGCGATTTTATTATCAGGAAAAAATCGGCTCACAACATCAAAGAAAGTACATCAAGGAAAATACCTATACACATAGTCATAAAAAATCAAGGAAATGTTGCAAGGATGATAGCCCCGTTATAGTGTTAACTCTAGGTTTAGCCCGGCCCCGTTAAGAGAACAGATGATGGCGCCCGAGTCACAGATACATAGGGTTTGAGTCTAAGAGTTTTTCTTTGTTTTATCTCGTAATTATATGCACAGAGTTTGAAAAAAAAATCTGATTTAACCTAAGACAAAAACACAAGAACTCTAGCCTTAGCAACAAATTATGCAGATTGAAAAAAAATTAGGACAGCAACAGGGTGTCAAAGATAAAATAGTGAAAAATATCACTCAAACCAGCGTACACTCATTCATTCCGCCATGGCTTCTCATACTTGTACTCACGACTTTGCTTGCTGCCTCTTTGGAACACATTGATTTTAGATTTTCACACAGACTCAAAAAATGCAGTCTTCTGCCAAGAAGTCCCCAGTTCCAAAAGACGTATTTAACTTGGAGTCTCCGGGAACGACTACTTGGGTATGCAAATTTGTTCAAATGTCTGATTAAGTCACCTAACAATTATTCCAGGCGCGGGAGTTAGCAGAGCACAGTGTCAATAGCGTAGGTTTCTAAAAAATGATGAATGTCAGGTCGGTGCCTTCCCTCAGTATAGGATTCACTTTAATCACACCACAGATTTGTCCACAAGATATAATCTAGTCGGGAAATGATTGTTAATATTCACGCCACCAGGCAGCAAATTATATAGAGTTTCTAGAAGAAATTAAGTGCTGGCTCCAAGGTCCAGTATTTATCATTACAGTCTTTGAAAACCCGTTATAGGGATATTAGTATTTCTGTCTAACTTGCACCGTCAGATCAGTGTTACTTGAGAAAACCCACGTGGTTCAAAATAAGGACTGTCTATTTCTTCACAAGTATGGAAACTACTACTAGGTGCTGGTAAAGTTAGGGTCACCCCAAAACTTTCACTGTGTGGAGGAAAAATAACACATATAATATAATAAACAGAATCTGTACTGGTTAAAACTTACATTTAAACTTGCAAGCAGAGAGCTTTGCTTATCATTTAAACTTCCCGTGACGTAAGTTATATTTAAAAATCAGCAATCCTCATAAATTAAGAACACGTGCGTATTCCGTCACCATTCATGAGGCTGGATTCTAGAGTTATACGTTAGTTTAGAAAAATACACTCGACTGAGTATTAGCAGTTAAATTAAATTTATAAATAGCTACAATTGCCGTTATAAGCTAGAAATTTTAATTTTATTCTGCTTTCCACTGAATGCTTCCCTAGAAAATATAATAGCCTACCACTTTATTTCTCTTCTGCGCTAAAGAAAATAGATTAAAATGAATTAAGCGATTTAACACTTTAACACTCACAAAATCTATATATCTATCATATTAATTACCTCAACCACAGAATTACAGGTAGTCGCACAACTTAAGAATAAAAATGCTGAAAATATTTCTGGAAGTCTAGAAGTTCGACAAATTGCCGAAACAAACTGAGATCTTCGCTAACAGCTATTCTGTTTTCGAGCGACCTATCTACTGTGGAGTCTATGAGCGAGAATGAAATTAAAGTTTCAAACTTGGCCAATATCTTAAAATCAGACAAAGGGCCCAAACTTACTTCGCCAAGCGAAATTATCTCCCCTACTCCCAACATTTACGTCCGCTTAATGCGTGTCGTAACTGTCACCTACTGACCACGATGTACGCGTGTCAGTTTCAAATCCCAGACAGCCTGACTCCATTGTAGGGCAGTTTTCACACTACAGCTGACCATGGCCCAAGTGAGCGCCGTGTCAGTTTGGGATTTTCCAGACAAATGTCTGGATACTGACCGGTGCAGATGTAAAGTATCACACCTCACCGGGACTAATGCCGAGAAGAAGCTCGCGCGCTCGGTGAGAATGTAGACGATTTGCTACGTCCTATGTTCAGCGAACCGACTTATCACGCCTTCTGACGCCCTGCAGCCCTGACATCTACGTAATATCGTCCTAGCGCGATTCTCAGTTTAAGAGAAAGGAAAACAGGTAAAGTTTGCGAATTATATGAAAATAATATTCGCAAAACGAATGGATGAAAAATATACAGGAAAAATGAAATACAGAGATAATAAAAGAGAGAATTTGGGTGAACGAATAGGAAGAAGATGTAGGAAATTAAATGAATATAAACCCTACGTGACACTCACACAAAGCTCAACCTCGCAAGGTTCTCTTGGGTGGCACCCAATCACAATTTAGTTTAGTTTATTTTCTAATTTCAGCCAACCAAGATCCAAGATATTTTATTTAGAAAATTTTCCACCCGCATATCGTTTGTAATATCAGACAGGGGCGTCTACAGGGGCAGGTTGTATTACTAATTATTGACATTAAATAATATAAATGTAACTATTTGTTAACCTTACCGGAACAATAATGTCATATGACCTGGCCCAATTCTGCAAGTTTGTACTCTCCTGTTCCCATCCCTATATATTACGATGATATCTCGCCGGAACTGATTATGTCATGTGTTCCAGTGTCAGACATAAGGTTGGGCAAAATAAATTAGACACCTGTTATCTTACACAGCCATCTCTTTCTCAGTGGTTCCATATGGTTTTAATCCAGACGGACTTAAATGTTGTCACATCTGCCGCACGCTTCTTCATATTAATTACCCAACCTAAATGTGATCAGGGTTCGTAGCGACCTGGAAAAACCTTGAAAAACCTGGAAAACGAAAAAAAAAATTCCAGGCCTTGAAAAGCCTGGAAAAATGGCTATAAGCCTTGAATTTTCCGCATCGGACCTTGAAAAATAATACGAAATCGAAAGTTCGTTACTTTGTGTCCATTTTTTGGTTATTGATGGTATTTTTCGCAACAACAGACGTGACGAGTCTAAAAATAAATCAGCGTTTACGCCATTAACGGAAAGCGCCGAAAACGAAACCGCCGAAACTTCTGGAAATGCGCAAAGGGAAGTAAAAATTGTAAAGTTACCGTACAATTTTTACTTCCCTTGGCGCAAAGTTACCGTAAAATGTTTACTTCCCTTTGCGCATTAAATCCATTTCCAGAAGTTTTCGGCGCTTTGCGTTAACGACGTAAACGCAGATTTATTTTTAACACTCGTCGTAAGTAATAAATTCGTTTATCTCATTTATAAAACCTATTTAAATAAGTCCAGTTTATTATATTTATGATGAAAAGACTTATCCCGTTCTACCTCTGAAGGGTTATAGGCTAATTAGAATAGGCCTAGGCCTACATGTTTTCAATTTCAGATAACATGAATAATCGCCGATACACGAAAGTGGCATCACATCTGTCAAATCGCGGTAATTAGGATAAATGAAAATCAGCAATTTTGTGGATAGGCCTATGTTATTTAAAATTTTAAAAAAAGATTTAATTAAATTTTAAATAAAAATTTAAACAAACAAACGAAACAAAACCCAACAAAAATAGTAAAGATGGGGGGGGGGGGGGGGGGGGGGGGGGGGGGGGGGGGGGGGGGGGGGGGGGGTGGGGGGGGGGGGGGGGGGGGGGGGGGGGAGGGGGGGGGGGGGGGGGGGGGGGGGGGGGGGGGGGTGTGTGTGTGTGTGTGTAAAGGTCTCCAGTTAGATATTTAATAGATTTTCACTTATCATAAGTATTACCCTCCCAATTACTATATATATATTACCTTTTGTTCTAGTTAAATATTGTTTGACTGTATTATGTATGCGTTTAGAATTTTGAATTGGTAAATATACATAGCTTAGGCCTACTCGTAAGTTATTTGTGTTCCTTTTTTTTTTTTTTTTAAACTAACACTACTAGGAGACCACAGATGTGACATTATTTGTGACCAAGGAAAAAAACTCTTGAGAGCTGAGATTATTTGGACTCTTTTTTTTTTTTCAGTGAAAAGTCACCATAGTTTTAATTCAAATTTCATATGCAACAAGGGACATATTCTCTTCTGTGATAGTTTTGATTCAGCCTTCAGCTTTATTTCAAGACCTGAAATTCAGATTGGTGCATTTGGAACAGTAGCGGAAAATAGGAAGCATTTTCCTGTAGCACTGAAGAAAAAAACAACTCAAATTGAAAAAGACAAATCATCCTGTGTTTTGTGCGACAGAAGATAAGGCATGCCGACAGTCACCTGGCATGATACGAAAAGATTTAACCTTATATCCACTGTTCACTCCAATGATAATATAAACAAGACAGTTAGAAAGACTAATTCTTTAGGGCAGAACAATTCAGAAGCCAGTGATTGCAGAAAAATACAGCAAAAGTATGGGAGGTGTGGAAACTTCAGCCAACTAGGTGCAAGCTACCCCTACCCACACAGATCCTATTTTTATATTATTTCTTAGTTGAAACTGCCCTGGTCAATGGGCATATAACCTACAACACTTCCAACTCTACAAAAAAAGATCAAAGCGAAGATCAGGATGTCAGTATGACTCTTATTGAACCTGCTAGGAGCCGCGCTAGCGTAGTGGTTACCACACCGCTCTGGCGACCAGGTGATCCAGGATCAAACCCAGTCGATGGCATTTGAGGATTTTTCGTCGACCGGGATTTGGACTGGATTAACTCGAGACCTGGCGAGAACATTTGAAGGTGTGTCGTCGACCAGGGATTGGCAGCTTTCATTGATAAAAAAGTAAAGGGCAAGGTACAAACCAGACTGTAAAGTGTGTAAGGCTGCAGGGAACAGAAGCCAGACTTGCATGTACTGCCCAGATTGCAATGTACCTCTATGCCTGATACCCTGCTTCAAGTTATACCACACAGTCAAGGATTATCAACGATCCAGACAAAGACTCTTGCAGAGGCCTACAGCTACAACTTCAATCCCAGTTAATAAAGGAAGCAGCTCAGACTCCAACTAGAGGTACATAGCTACTCAAACATTTACATGCTCATTGTCATGCCACAGACGCAGAATACATTCAAAAAAAGACAAACACGAAAAATAGTTTTTTTTGCATTTTATTCACAATTTTATTAGCCTTTTATGTTGATATACGTTAATCATTAAATCAATATGTCAATCAAGCTTATTTTATTCACTGACATCCATGTCACTAACATTTTATTGCGCTGACGTTGAACAAATTCGCTATAAACTGGGAAAAGATGTCTGTTTTTCAATCTTTTATGAATTTAAAAAAAAAAATTGTTCTTTTTAAAGAAATCTGCAAACACCCTTGGTAATGGGAGACGATAATGCTCCGGATTGCTGGTCAGCAACGTGATAATTATATCTGAGAAAATTAGATGAGGAAAATATTAGAGTTTCCCATCCTTGAAAATCACGTGCTGGACCTGGAAAAACCTGGAAAAAGCCTGGAAAATGCTTGAAGAAATTTGCTATGAACCCTGTGTGATGTCCAGAGGCTTAGTTGCTGATAATAATATTCCCAGACTATCGTCTGAGTATCTAACAAACATCCCAGCTTAGACGCGAGCAACACTTGCTTATCTCAATATCCCTTCCGTCTAAACAATAAGGCGGGGAGAAACCTTAAACCAGAGTTGATTTAATCGTATTGTCCCACCAGGCTAATTGTTCCCTGTCCACGGTCAAAGGATAACATGCCATGTGCAGTCAATCTTAAAACGCTGGTGTTGAACAGATGTGTCCTTCCAATGATAAGATAATTATCGGTAGATAGAGGCGAAAAACGAATAATGACCGGATGAATAATGGGGTAGTGGAGTGAAGCAAGGATGGTCACAGAAAAAAAATTAACGAATGAATTAAGACTGATGTCACAGCATGAAGACACCTATTAAAGAACTCGAAAAGATTAAATACCTCCAGTCAACGGAGAATAGAAGAGATAACAGGGTGCAGCAACAAGTTGAGAAATTTCAGGGGACTAAAAGACCATCCAGTGTACCACATAATAAATTCTCTTGGAAGGGAAAGACTCAAGCGCAGCAACTTTGTAGAATCAACCACAACAAAGATGTGAAAAAGTCCCATAAATGCAGTATCAACAACTAAACCCATCTACACTGCACACAAGCCCCAGTTTGAAAACAACATCGCTTCCCTAATATGATTGACATTATTCCTGGAATGAAGAAAAAGAAGAGCCAGGCTACAACAAAGAGAAACGTCATAACAACAAAATACATAGAGAAACATTATCCAAGCAACATATGGACTCATGCATACACAAATGGATCAGCAACAAATTCAACAGAAGATAGAGGCAGAGGAGTCTTTCGGAGTTTAAGCACTGGTACATCAAAAAAGCTGTCAGTGGCAACAGGAAAATTTTCAAGTAACTGCAGAACAGCAGCAGAAGCCTTGAAAACCCAGAGATTCTAATGACAGAGGAAAGCACCGAGAGACAAGTTGCTTTCTTCACAGACGCACTATCAGCCATTGCAACGCTGAAGAGCCAGAATAATGCAGACCTAGAAGACCATGAGTAATACTCCACAAACTTTGTCAGTGATTCAAAAGAGTAGTGATACAATGGACCACAAAGCATTGCAACATTCTGAGCAATTACGAGGCTGAGAGATTGGTAAAAGAAGGTATATAGCTACCTCAGTCTGATACAAGCATAACTTTAGAAGAGGCAAACAGTTTTATCAACTCGTGAGATGTACAGCATCCAGGTCACAAAAGACAATTATGCATATTACCAGCTCAGCAGAAGAGAATAAGTAGTAATCTTCATACCGCGTACAGACCACTACAGATTATGATACCATCTATTCAACAAGCTAAAGATATGAATGTTGCGCCTCTTTTTGCGCACCACAATGTGTTCATGATTTTGAACCATCGCGGTGCTGAACTAGAACGTCGCTAGATTAAAATGACATCCAATAAAACAATTACGTAGACGCGCGTGCAGAGTAACGACAGTTGACGTTTGGGGGTGTCGCCAGCCGGCCAGGCTGCGTTTTATGTGTGTTCTATTGAGGCCGCTATGTCCGTCGTTATGCTTGTGTATAAAGAAAGTGTTTGTACCTATTGATGCCAGGAGATTCTTATAAAGAAGATGAGTATTCTGAGAATATTGAAAAATTATATAACCATGTCGCGGACCATAACTCGACAGACTTTACGGAGAAGTGTTGGATGCACCATTACTGTGTAGTGTGACGGACTTGGAATCATGGCCCAGTAGAGTTGGCTCGATGGACAGTGTATAACTATAAATAATTCTATTAATGTGGAGCTGCTCGTTTGTATGGATGGTAAATAAACCTTGTAAGATGTCTACAGTATTTATCTACATTCATTCAACTCGTTACTGTTGCAAGTGTTCGTTGATCGTTGGACAAACTCATACCCTAGAATGAACTTGGTCATATTAGCTACATTAACAATTTTACACGCAACAAGGAATAACCGCTGATTGTAACTGTGGCACCGAAAAAATGACTGCTGAACATCTGCTTCAAATATGCCCAACATATAAGGGACGGAGAAAGCACATATTGCCGTCATCAGTTCCATTCCTGGCAAAACTCTGTGGAGATACAAGCTTAGCACTGCTTTCTTTGAAAATATTCAAGCAGATGGCTGAGAGTGTACGAAAAAGAAAAAGATAAATGCATTATACATATATTGGGGGAACAGATGTCAGTTTTTAATGGGATCATCCATTGTCCCGAAGAACACAAAACAAAACCTTAGAATGCCCAGTATTGAGAAAAAAAATGTCATTTGCACTCATTTACTCTCCTTCCCAACAGTGACAGAAAGTCTTGGCCTAAACAGCATTACGGCATAGGTGACCGTCATCTAAAACTAAATTAAACTATTCAGAATGGGACATGCTGTGAATAGGACTAATCGGAGACAAGTCCATAGATTTAATATTCCGACACATTAATAACGTTATATGGATGACGCATATCAAAACTGAAAGACAACAGAACACATTCAAAGGTAGCATTCCATGAAATAAACCGCTTCTTACGCAATAAATGTGTCTTCAAAACAGTAGAAAGTATAGTTCTTCAATGTTATCTAAAGCCGCCTCTGTCATGTGGAGGCCAAGAATGTACTCTTTAAAAAATGACAAACGCTTGAGACCACAGAGTTGTGATTTTACAGAAGAGTGTGAAACATCCCCACGACAGCTGAAATAATACTAATAATCACGTCCTCGAGTGGTCAGTGTGCACCAGACGGTTATTACGCATCATCAGAAGTTCGGCTTTATTGGGCATGAAAAATGGAATGTTTGAACATATGACAAAATTAGGGTTAAAAGACAAAAAGGACACACATTTGTAGCGAAAGGTTGTTATAAGTATTGATGTTAGTATCTCTCAGACAAAGAAGTCAGTATGAAAGAGTATAGTCCCAGTGTCAGAAATGAGCACTGATATCACAGGATAGTCACGGCTGTGAAGGTATCTGCTTCAGAAAGTATTCATAGTAAAGTTAGAACCTAAGTTGCCACCTTTTCTATGTATCTAATCTATGATATTAACAAATTCAATAAAACTCAAACTTCAACAATATCCTCCAATACCATAATTCCCGCCGTAAGGTACTTCGGTCGGTCGGTCGGTCTGTCACACTTTGCACACCGTCATTTGCGCACTTTTTCTATTTTCGAGAGAGTGCATTAACTTTCGAGCACAGCTAAGGGAATGCAACTGTGGTTGAAAGTTAGACAATAATTGTATTGTTTCCCCTTATATGTACTCTCGCGAAAATAGAAAAAGTGTGACGGTGTGCATTAAATCAACAGACAATCAAGATTCTTCTGTCCAGTTTCATTCGGGAAACGAATCTAACTCGTCATTTTTCTTTAAAATAACCTTAAGATGTAAGTTTTTTAATTGTTTCTTCAAGACAAAATTTTAATTTTAATTGCAGACTTATTATTATGGATCAAAATGATAAGATGGCTAGAAGGAAGAGACGATCGCGTCATTCACAGAGAGCAAGCGAGACTATAGAAGAAGCAGCAATATAATACATGTAACAGAAACACCACACTATAATTAAAAACCTAACAAATTTTGGCGGGTTGTTGCTAGTAAAATTAATAAGTCAGCTGAGTACAATTACTGAATTTATAATTTAAATCTATCTTTTGATATTCTTGTGAAATATGATTGATGGAAAATGATGAAGTGAAAGAAATACAAAATTAATTTCACACTTATATACATATAAAAGTTAATAGGTAAGTATCAATTTTAGACCAACAGTCCTTGTTGAAACTTCACTTAAATAAACTGTTTCTTCAAGTTTCTTTAGAGTTAAAAGTCACTTGTGAAATCTTCTATTAATTGTGAAATCTTCATCTAACAGTTATCATCATGACACTTCTATTGTTCTTTAGCTCTTTTCATTTGAGTCTCACAGTTGTTGTAGCATATGAACAGTTAGTTTACTCAGCTTATATGTTATGGTGCAGCACTTCTGGTCTATACTTGTGGTATATGCAGCAGTTGTCTTTGGACCATGCACTGGACTAACCCACACCTCGGGGAGTCAGTGCGTGAACAGAATCACACCAAGGTGCTCCTTAATGTAGTAGTGAGTCACGAGTGGATTCAAAGTCGAGTTCCTGCTGTTCTAACTGAAACAAAGTGTGACATGTGGCTAACCTTTTGTCGTGATGGCCCAAAAGTCTACATGTCAGTGCTTGGAAGTGTTCAGCGTTATGCACGTGTGTATGACACAGTGATCTGCACGATTGATAGTATAACATAGTCATGACAAGTGCTAATACATTTTTCTAAATAAATACAATACACTGATAGTGCAAATCATGATGCTGCAGTCGCATTCTACATTTATAGACATTTATAAAATATTCTTAGTAATAATAAACTTTCAAACACTCCTGGGGTTCTATTCCGACTTAACCTTGGTAAGCATTGTGTACGTTTCGTCATCCACAAATTAATTATCAAACCTGAAATAAAATTGAATTTATTTACAATATTTATTTGTAAACCTACTGTTAAATATCCTCTTTGTTGAATTCCACCAGAGTTAAATGCTGTTTCTATATATACGGTTGAATGGTGTATAGATATGAAGTTGTATTGTTCCTTGTTCACACTGACATCAACTATTTACAGGACCACAGTGTTAAGAGGTATGGTGGTCTGTGGAAGCTCCAATGTTAAAGACTTGTTGTTGGCCCCAGCGTTGCTCGACAGAGTGGTTGTTAGGAATAGGAATATCAACTCGACCTACGCAGTGGTGTGTAGACATAGAGTGAGAGTATAATACGCAAATGATGAAAGAGTTCGAAGAGTTGATAAATGTTCTTTTTCTCACTCATGTATGGCTGGAAGTCATCGACGCCAACTGCTGTGTACTTTTTGTTACAGTTTAATTGGACGTACAGATTCGACAGCACGGATACAGTGACAAATCACAGGTTGGCATAATACATCATGGTACAATTGATAAATGGTCTTGCAATGATACATGGGCACTCGTTGCATAATAGCACAATGGAATGTCAGTAGACAAGCACTCAGTATTGCCCATATATATATCATCTGAGTTTACTGACAAAGCACGTCAGTTTATAAACAATATTCAAGATGGCTTCTAGACCTAACCTCGTCTAGCGAAGATTCCTTTAAATAATGTTCAGCACATATTTTTCATGTAATCATATTGAACCGCTAGTAATGGGTTCTCATCTGTAGCAGTGATCTCTGGACTCATCAAGCGATAATACGGGGCATCCCTTTCTCTTCCTGATAGTCCTTAAATATGTGTATACAAGATGGCTTCTGGTGAGCTGTCACTCACGTTTGGATACAGACAATGAATCTGTATTAAAGTTAGTCATTCATTAAATGTTCTCATTGCTCTGTAGATTCTATCATGATACAATTGACTTCATCATACAAGATATAGTGCTGCTAGAAATTAATGTCATCTGCATCTGGTTAAATATTCCCTCAGACGTACAAATCGTGCGTCTGCCTATCGAAAACGATGGCTTCGTAAGAGAGTTCATAAGAAGTGCTTTTGTTACCTTGGTATCAGAAATATGATTCTGCCATTCCTTGGCAATAAGAATAAACACTGGGGTAAAGCATACACGATAGGTCTAGACGACTATCACTTTCCCCTACACATATATCGATCACTTTTTCCGGCGACAAGCCGATACAGAAAACACGACAGCCCCCCATCATCAGGGCGAAGCCAAAACACACCTCTCTAGCCACACATCCGCTGAACAGCCTTTGACCTTTCTAGCGACAAAGAACATATAGTTCGACTTAGATATGTAAAGATATACAGATATAAGACAGACTCGTCCTACCTAGACAAACACTACACATAAATTCAGGCCATAGATATTCTGAAGCAAGAACAATCTATTTCTACCCAAACAAAGAATAAATCGCAGTAAAACTGGATTCGTCCGCGGAGTTCGATCTGAGACTCCTTTCAAGGGGAAGTAACTCAATATTGACTTTTCCTTAAGCAAAAAAGTTTCTATTTTGTTTACAAAATATTTGCGAACATAACAAGCATACAAATGTATTATATTGCAAGATACCAAAGACTGCACGTAACACCTACATACCCTCTTAGGATGGTTCAGAAGTTCAACTTTGACTGAGGAATTGGTGGAGATATATGCGGCCCCGCATACAGATGGAATAATAGCTTTCTTGGCATGCTGCGCTCACTTCTCCGGCAGTAGTCTGTCTTATGATTTGTATTTTGCGCTCTGCACGTTTTGAAAAAACACCCTTTCCTTTTATAGGTGGAGCGCGAATGTCTGAGAGAGTACGGTACCAACTACCGGTTGAAACTTTGCTTTTCTCGCTGATATGGGGAATATGTGCTTATCGTGGTCCATAACCATAGCTCGTTCTGTTCATCCAGACCATGGATTACTGTCAGCCATATCTCCTTTAATCTGTACGATCGTTAGCTTCATATATATATATATATATATATATATATATATATATATATATATATATATATATATATATATATATATATATATATATATATATATATATATATATATATATATATATATATATATATATATTTATATATCTGGTTTTCCATAATTGGTTTGGTCTTTGATTTAATATCACATTTTGAAGTCGATCTACACAGCAACTTATCATACTATACCTTTTCCTACATTTTTCTCCAAAACGAAATCAGGTAGCACGTTTTCCTTGGAGACGCACATGGTTTGTCTTTTCCTTCACAAAACGTGACCAATATCATCTCTTTCCGTCGTTCCGTTCTCTTGTAATCCATCTAAGTCTACGTTCTTCGGTGCACACTATTTCCATCGGTTTATTCGCCATTGTGAACCTGCTCGACGCAAGCGAGCGTTTGCGGTTTCTGACAGGCCAAGACACTTCCCCTCTTTTTCATTCATAAACAAGGCATGTTGGATCATGCTACAACATTGAGCAATTTAGCAACATGGCAGGTAAGACCACAACCGAAGCAACCGACAGAACCAGTGAGAGAGAAAGAGAGAGAGACAGAAAGACAGAGAGAGAGAGAGAGAGAGAGAGAGAGAGAGAGAGAGAGCTGAGGACATACGAGATCATTTTTGCCATTCAGATCGGGAATTTTAAGATAATGAAGAGAATAAGGAAGCTGCCTGGCTCACATAGGAGCAAAGTTTTGTTAACATTAAATAATAAACATTTTCCAATATATATATATATATATATATATATATATATATATATATATATATATATATATATATATATATATATATATATATATATATATATATATATATATATATATATATATATATATATATATATATATATATATATATAATGTTTTAACAAGATATATGCAAAAGACAAGTGACGCACGTAAATTTGCGAGGCAAAATGGCTCATAATAAGGATGATATTCTATTAGAATGGAATTACATAGTTGAATGCAGAGAAGCAAGAAAAGCTATCAAGAAAGCAGAACAAAGATTACCAATGGGAAATATTGCAGGACGTGCAGGAGAAATGCAAACAATTTATATCATCTTATATATTTACATTTCACGGTATCTTGAGCGCATTGTACGTATTTTTACGAAAAGCTGACGGGATTTTTTCAGCGTTTGGCACATGTGTCTCAGAATTTATTATGTCAATTTCGTCCGTAAAGAAACACCCTTTCTTGTTTCTAATTCTAGTCCCTCTCCTCTTTTTATTGGCCTCATTATGTCGTACTAGCTCTGGTTTCTTAGTGGCACTCTTAGACGTAAGTTATTTCATGCTCTCTGTATTTTGCTTTGTAGGTCTTTGTTGTGGAGTCATTTAACTCATTAGCGATTCCCCTGGGCTCAATCTGTGACGCTATCTTCCGCTAGCAGACGAAGAAATGTCAGGCCAGCTGTGCGGATGACCTTAGATCCCAGTCTCCTGTTTGGTTTATCTACTTCGGTCTTAGCACCGAAATTACGTTTGTTATCTTCCTGGTCAAGAGAAGAAGTACATTTTGTGTTTCAAATATTTGTAATATGTATGTGAATTCTTTGCTTTTATATTGTCTCGTTTTCTTTTGTTGTATTATTATTTTATTGGGGGGAGGGGCGTCGGATATAACGTTTAAACAATGTAAGCAATGCAACAACGATCCCATTGATAAACGTAACAGCTTGTTTGAAATCGTTGATTGGTTTACTGCCATCGACACAAATAACTATCAAAAACTATATTAGAATATTGAAAATTATAACAATAAATTTCTGAGTTCAAAGGGGGAAAAGCTGTAGCAGAATAAAAGTTTCGATTTCATTTTACGTATTGTTATGCGTAATTGAAAATGAATTAATACATTCTAACTAGTAAAAACAATTTTCAGATAAGTCAGTAATGAAGTATATTAAATGTAATGCTGATACTTGTGATTATAGAAAGAATTCATTGCTATTCCAAGAAAATGTCATCCCTTAAACTTGAAAGTAAAACAAAATTGTAACGTTTGCTGTATACTTACATTCCGCAGATGAAGTGAAAAAAAGCTAAGCGAACTCAGTCATTAAAGTCTGGCAAACTTTAGATGTACACTTACATGAAAATAGAGAGGTCAGTAGCACGGCTTCTCCACATCTTAAATGTAACGTAAAATAGTCGGGAAGATGGACTACCATCATCAACGTTTGAAATATGAACTCTCATAAATGAAAAATGTCAACCTCTGTAGTCAATCAATCAAGTCAGCTGTCACGTGTCCCACTTCATACCACGTATACCACTCGTTCGCTTCGTCATAGACCTAATCCTACACAGCCGAATTCTCATAGATGAAATTATTTCAGGTAGTTGCTAATATTTAAAATCGCTTTCCGTCTTAAGCCTACATCGGTATCAGCATCGTCTCTATCCCGCAACAGCATCGTTTTCGTCTTAGTTCAGCAGCAACATGAAAATTATCCGCAAGGCTGCAACAGCATTAGCTAACGTTTTAAGCCTGCAACAGCATCAGCTAACGTTTCAAGCCTGTAACAACACTAGCTAACGTTTTAAGCCTGTAACAGCATAAGCAAACGTCTCGAGCCTGTAGCTAACATCTCAGGCTACACCAATATCTGATTTCGCCTCAAACATGCAACAGCATTAACTATCGTCTTAAGCCTGCAATAGCACGGCAATTGGCTCATGGCTGTAACAGCGTCGGCTGTTACTCCAAGCCTGTAGCAGCAGAAGGTATGATTTAAGGAAATATGGCAATCGACATGAAGATGGATAGACAGTGTGAGCACAATATGAAGAAATGTGAACTGAAGCTAGTCAATGTAACACACGTCTTTCAAGAAAGGGACCCATATCCTCAAGATATCTGCAGGCAGAAGCTGACTGACATTACTGAACAAGAAATATATAATTAACGACGGCAAATGAGAACGAGGACAAAACAAGTAACAGCTGTAAAAAATTAACACAAACATGACTGTCGCATGTTACGCATTGCCTAGTTAAATGTTTGAAGACCGAAAAGTGGGACACCAGTGTGCTGACCTGAACAAAGGAATGCAGGGGTATTTTCCTGTGTGTATCTAGGGCAGCCAATCAGAGAAGGGGTTTCCCACGGTCAGATAGAATGACTTCGGCGAGTGTATAAGGAAGAATAAATCGTCCGAAATCATGGTTAGAATTAGACATCGGGAAGGAGAACGGAATGACAGACAAGGATGAGAATGGTCTCCTTTTGACGGGAATATCTTCATTTATGTATAGGTACAAGGAAATCAGAAGGGAGTAAGTAGTTGTGAAGAATTTCGCAAGAATAGTGTCCGTGCATTGAGAAATCCTGTGTTTTTCCTATTTATAATTCAATATAAAATCGTTAACTCGACAGATATAGGAAAACAACATATGGATATAAAGGTCAACTCATGGAGAACGGAAATATATAACTCCAAAGGCTTGAACTGGGAAAGGTGAAATGCACGAGACCAAAGGTTGAAACACCTCTAGCACAAACCCCCCCGAAGTTACAACTTTTTTGGGAAGTTTGCTGGAGTTGCGAGCCTTGTTTCCTGTAAGTCCGGTAGCTGCATATATAAGGGCGGACGTAAATGATTTCAAATTCACTTGTACAGCGAGGCAAGACAGAAGGACAACGGCTGGAGAGAGAGAAACGTGTCACGGCCAATATCTTGTTATTTGCAGCCAGGCAGTTCTGTTACTCCACTAAAGCCAGTCTTTACTGATCTTAATTAGATCCTGCGAGGGTATGTAAAGTTACTATGTAAAATAGTACAGTAATTACAACTTTATTTCAGGATTTGTTTAATCTATATGTTATGAAAGTATCATGTATATTAATTTATTACTTGATATGATTGTTGAAGATTGGAACCCGAAATATAACCACCATGACTGAGTCCGTATCAGGGCTAGCACAATCATTATCAGGGCTTATTCATTCTGTCATCAAGTTACTGCACTTTACAGAGCTAACGTGTCAGGCAGGGGGATACTATAACCTCATACCATATATGTGTGTACATATTATTTTGTATTATTTGATTTTATAAAATGTTCCACAGTAGACACCTGTCTTGTCACTGATCCATAATCATGCATTTTCACGCATACATCTGAAAACAAATTCATCTCACCTACAATAGGAATGTGGTAATTGTTATCCACAAATAGCCACATATCCTACAATTATCTGCAGGTTCATACTTGTCAACCAAAAGTCAGAGGTCAATGATCAAGAATTGCTCGATGATCAATGCGAATCGCCCCGGCAGTGTCTGGATTGGTAGAAGCAAGACCTACTGAAGCTGTACATCTCATATGAACACTGATTAACCTAACAGATGAGTGATATTTGTGACAATCGTGCAACCAAGAAGTGATAATTGTCAAGCAGAGTTTTGTGATGACAATTTGCGTGATAAACTAGTGAAAGTTATAAAGTGAATAAGACAGTGAAGAAGTCTATTACCCAACTAATTGGAAGAGTCTAAAGAAATGACATTTTAGTTTAACTTGTAAAAACTGTAAGGGTTTTCGCCAATTTGGTTTTTTGTATAAATATAACTTTTGTATCACCAGTCACACACAATCACCACAATTAGATAGATGTAAATAAAGAGGATATAAATTGTATTCACCAGCTTTATTCATTCAATATAGTTGATACTGAGTTTGGTTGAATTTTTATTATATCACAGGTGGTCACATAGCGGAGGTGGCGCAGTAAGGTCTGACTGTTCTCTGAATATTTTCAGTCCAGATACTTTCACAGCCGTGACTATCGAGTGATACCAGTGTACTTCTCTGTCACTGGGACCTCACACATTCTGGAGAGAATACTATTTCTACTCTAGCACTATCATCTCACACATATAAAACCTTCCGCTACAATGACAAGACCAGTTTAACGCTACATCTTCCACGTTTGTCACAGCTACTGTCTTAACTTGTTCAGTGTCATTTCTTATAATCCAGCAACAATTATCTAAATACAGGGACAATTGAAGAATAAAACTTAATTTTTTTTTGCAATGAAAAAAGTTGTGTGACCTACACTGTGACATTTGGGAATAACATGGTCATTTATCATCATAAATTATACATTTTCCTTCTAGCTCCTTAAGGGACATGGAACCACCACTACAGCTGGTGCCCTTGGAGGAACCCTGCATCAAGCATTCACATACCATTGCACTAGCGTTTTCTGTAGCAATCTGTTTTACATAATGAAGTTGTCCACCTCACGCAAAACCTCATATCAGTCGCCTTGCACAAAAAGAGGTGGGAGACAAGATTGCGTATTTAACCCTGCCTATTTAATATCTACACAGTGAACATTTTCAGACAGATACAGGAACTGCTATGACTGAACATCGGTGAAAGATGCCTTCAAAATGAGGAACATGGAAAATCAATATGACCGTCACCAGTAACCTTTTCGTGAAAACTCTATGGGGATGCAAAAAGCCTAAAGTTGACCACTGCTTTCTTTGAAAATATTCAAGTAGACGTCCGAGAGGGTACGAAGAAGGAAAATAAGTGTTATTATTTCATAAAACTGTCTGTTTCTTCAACGGTGTCTATATTGCTGTCGTGATATATTGACTTCTCCATATCTTGTTGGGATGTTTCCCCAAGCGCAGTCTGGCAATCAATAGTCACATTTTTTTTAACTGCATATTTTCAGTTCCAGTTGCAGTGACGTCTCATCAAGTATTCTCATTATGTAGTTGTGGTTATGGAATAGAAGAACATTGTCATCGGTACACTACAGATCGCCAAACGGTTTTGTTGTGGGAGGCTACTGAAGTTATTTCTGTTGCCTGATTTTGTTGGTTTTTTAAAATCCAGTCTACTGTCAGTAAGACCAGAAATTGCGTCAAGATGAATCCCTGCAGCGCTCTGTCATTTTTGCTCTAATAGCTTAGATTCTCTCTTTGATCCTGTCAATTTTTCATGGGCCAGGCTAAGGTCCACTCCTTCCACGTGCAACTAGCGGCAAATTCTGCCTAAGTATTTTAATCAGAGATTCTTTGGGAATCGGCGAGTTCCCTGTCCCTTTGAGTACGGGGGACATGGGACATTCTCTGACTTATTTTTGCAGCCCCCGTCTTTCCTCACGAACGAAAGTCGCTCGTAGAACGGGGAAACGTGCTAATGTTACTTCAGTTCCTCGTCTCTTCGAGGCGGCCGACGACACTCTAGAGTAAGTCTTACGTCTGGAGTTGTTTTATCTCTTGCACGTGCGCGAAGCCACGCTGCGCCACCTGCGGAATTTAAGAGCTAGCTCCCTACCTTCTTTACCATTTGTCAAGAAGAATCCTTGCTGGCTAGAAAAACCATCGTTATTCAGTTGAGAGCTTTTTAACGGATTTTAGTGCGCAGATTGTATTCCTTGGTAAGCACGTCTACTTAGTATTTTTGTTGGGGTTTTTCTTGGTAGATTAATTATATAAATTCGTGATCCCGAGTTACGCTATTTTATCTTCAATGTATATTACTTAAAGTAAAGTAATTTTTGTATGACCGGGAGTTCTGTTGTGTTGCACGATACCAATTAAACTTCACCAAGAGTAACGCCAAATGAGGGGAATTTTATCAGACAGAAGAGAGAGTCATATGTATAACAATTTTTTAACTTTGTTTTTTGAATATGTGTAGTTAATTCTGTAAAGAAGTTTTGCTGTTCGTTTGCTACTAGTGCGTATCAGCGCAAGTTAATTTTTTAGTCATCATAGTGGGCACTTTTAATTATCTATGCGTGTTTTGAATGGCTACTATTGCCTTGCCTAGAGTAGGAGTCAGGTGGTGCATGTGTGTGTGAAAGCGGGGTCAGTTAGACTCGCGCACGGCTGGCACAGTGTTAAGCTTGGCTGAGCCTGCGCGTATAATTTGGCAGCGAGTGAGGGGGGGGGGGGACGGCAATGTGTTGTGGGCGGGTGAAAGAAGGATGAAATATGTAACTGAAAGTGTTTTTGTAAACATTAGTCCAAGTGGTACCATGGTTGTAAATATTTTTGACATGTATTTTTCAGAGAGTGGTCAAGCCTGTAATGTATGCTCTCTGTCTCTGTCTTTGACTCTGGTTTTGGGCACCGTACATCGCCAAAAGACCCACCTGGCATTTTTTTGGATAGTTGTCAAATATATATCTACGGCTAATAGATAGCCCAGTGCCTACGGCCAGTTGCCGTCACCATCCATTCGTCGTGGCAGACCCCTTAAAGCCCTGCTACATTGGGGCATATGCTCGCAGCTTTAGCAGAATATACCTCTCCAGCCAGACGGGCTGCAACCTTTGCCATCAACTTGTGTCGGCAACGCTGTCTGACCCATTGACAGCCCGTAACCCAGGAGTAGATTGGAGTAGTTTGTCGATTATCTACACCTTGCCAGCCATAGCCACATACCTGACGCCCAAGTCACCTGTACCCAACATATAAAGGTGCCTCCCTCGGAGCCCTTATATATATACGTTTTGCACCCGCAGTGCTCATTATTGTTCTGATCATTTGGATGTAGCAGTGGGTGCAGCTAATTGCACTAGTGTCGTCTCTTTCTCACGCGCCCTGGAAAGTGGGTGTGCGCTTGGATGTATTTATTTGCATTTGTTCCACGGGTGCTTACCTCCACGTCAGTTGGATACCAGAATTCAGAGGAACAGATTTGAGTTCCGTAGCTGTGGAGTACTTTAGCTACCAAGAAAGGAGGACTTTATAGGCTAGGCCGTCTCTATCACAAGGGACTGGGGGCCTACCCCATTTAGCTTAACTTAGTAGTGAGAAAGTATCTGAGTGTTGGTGTTAGACGGAGACATTTGCTAGTGTGATTGGGCGAATAGGGGTGTGAGGGTTTTCCTGTGGTTGTGATGTTTTTTAGCCTTCAGTGATTTTGAAGGCATTACGTATTTTCTTGACGTTGTTTCATTTTATTCTGTAATAAACATAATATTTATGATCCGTGGTCAGGATCCATTCTCTTCTAACTGTCACTTGATGGTGGGCTGTATTGTCCTTAATGCCTTTAGATTATTCTAATTGGGCTCAGAGAGGACGAGTGAGAGATTGTCCATTTTAAACATAGTCGCAGTTAGGTGGAGAAGTAACTTCACTATTCTCCAGAAGTCATATCTCTCCCCGTAATTTCATTTGTGACTCTATTTTCTCTTTCTTCACATTACACATTCATACTCTGTCTAAACTCAGACATTCTCTAATTTTCCATACGCGCGACAATTTCATGTCTTTATATGTTTCTTTATTATCTGCTAATTATCCTGTGCGAGCAAGTAACCCGCCAAATCATGACGGGGACATAATTAGACTGTACTCTTTCTGCTGCGTGTCCAGATGACGGCACTAATTCTCTTGAGGTAATTTAATTGATTTTCATTCTATTTCAACTTCATTAGATCTTCGTGCTAATTTTATGGGTGCCCAGTTTACATTTCACGGTATCTTGAGCGCCTAGTACGTATTTTTACGAAAAGCTGACGGGATTTTTTCAGCGTTTGGCACATGTGGATCAGAATTTATTATGTCAATTTCGTCCGTAAAAAAACATCCTTTCTTGTTTCTAATTCTAGTCCCTCTCCTCTTTTTATTGGCCTCATTATGTCGTACTAGCTCTGGTTTCTTAGTGGCACTCTTATTAGTGACCTCCCTTGTTTCATATCATTCGTCTATATTTCCAGCCAAAATTTCACTACACGTCAGCAGTAGTAAGTTATTTCATGCTCTCTATATTTTGCTTTGTAGGTCTTTGTTGTGGAGTCATTTAACTCATTAGCGATTCCCCTGGGCTCAATCTGTGACGCAATCTTCCGCTAGCAGACGAAGAAATGTCAGGCCAGCTGTGCGGATGACCTTAGATCCCAGTCTCCTGTTTGGTTTATCTACTTCGGTCTTAGCACCGAAATTACGTTTGTTATCTTCCTGGTCAAGAGGAGACTAAGTCTTTTTATTTTCGTCGCCACGAGAAATTCTCGTTTTGCAATGAGTCATTGACAATGGGCAAAAATACCGCTTCTCTGCGCACGTGCACTAGTAGCAAAGGCCTGACCTCTGAACATATGCGATAGGTTTGAGGGAATGTCCCCCACATAAACTAGGACTCTAGAATTTTCCGGGTGTAGATAAAACTCTTGGGGGAGAAAGATCAGTTTTTTCATTAACTCACTTGCGGTAATCCATTATACACATTTCATACTTGCAACACCGCAGTTTGAATGTGTAACTTTGTGTTTTCTGTTCCCTCCATCACAAGCAGTAGACCTCTTCATGCACTTGTAACTTTTTATTATCGCTTAGCGCAGTAAACAAACATTTCAATAAACCCAAGAGTGTTAATTTTAGCATTGTGCTCAGACTGAATATATGTGTGTATCCATTGTCTGTGTTCCTTTATTAATGTGAAGGTGTGGCCAGAAAGACGGCGTAATTGTTGCCGATCTAGTCTACGGTGTGAATTTGTGCTCATGTTGGCATTCTCACCCGGTAATGGGCAATTTAAACGAAACACACTTTTGCCATCCGTGAAGAAGACAGACGTGTGAGACGTGGGAGACAGACCTCTGTTGTTAGACATCCTGGCGCTGTCTGAGAACACACCTTGTTGAGCACGAAACCGTGAGGTGTGACTCCAGGCAAGAGATATCGTGGGAATGTAACGACCAGTGAGCGGAACTTGAATTGTGGGCGTCTGGGAAGATAATCTTTGATAATATGTGATCTTATGTCATCCATACTGAGCATAGGACTCCTGATTTGCTCCCTAGAGGAATGGGTGGAGCTTTCCCTGACATTTTGACGTAGCTACCATGTGGTACAGGGTTGGGGATATGTAGATTTAAACTGAAACAGTGAGAGAGTCGAGTCAGAGTTGAAAGGAAGCCAGATCGTCTTCCATGTGCGGTATGCATCCTCGATACGATACACCAGTGAGGTAGAGGATTTGATACGCATATGTTGCGTCTATGCTAAGAGAACTGACGACATTGAGGTATGCTTGCATATAAATACATTTTATAATACTTAACATAAAGTAATATTAGACGTTTCAGGTTTAGAAGTTAATGCGTTGTAGCGTTGGTCTATCTATAGCTTGATAGAAGCTGACTGGCGATTTATGTGTATTTAAGTGTAATTTCACGTATATATCTCATCGCTATTTTCAACCGTGAGACTGTGTGTTAAATGTGTAAAGTATTAAGTGAATTTATAAGAGGAATTCTAATGTCGCATTGCGCTGTATACAAGTGTGTATTTATTACCATTATTATTATTATTTAGGAAGTGTTAAATAATAGTTATATTGCATTCTTGTGAGCCGTAAGTGTGGTTAATTTTATATCAGTGATTTCTGTGAGGGGAAGATTAGCGTACCCTCTGGCTCCGTGAGTAGCGTATGCCTATTACGTTTAGTATAGAGCTGTAAGAATAGAGTATATATCTGCTTGTTCTTTAGAGCAGCTAGGCCTCTCACATACTGATAAATTGCTGTCATTTAGACCAGTGCGCTGTGTGGAATATTTCATCATAGATAGAAGTGCTTCAAATAAGTTTTCTCTCGCGTGATGATGAAGTTAGTAATTAGCAGCAGTGTGAAGGCATTATTGTTGACTGAGATATATTTATTGTATGATTACACATATACGCAGACCTGCATGAACACACACACACACACACACACACACACACATGGTCATTTAAGTGCATGTACTTGCATATTTTCACACATATATATGTATTATTACGTAGATGATGTTTGTCCATTAGTACGATGCTAGTTTATTTTGTTTCATTTTATTTCAGAGAGTCCAGCTGTCTGTGCTGGGTTATTATATGGTGTTACGTAGAGAACACCTACATAGCTTGGTTAAATGGTGTTGTATAGGAATTACCTTCAAAAAGTAAACTTGTGGACAACATTGTTTTCTGCATGATTCATGTGCTACCTGATTGGGTTTCATTAATAAAAGTGGGACCCCTGTCATCAAGAGAGTTTTTCTGTGACTGCGGAACGTGTGTGAAAGTAGGCCAGAGAGAGTGACGACAACATCACACGCAAATCCTTATTCTTCTTCACACATCGTCTTCACACTGTCACATTAAGAACATGACTTCACAAAATTGACCATTAGGACAGCCTGGTCTAATACAGAATTTCTCCGATGTTTTTCCAACAAGGGCATCCCTATTCAGAAAGCAATGTGTAGAAATCATACTTATTATGTGCGCCATTTGATTTTTGGCACGTTCTATTTTCCTACCTCCGACAGTATTTGGTATTTTCGTGTCAATGTTTACACTTCTTCCATTCATACGTGTCATGTTTGCCTGCCCATCCTCACGGAGATGAGTTACGGGTAAACCCGGATGGGCGACAAGTCATTTTTGAGTAATGACGCCCGGTGTTTGTTTGCATAGGGAGTGCCGGTCAATTATCGATCTGGTGGCATATTACAGACACATCTGAGACGTCGGAAATGCGGTAATAAACTTCCGGACAGGCTTGTTATAAGCAAGATACATGTAAGCAGGTGTAGTGGTAATCATTACCGAGAATTGACGGAAATACTAAATCCATATTCCGAGAGTGACCGTTTGAATTTTACAAACGCATGAGTCATGCAGAAAAGTCCATGAGGAAAGTTATCATAACATGTACTTTCGAATGCTACTGGCTTAGCAGTTTAGAGGCTAATATACTTGATTGGAAGTTTTGTCAGAAACGCCAAGTGTGAGCGCGGTCAGGAAAACTGGAATATAACGTAGAATATTTTAGACATACAACACTGGATTCCAGAATCGTCAAAGCAGACAGCTCGGACTGAAGCCAGGGAAAAAAAACAGAAGTAAGGATTCTGACCTTAATGGATTGGACGTATTGGAGCACCTTTTGAACACTACAACAATGAAACTCTACAATTTAATAAGGAAACCGGACTCCTACATGACCTACTCACAAAGTCAGAGAGGGATTCTGTAATAGAAATAATACCCAGACGTGCGTTCAAGGCATCTGCATCAAGATGCCGAGACTATTCAACTGAGCAAGATGTCTATGATCCCAGTATTGGGGTAAGTTGTAACATATTTTTATACTTTGAATTTGACATGCTGATGGTTATAAAGGTCCTTAAGAGGCTGACAACCTTAGCACGTGAAAATGGTATATTCATAAACCACCACAGCAAAGCGCTGGCGATTGCTTCAAGCGGGTTCTCACGGGGAACCAAAAGCAGAGGTAACCCCAGACTCCAAGTGGAGCAAGGAGTGGAAGATGATGCCATCATATGTATATTTACTATCATTTGTAATAAGTGTATGTATATTTAAACATGTCCAACCAGGCACAGGCCACTTGCTGCTGTCCAGTCGAAATTTTCCCATTAAATTAACTAAAAGAATAGTGATTTTCATCATTTCCCCTGAGTTATAAAATATACGCTCAGGGAGAGTAAAAATTCAGAGAAAAGAATCGTTTGATGGACACCTGATTAATATCAGGAAAACAAAGACTTAGCAGCAGAATTTGTTCTGTTATTCCCTCTAAAGTTTGTGGTACGAGTTTACAAGACCATTTGAGGTACGATTCTACGATACCAGCTGTACTACTTTTCGGTGGTTCAAAGCTTGCAATCGACACTTGAAACCTACATTCAACGGGTTTTGAAGATACCTGCTGTGACCAATAGATGTGCCCTCGCCACAGAGACGAGTTGACGGAAACAGCAGCATCAGCACTCCAGTAGTTTGGAAGCTTAGTGGCCTTTTTAGCAGGCCAATACAACAGAACTTATTGATCTATATTCCACAACTAAGCTTCCTAAAGCCAATATCAGTTTCAATGACGAAACCTATTTGTTAGTAATCACTAGTTCATATTTATTTACAGTTTCAATGACGAAACCTATTTGTTAGTAATCACTAGTTCATATTTATTTACATTTGTTCCAAAGTAATTGATCATTAAATTTGTTATATGTTGTTTTTTACAAATTCGTAGTTGGTTTAGTTATTACAGAGAGAAGTGCATACGGATGAATCAGCATCTTTAAGATATCTATATTTACATCTATAGAGCCAAATAATAATAAGAATTTCACTGTTAATTCAGTTGGGGGCTTGTACGAGCTAAATTAAATTATATAATACCTTTTCAGAAAAGGCGGCGGGCAGATAAAATTTTACATTGCTAGGACACATTCAGCATTGTTCTTGACTTAAATATCTTGTGAACACTCCCTCGAGGTAGAAGCATCATTATCCTTCTATCTGTATCTCTGCCAAGAGTAATCTTGTGCGAAGGTAGATACCTTTGAAGACCCACATTAGATACTCTAGGTTTTGGCCATTGTTGGACTATCACTGCAGAGCAAAAGGGGGGGGGGGGGGGGCAACTCGTGACAAGCATAACAATTGGTTTATGATTGATTTCCATGGACAAAGCGAACAAATTCTAACAGCGGGGCTTTGCCACTTTGTCACATGGGTTCGCTCTCTTTTCCTCTCCGGTAGTATTGTTATTTTAGAGTCATTGGTTGCACTTCTTCTCCACAATAATTCGTCTTGTCTGTTTAACTGACCATCCCTGCTGAGAGAGTAGACATGTGATGCAATATTGACCGACAATCAGGCTGGTAAAATTCTCGTGTACCAAAACTTGGCCGCGCCGGATTAACTTGACGGATGCCCAGCACGTTTATTTAGCGCTGATGTGGCTATTGTGATTCACTACTTATTGTCGTGAAGAGTCACAGCCCAGATGGTTACACGAGGGTTGGTATTTGCACTAGGATGGGTAGATAAATTACCCTTCTGCAGACATATTACAGACATGCACCTGAAAGACGGAATGTTGTAATGATTTCCGGACAGAAGAAGTTACAAGGACATTATTTGTGATAATGTAGGGAATTGTAGCGCAATCATTACCGCAAATCAACGGATATAACAACTCCTTATACGGAAAAAGATCTTTTAAATAACATGCAGAATTTTCATATGAGGAAAGTTTTTGAATAGATGCCATCAAACCACGCATGATTGTAACTATTGGCCAGCAGTTGAGATGTAAACACAACAACATTTCTGACTGGGGCCTGGTCTAATAGTAAACAACAACGTTCGTGGGTGTAGCAAAGTTGATTTTGCTGGGGAAGTTATGATGGTATCCTAAAAGAATGAAAAGGTGTCTGCTATAACCGTGTGAGGTCAAGCACATGTAGGTCTCTGACTCTATAGATGATGATGATGAATTATATGCAGAGAACCTAACGCTACCTCCCTAGGTCTCACACGGTCAATCTTCTGGCTCTAGTGTATGGTGTATGGTGTACCTAGTGTCTAGGGGAGAAATGAATGATGGTACACAACAATCAAACACTTTAAGTTTCTATTAAAGAAGATAATAACTAGCAGTTAAGTTTTTCTTTGAACAAATATTTACAATTTAGTTTGCCTGTCCATTCATAGCTTGTGGACAGGTCTTTGAAAATAAGGACAAGATAGTTTACAGAATAGAACAATTAAAAATGTTGGGACAATGTGCCCAATAACTAAAAGTTATTATGTATTTATAAATGTCCTTCCTGTATGAAATATTAAAATAGTTCACTTTATTTATCTAACGGGAGAGTCACTGTATATGAGGGCTGTAGTTCATCCTACCCCCATAAAATTCCTGTGTAATATTTTGAAACACAAGAAAATGTCAGAGATGCCCCAGATGTTTTACTCTTCACCTGAGAGTCCTTGTTGTAAGATAATTCAATGGGTAGTTGCAGAAATTTCAAGTTCAACACTCGCCAAAGCTCCTACTGGATATTCGACAGCATATAAGTCTGGTTGGAGTCTGGTTGGCGTTTATAAGCACTCAGCAGGTTTCCTGTCACCAGCCGGCAACCGGAACATAGACCCTCTGCAACAAAAGGACACCCTGGCCTTTTATCTCTGATCATTTATTCTAACACTTAATTTCCTACGTGGGTATGGGGTCAGCCTCGCGTGCCTTACAAATGCACTCGCCCCGAATTGTACAGGACTCCTACCTGCTTGTGACCACACCTCAAGTCCTTATAGTAGATACGCCACTGTACATTCACATACTTTTCCTCCATACAATAATGGGGAGTAACCACATTTCCTTTGATATGATATTATCTTCTTTTCTTTTCAATTATATTTGCTTCAGGCATGTAAACAGTGTTCATTGAACACAGAGGCTTACTAATCTATTTTAATACAATAATATGTCAACATAATTATAACAACATACATCAGTCAGATACCGTTTAATGTGTGGACTCAACAATGTCTGCTTCCGACATGTCCTTCATTTTTTCCCCAATAGCAGTATCTAACTTTGTAGTTGGACCAAACATATTAAATTTCATAAAATATCCTTACCACAATCAGGAAATATATAAACAAATGATGTTGATTTTGTGAAGAAATGGCCTCAGCTTCCTCCGAACTGCACAGACTGTGAATTTATTCTTTATTTAAGTTTAAAATTAACACAGCTGTTTTTCAGCGTATCTTTATACAAATTTTAGTTCAACTGGCAATGAATAGTCAAAGCCTTTTGCTAATATTTACCAGCACTAGCCAATCGAAACGTTCTACTACTTGAATTCAAAAGCAGTTTGAATAAAAAAAACCAAAATAATTTTGAATAACTGGTGGTCGATTGGCTAGTCTGCTCTAGTCATGCCCACTACAAAAGATATCACGTTTAGGATTACATTTCTCCTACCGTTCCCCTTTCCCATTCATACTCTGTTCACCCCAAGCGAATTTGAATGTACCTCCCTACCTCTTTTTCCAGCTCGCGTCCCCCTAACGTTACCAAATAAACATGAGCAGGAACGACAGTGTGTCTGGTCGTGTGTTCTTAGATATTAGTATTTGATCAATAACTTCTCTAATACTGGGACTATCATATTATTTAAAGTACATTCTTACTCAGCTAACTCTATGTCATACTATCATATAATTCTTATGGGGAACTTCATAATGGTTTAAAATTTCCAATTTTTGTCATCGTCGATCGTCAAATAAAATTTTACACAAGTCCGCCATCTTTCCTCTCCTTCATCTTGCGAGCATGTATTTTTCAAATAACTACTTGTTTTAGTTACATCAGAAATGCTACCACTAGGAGGAAATAAAACTGTCTGCGTGGTTATGCCTTGGCTGGTTTTTCCGCAGTGTGAATATATGCGTTGCAGACTGTCAGCGAAGCGGGGTGTAGACGGGGCGGGTTTAAGAATTTGCGTTACTAGTTAGCATTGTATCGTGTAATACTACCAAAAAATGTAAGGATTACTACTGATTTTGCTACAAAGTTGACAGAAAGTGTTACTTCAGATAGCTATATTGCGGTATGCTTCCGCCAATAGTTAATTGTAAGGCTAGACTACAAAGTGTATGCAGCAGATTTGGCAAAAGTTAAATATTAGTAGTGTTTGTCTAAAACGAAACTAAAGCGTGTCAGGCTTTTTCCGTGAAATCGTTCTATAGGCTTAGCACTGTGCAAAAAGCAGCGTTGCTGGCTTCGAAGATGCCAACCGTCAGACACATGCGGGCTAATGTATTTATTATCGTTTTATGCCTAAATCGTACTGAATTGAGCGTTTATTCTCGCATATTTTGCTACAGTGGGACGAAAGTTGTAATATAACCTGACACTTTCGCCAGTTTAAAGGACAGTGAAAATTCAACTCGTCAAGAGACCAGCCAGACAGCCAGAGTAAAGAATAGGATAAGAATTCCATTTATCGGACCAGACTTATTTGAGCCTCTTGAGGACTTAAAAGCCCAGGAAAACTCTACTATTATTAGCAAGGAAAACCGGAACCTGAAACACAGAGTCAAAGTGGGAGCTTATTATAAAGTAACAACCCCAGAACACATGTAAGAGGCATCTTCAACAAGTTTCCTTAACTATTTCTCTGAGCCAGCAGTCTGTATGTGATCCCAAAGTCAATTTGGGATAAGTTGTATATCTATAATTCTATATTTTGCATTATTAACACGTGAAATAATATGTATATATTGACGTGTGAATATTAATATGTGAAAATTGCTAGTAGATGTCCAAGTCAAACAAGGCTGGCAACCTCAGCATATAGAATGATGATTTCATGAACCACCACTGCAAGGGCTGGTGACTGCTTTATGTGAGTTTCTTATAGAGAACTAAGAGCAGTGGTAGTCCCAAGTTCCATATGGAGCATGGAGGGAATGATGATAGAATGATGAACATACTTATTATATTAACATTTTTCAACAAGTGTAGATGTAAATGAAAACATCTTCAATCTATATTACTAACCTTTTCAACCAATATAAAGTTAAACATAGATCTATTCAATATTTAAATGTAAAGAAAGTTTTTGCTCAATAGGATTAAGATTAATTCTCATCGAGGGTAAAGTTCTGAGATAGATGGGATGGTGGAATAGGAAGAGGGGGACACATAAGTACGTGTGTTTGTCGGAAAGCGCAATACTCAAGAGGGTATTTGTTCTCTTCTTGTGTGACACTAGTCGGTGGTACTAACTGAGGGTACTATTTCTGGAACAAATGAGGGTATAAGTGGCCTGAAGTGGACGCTAGACACCATCATCAGACGGGTCTTTAACATGCAGGACCAGCTTGTTAGTTACTCCTTGACACTTCTTGGAACGTGCTACAACTTTTAAACTTGACCAATGATGAGGGTGAATCAGGCATCCATCTACAAAGAACCAAACATCAGCTGGAGCAGAACAGACAAACTCATTGGCAGCTAAGTAGAAACTTAAAAGTTGCCAAGTGAACTATCCAATTGTTAACGCTATTCATCACCCAATGATGATAACTTTATCTATAAGGAATTATTCATTTCTATAACTGTTAAAACATAATTGATTAATTTGTTACTTATATAAAAAAATCCGCCTAGGCCGGTCCCAAGCCCGGCTGAAAAAGGAGGAGGGCGGCCTGCATGGAGGCCGTAGGGAGGCAGCCCCTCCACCATGCAAAGGCACAACAGGCCAATCACCTGTTTGCTTTAAACTTTTGATTACGAGAACTACAAGAGAGAAAACCGGACTGATTCTAAAAGCGACGAACTGGAACGAACTACGACTTATGGAACTTGGAACACAAGAAGTATAAATGGGAAAGAAGAGGAGTTGGTGAAACAGATGAGGAAAGCAAAACTAGAAATCCTGGCTATAACGGAAACAAAGAAAAAAGACAAGGAGTGATGGATCTCGATGGCAACACGCTGATCTACAGTGGTGTACCCACATCTGAAAGAGCTAAAGAGCGTGGGTTGTATTGTGGCCAAAAACCAAAAAGATAGTATCAATGGATGGAACTGTGTCTCGGAGCGCATTATGGTTGTAAAACTAAAAGAAGGAGAAACCATATCAACCTGGTCATAGTGTATGAGCCAAATGAGGATGAGAGAGCAGAGGGCAAGGAGGAATTCTTCGAGCTGCTTCAAAGGACAGTGGATGACTGCCTAGATGAAATTATCATGCTCGGAGATTTCAATGCCAGCGTTGGAAATGACCATGCTAGATGGAGTGGAGTTATCGGAAGATATGGAGAAGATACTCTCAATGAAAATGGAAAGCGACTCCTTAGATTCTGCAGTGAGCAGAATCTGATCATTACAAACACAAAGTTCCCCCATAAGCGCTGTCATAACACGGTCTATTCTTCTCTCCATCTTTGTCTCTCTTCTCTTCCTCTCTCTCTCTTTTCTTTATTCTCAGTAATTTTCACGTTACACTACGGTATTTTCGGGCGCTGTAGTTAGCTTTTCTCTTTCTCAGACATCACGGCGCTTACTAATGGTCACTGCGCAAATACCGCAAACGCATCAACCCCAGGTTATAACACATGGCCAGAGGATATACCTTTATTAAGAGTAAAAAGGCGTCTTAAAGTCTAGAGATCCATTGCTTTATTGCATCCTATTTGATGGACCTGACGGAAAACGCCCCAGTGTCAAATTTCATTGTATCGGTCAGCACGTGTATGCCTTCTCTGAGTAACCAGTAATTACCGCGTGGGGAAGCTTTCTCACGCGAGACGAAGTTCAAGATTGCGTCACACAAACTCAGACGTCAGGAGAGAATTTACGTGTGATTACGTCGGAACACCCACGCCTCACAATTCAGTGACGTCAGCAACGGTGATAACCCATCCAACGATCTAGAACACGCGAGAAGAGATTCATAAAAGCTAGAAGCCTAGACGCAAACGCCACTTACACGCACAACTTGTGGGCCGAGTGCATCTACATGGCGGGGAATTCTACATTACAAGCACTTTGGTATTAAACAAGCGGTGTTGTATTATTTCACTCTGTGCATACTTTTAGGTTTCTGAGCGGACAACATTCGCAGTTGCAGAATTCAGTGTCCGGCGCCTAAAGGTAACAGACAGCCAGTCTTTTGACCAATCAGCAGAACCTAAAGCCAGAGATCTCGTCAACTCCTAAGCATAAAGGAGCATAGATCAACGCTCGGACGTGTAATGTCATATCGCTGCAGGATGACAGCACATAACAACCTGCGCCAGGGCTGACAACACAGGATTACAGATAAGTTCAAAAGCATAAGGATTAGTTTTCCTCAAGATATCTCAGAGATCTTATTGAAATTCCAAACAGAACTTTCACCTAAATACTCACGGAACTATATTTAAAGTGCCCTCCAAGGTATTACAAAGAGAACATTACATTCAACAACGTCAGACATCTCTTATGATCGTCACCAGTGCTAATGATGATTTGTAGGACATACTAGGACTTTTAGTCATTCAGTGTTTATGACCATATTATTATGTTTGTTTACCTTTACATTTGTCTTTGTGTCGTATATGTGGTTTAGGGATTAAATATCTGTACATAAGTTATATCATCTACCAAGTGGTCGAGTGAGTTTCTTACATGTACTGTCTTTTAAATCAATATATATATATATATATATGTCATTTCCTCAGTATGAGAGGATGGAGGCTTACTTATAATTATAAATATTCAGTAAGAATAATAGGGGAGATTTGTCGCAAGGAAACAGAATCCATTCTCAAGTGCCCTTTTGAGACATTAACTCTTTGTGAGAATATTCGCCTTCCTAGTCACCCTTACTTGTATAGGAATCTAACATTTAACGAGCCACTTAACAGATTCTATATATCTTTCTTACATTTCTTAATTTACATCTTTCTTATCCAACTGTGCTGTGACAATTAATGTCCAGTTCGGGATAACGGCGCGACAAGCGCATACATGCATACACTAGATGTGAACCAACCGAGAATGAGAAGTCAGTGATCGACTATGCCATTGTTAGGAGGAGTTCATTCAGATATGTCCGGGATGCTAGAGTCTGGAGGGGCCCAGAGATTGGAGATGATCACTACCTGCTTACAATCAAAAGAAACACTGAAAGAGTTGCTCAGCCTAGGAACTGCCCAACATCATGCAAGAAACTAAGTAAAGGAACGGGAGAAATGAGCATTAAGACCTACCAAGCTGAGAGAGCCAGAAATTAAGACCAGATATCAGGAGCTTATTGCTGCAGCGGTGAGCAACACAGAAGAACAACCTGATGACTTGGAAACCCTCTGTCTTAAATTCAAGGACATCATAAAGACAGCTGCTGCAGAAGCATGTGGCGAAGTCCGACTTGGGAACAAGAGGACACCTTGGTGGACAGAGGAAGTCAAGGAGAAAATAAGAGAGAAGAAAATGGCATGGAAACAATACTTAGGAGCTAAAAACACAACAGGACAAATGGAGAAATATAGAGAATATGTGACACTCAGAACAGAAGCAAAGAACAAGGTGCTAGCAGCAAAACAGAAGTCCTGGGAAACATTTGGATAAAAGCTAGAAAAATATGCGCAAGAAAACCAGAAATTGTTCTATTAGACCCTAAAGAAAATGAGGAAGGAAAAACAAGCCTTCTCAAATTTATAAAGGACAAGCAAGGCAAATTGCTTACTGCCCCGAAGGAAGTAATGGAAAGATGGAAAGAATATTTCTCAGAACTCCTGGATGGTAAGCATGGGAAAGCATCAGAAATGATAATCACTAGCACAGAAGAGAAAACCAATGATGGTGAAGATGACATAAAGATGGAAGAACTGAAGGCAGCACTGGAGAAAATCAAGATGGGCAAAGCAGCAGGGCATGATGGTATAACACCAGAAATGGTTAAGTACATGGGAGCATCAGGCGACCTATTACTCTTAAGGGTCCTACAGGCAGCGTGGTGCAACAAGACCATACCAAAGGATTGGGAGATTGCCATCATAACACCAATTTTCAAAGAGGGTGACAATCGACGGTGTGGAAACCGTAGAGGCATATCCCTTCTCAGTGTCCCTGGTAAAATATGCTCTGAATCCTGGAGCAGAGACTCCAACGCCTAGCTGAGCCACAGTTGGATGAGGTCCAGTGCGGATTCCGAGCAGACCGACGTACTCAGACAGCTGAGTGAGAGGGTGTGACGGATGAAATTCAGCTGTCCCTGAATTGACGGATGATAATAAGAGTAGCCTTGAATAGCATCGAGGCCCCTGAATTTGTGTGTAGTTAAATCGCAACGTGTTTCCCACGTGAATTCTACCACGTGCGCTAATTAGTATGCACAATAGCACCGTGGATTTTCCCCAACGCGGGCTAATTAATATGTAAACCGTTATCATGCGAGGATACAGGAGTTTCGTTTTGTCTTAAGTTTAGTTAGCCACACCTACTTCCTATCTCTAGATCGATGAGAATCAAGCATTTCCCTACCTTTTCTGTCATCCCGTCTAGAAGGTAATCTAAGGTCCCTTTTTCCCACGGGTGCCGCTATGTGCTACTGTATTTGTAGCTAATTTTGAAAGTCGCGATTGGGTCCCTTTTCCAGCGATACGGGTTTGGCCGCCATTTTCGGCCAAACCTTAGTTGGCGTTACTCTCTATATACAGGGCACTAGGGGAAATCGCTGGCGGACTGAGACGAACGGGGAAGTCTAGAGCTTGGACTGGCGGCGCAGAAACGTAGATAGTTCCCTATATCAAATAAGGCGAGAACTTTCGCATGTCTCTATTACCTTCCATCTATTAACTATATATTGATATCGCCGAAAATGCGGTTATCATTCGTTGCCCAGAGATTTGAAGAAGGTTAGCTTATAGTGTATCTTACAAGATTTCTTTTGGATTTTCTGCTATATTGGAGTCTAACTCATTCTGGTGCTATGGTAAAATATTAGTCTTGAGTGATTTAGGCGTTTAGTTTCTTCATTTATTTCACTGGATTTAAACCTATTAAATAAACCCATCACAAAGTTTTCCAGATGTAAATTAAATAATATTACTATCCGTTAGTTCCCGAGATAATAGATGGGCAACATAATCTTAAACGCTAGGCGAGCGAAATTGTTTAATAACCATATTTCTATTTCATCTTGTGTAAATTTTGAGTAATAAAACTGTTCATAGCTAGTGTTAAAAAAACAAACGATATATTAGCTAGTCACTTGTGTAATTTATTAAATATAAATAATTAAATACCAGAGTGATTTGTACAGGTCTTACCTAAAAACGCGGGTGTTAGATTTTATTGTAGTATATTACCTGTTATCCATCTTGTCTTTTATACAGGTGATCATACCTTGCGATCCAACGGTTTTTAATATATATCGAGAGTCATGTTCAGATGGCTTATGGCATCCCCATTTATATGTTCCTAACAACATAAAAGAAACATTGACAATAACAAATCTGATGTTAAGAGACTTTTTTAAGTCCATCGTCTAACCCCAGTAGAGTGGTTAAATAACCAGAACGGTCAATTGTTCACTTGTGTTAAAAATTTAACTGGAACGGGACAATGCCAAATATATTATATTAAATCATATAAAGTTCCCTGGCCTGATGAGGCAGAACTGACAGCACGAAAGTTATTTAATTAAACCCAGATGACAGTAACCAGTATTTCTACCACCAACTTCTCAGAGAATCTTTACGGCTATTTCTTTTCCAAGAACAGCCTGGGAGTAACATTCTGCTGTGTGAGATATTTCCTAGTCATTTCGACAGAATCCTAGAACAAAACAAACTTATTCCCAAATTTAATACCTGCAAATCCGAAGAAGAAGACCCGCCAAGAAAAAATTATCAACCAACGCACCCATCCAGCGAAACCTCCGAGAGAAAAATAGCAGTGCCTATACGGAGATTTCTGGGGCTGTACGGGACAAAATTAGCAAGACATATAATAGTCTTTAATTCCTGTTGTGTTTTGATAAATTCCTTGGACGTATGCTGTGTCGGCAGAGAGTAAGTTTGCCTGTTGTGAGCGCTCACTGGTATGAATGTAGAGCGTGGAAACTGAACGAAAGAATTTAGTTTACTTAAGTTTACTACTAATATAACACCTTCTTTCATCTATCTCTCACTAAGTCCGAAGGCCCACGGGACAGTTAAACTAAGGACATACCGGTTACCCATCCCGACTAACCCCACTCCAACTGTCAATCCTTTGTTTGATCTGTTGGGTAAACAACCTCGGGTGGGATCCTTTTCCTAGTTTTTCCATGTTCCAGAGGGAGGGTCTATGAGAATACATATTGTTTATTTATTTTCTCTTTATGTAACTATAATTTCACCTGATGACATGATAACGATGTATTAACTGTTGTAACCTATTTTTCTGTCTAAAGATAGAATAAATTTTATCAACCTAAAGCTATTAGTTTTGGTCAAGATCTCCTCTGCCCATTATATGTGCCCATAGTTACCTGTTCGTTTCTACGTATGTACGTATTAATGTCACAAAATTGTTTGTGTGTGCGTACGAGAGGATAGTGTATTTCACCCAGCATCAAAAATGAAAAAAATACGTCTGCAGTAAGTGTGTCGGACTGGGAAGGTTCCAAGACTGTATTTTTTTTACACTCTGTAATCCTCGTAAACAGGACTATTTCTTACACCTTTCTCTCACCTAGATTTCACCATCTCACCTCGGCTCGATTGGGAACATAACAATAAGGCCTATCTATAAAACTTACGACAATAATGTGTAGCTCGCCGGGATTCTGAACCTTCGACAATAAAGTGTTGCTCGCTGGGATTTTGAGTCAGGTCTAGTAATTGACCAGTGTCTATTACGGTATCTTATCTGATTTTCAGTTAGATAGAGTGTGTTGTGTGATTGTCTCGTGAGATAGGAAATAAAAAAATTCATTCCCCTAGACAAACGATCTTAGACAGGGTGTTTTGACCAAACCAAATTTTAGGTTGTTTTTTTTCCCCACAGCATTATAAAATCATTTACAACTTGTTTATAATAACATCTGTCAAATATATGGTATATGAAAATATTTTGTGCAAAACCGTTGGATCGTGTGATTGTATAAACAGTCACTAAAGGCTGAGGTTAGCAGAGTTGAGCTAAGCAAAGGACGGCTATTCTGATTTTTTAAAGTCTTGTTAATAACGTTCCTTCTCTAACTGACTTCGGCGGGCGAGCTTTGTGGTGGAGATTTAATTTTTTTAGAAAAATCTTTTTTTCTCCTTAAAATTGTTTTAAAATAAAGATAATAAATTTTTTTTTATATATTTTTTTCTCTACCGATAGTAATAGATTCTTTCTAGTCGTTTGACCTACCATTTCATGTGGCATAGTCGCCTGCATTAAGAGTCTTAATTGACAGATAATAGCTTCGATAGGTTAGCAAATTAATAACGCTAGGTATCTCAGGGAATTTATATTTTGTATTTTTCTCGAGAGCGGCTTAGGTTTTTTTTCTTCTTTCTTTTTCTCTCGTCGTTGTAGCATCCAGTTCTTTGACATGGCAGAGCGAGTTCAGCTTAGGTCCATGTTGAGACAGGAGGCAAAGGAGAATGGAATGCAAGCAGATGAAGCGACCGCGTTTGTCAACAAAGAACTTGACAGATATGACGCGGAAAAGAAAGAAGCGAAAGATAGAGCAGAGAGGAAAGAAGCACAAGATAAAGCAGAGAGGAAGGAAGCACAAGAGAGAGAGCAGAGAGGAAAGAAGCACAAGATAAAGCAGAGAAGAAAGAAGCGGACGATTGTCAATTGGAGCAGAAGAAAATTGAGGCAGAGATGGAAGTCCGCAGGGCAAATGAGAGAGAGAGGGAGAGACAACATGAATTGGCACTTAAGACTTTAGAAGTCCAAAGTCGGGGTGCTTCTACTTCCAATAATGGAGAGCCGTCTTCACCCCAGTCTCAGTTAACTGATCTCTCCAGTAGCCAATCTTCCCAACTAGCAGCGATGTCTTTTGTCTTAGAGTAAGGGAGCACTCGATTTGTTGGTATTGGGCGGATTGGATGTAGGTGTGAATGAAGTAGGTGACAAACTAGGGAGACAGTGGTGTCAATGAGGGTTATGGATTTTAGGGTTTTATGAAATAGTTTGCTTTTTTTAAGTGGGTGGATTAAGGATCCGGTTTTTATGTGTAAGTGGAAATTAGGCGTGACTGAGTGTGGTAATGGGGAATTTTTAGGTACATTTGGTTTACAGAATTTGATGGTGTGATAGTAGTTAGTATTTTGGATGACTAATGTTGGGATTTGATGGAATCAGTGAGTGGGCGATGGATCCCACGTACGGATTGATTGTGGGATGTTTATTTTAATTGGATTTGGTATAGAGATTTTGATAGGGGTTTTGGTGTTGGGTTAGGGGATGGTATAAGTAGGGGAATTTTGTATTTGAGTGTATTTAAGTGGGTTTGGTTGGTTATGTGTTTCAGCAAGTGTTTTGGTGTGACTGTGTTGGGTGGTTATTATGGGATTTTGTGGTGGGGGTTGTTATTTATGTGGGTTAGGAGGTATTTAAAGTGGAGGAGTGGGGTTTGGATTGGTTTTGGAGTGTATAGTTGGCTATGATGTGGGGGGGGGGTTGTTGGGGTAGTGGTTTGAATGTAAAGGGTTGATGGTAGATGAGTTTTGGGAAGGTTGTTGTATGGGGAAGTGTTTTTTGAGTTGGGGAAATTGGGGGGGGTTATTGTGGTTTTATAGATTAATGGGGGGTAAGTTTGGTGATTATAATTGAGAGTATTGGGGTGTGGTTATTGGGTTAGTTTTTTTTTTTATTGTTTTGTATTAGTTTGTGGTTTGTGTGAGATTATAGATTTTGGAGGTTATTTTGGTGGTTTGGGTGGGGGGGGGTTGGTGGTGTGTTGATGGGGGGTTGGGGGGGGGGGATGACATATATGGTTTATTTAGTGTAATGTTGTGAGGGGTTGATTTGATTTTGGATTATAGGGTGGGTTATGGGATTGTAGTGGGGAGGTGGTTTGTAATTGGTAATTTTGTTTGTATTGGATTTTAGTAAGAATATTAGTTATAGGGTTTGGTTGGGTATATTGGTTGGATGGTTATTATGTTTTGTTATAAGGTGATTGGTTGTGTGGGTTATATGTTCAAAAATATTTGAGGAGTTTTGGTATGAGTAATGATAAAAAGTAAGAAATAAGGGTGGTAAATTTTGGGGGTATGAGTTATGGGGTTTGTTGGTTGGTTTGATTGTTAGGGGTATAGGGGTTTGATAGGGAATGATGTATATTTGAGTGGAGGTTGGTTATGGTATGGGGAATGGAGTTTAGTAGGTGATGAGGGATTTAAGAGTAAAGATATTTTGTGGGATGGGGATAAGTGATTTAGGATATTTGATGAGGTAGAAATGGGTGAATAGGTGGTTGGGAGTGTTAGTTTAGTGGTTTTGTTGTTGAGGGGTTGAGTTTATGTTTTTTGTACTTGGGGAATGAGGTATTGAGTTGGAATGGTTGGGGTTTTATTGAGGGTTAGATGGGAGAAGGTATGTTTTAAAGTTGAGAAAAAGGTGTTATGGAGGATTAAGGGTTAGGTGGGGGATAGTGTTTTTGGTGTTGGAGTAATTTGGTTTAGGGGTTGTTATGGAGGATGGGATGTGGGTGGATAATTATTGTGAAGGAGTTGGGGTTGGTTATGTATGTTGGGTTTCCTATGGAACATATATTTTGTGTTTTTGAGTTTATTTGGCTGTTATAAGGGGGTGGGGGAGGATGAATGTGATTTGTTTAGTAATGTGGGGGTTTTGGAATGGATGGTTTAGTTAATTTATTATTATGGTTTTAGGTTTTATTTTTTTTGGGATATGGTGGTTATGAGGGGTATTGTGTTGGTTCTATTTGGAGGTTAGGGAGTGGTTTTTGGGGTTTGATATGATGATGGGGGGTTAATGTTATTGATTAGATGGGGGGTTTTAAGATGTTTGGGTTTATGGGGTTTGTATTTGGGTATTTGAATGATATGTTTTATATTGAGTTGATTAGAAAGGGTAGGGGGTTTTGGAGTTTAGTGTTATAGGAGTGGATGCAAGTTGGGTATGTTGAAGAAAATTTATTGTTTTTAATTTGTTAATGGAGGAGGGGGACAGGGTGGATGGGTTTTTAGATGTAAGGGGAATTAGGATGTTGGAGGGGGTTTGGTTTGATTTTGAATAGGATAATTTTGTATTTGGGGTAATAGGGTTTTAAAATTGTGGTATATTTTTTAATTTTATGGGGTGAATAGTAGTTTAATTGGAGGTGTTTAGTTGGAATGGGTTAAGGATTTTATGGGATGATTTTTTTTGTGTTAATGGAATTATGTTATTAAAATTATTTTGAGTAAGGATTTTAATTAAGGGTCGGATGTTGTTGGGGTGTTTTTAATATTTGGGGTAAAGGATTAAGTGTTTATGTAGATAGAGTTTAGTAAAAAGAGATGTTGTTTGGGTTTAGGATGTTGATTGTTGTATTAAGATATTGAGGTAGTGTTGGGTGGTTTTGGATAATTGTTTGTTTATGTTTGAAATTGTTTGTAAATTTGGTTTGGGGAGGATTGGGGGTTCTTGAATAGCAGTTTGGGATTAAGTTATAGTTTATTGGGTAGTTGTTTTTGTTTAAATTTTTTGAATTTATTTGGGGTGTCAATTGACTGGGGGTACGGATGGGTATTTAATGTGAAGGGACACGTTTTGGGATTTTGGGGTGATATGAATAGGTTGGGAAATTTTTTTGGTTTGGGGTTTAGGTTTTAGTGAGGGAAAATAATGGGGGATGGTTTAGTGGGGGAAGGGAAATTGAGTATAGTGATTATTTTTAGGGTTGGAGGGTTGGGTTTGGGGAATTATTGTTTGGGGGAGTTTAGGGTGATGGGTTGTTTTAAGTGTTTGGGTAGGTATTTAGAAAGGTATAATGCAATGTATTTTATGTTTTTGGTGGGTATGATTATGGGAAATTTTAGGATTTTGTGTTTAGAGGGGGAGGAGTAGTGGGATTTATTTTTGGAGATGATATTAGTTAGTAAAGATGTTTATTAAAATTGATTTTAGAGATAGGGTTTTATGAGTAGTTGTGATATGGTGAAGGTATTTGGGTGAGTTGTTGAGTGATAGGGTTTGAGATTTAGGGTTGTTTATTAGGGTGTTTTAGAAGTGAATAATTTGGATTGGGTTTGTTATTGGGTATTGTGGTTGTGGATATTTTTTGTGGAGTTAATGATTGATTTTTGGTATGTATTTGGGGGGGGTGGTTAAATATTATTGGGGAGGAAAAGGGTTTATTTTATTGTTAAGGTATGTATTAATTTTGGTTGTTTGGTTAATGTTGTAATGGGGTATTATAAGATTGATAAATGGAAGAGAGTTGTAAAATGGATGGGTAGAAAGTTGATATGAATTTAAGGATATTAATGAGGAGGGGGAAATTTATGGGGGATTGGTAGAAGGAGTGTTGGTGTATTGTTAGGTAGATGTTTGGAGGTAGGGATTTTGTTTGTAGGATGATAGAAGTGGTATGTTAAGTAAGGGGGGGATTTGGTAAATAGTGTTTAGATAGTAAATTAGGTGTAATGATGGTATGATTTAGGGAGTAATACCTTGTGATAATTTTGTAATTGTATGAAGTTAAGGGGATTTGATTGTGTTTGGGTTATTGATTATAATATGGGTTTAAGAATGGGAATAGTTTATGAATTGTATGGTATTAGAGTGAATGGGAGGGAAAATGTTTGGTAGTTGAATATTATAGGGAAGTTGAGGTAGAATGTTATGGGTAGTTTTTTTAGGGATATTTTGTTGTTATAGTTGTGTAATTTGTTGATTAATTTTGTATAGGATTGTGGGGATATTTTTTGTTTTATTATTTTGAAGGGTCGTAATTTAATTAATATAATTATTTTGGGTGTATAGGGTATTGTTGTTGGGATTATTAAAGGTGGAGGTTAATGTTGGTTTTGTTACAAAATAATGTTGGGCTGGAGTGGAAAATGGGTGGAAGAGGGTTTAGTGGTGTTTGGTCTGCAATATGTGACGTTTAGTTGTTGCTATTTATGGTAGGGGGCCATGGTGGTGTTGTGAATTGGATAGGAGATTATTTGTGGCTGTTTATTTTAGGTTTGGGTGATTGGGGAGGGTATATAGTGTTAAAGGGTAAGTGGTTGTAAGTTGGTTAATGGAATTTGGTATGTATTGTAGGAATTTGGGGATTTTGTGTTGAATGGGGGAATGATTTGGTATTATGGTTAAGGGGGGATGATGATTTGGGGTATTGTATGGGGTTGATTGTGATGGGGTTGGAGGAGGGTTTTTAGTGAGGTGATAAATGGATTGAGGGGTATAAGGTGTAGTTGAGTGAGGATTATTGAATAATATAATGGAGGGTATAGGAATTTATGGGTGGGGGGGAATAGGTTTGTAATATTATTGGGTTGTATGGGAGTTATAAGGAGATTATTTGACGTGAATGTTGAGTATTTTAGTGGGGTTAGGGTATTTTGATGGAGGTATTGGGGGTTATTAATATAGAAGGGTTTTGGGGTATTTTAGCTTGATTAATGAGAAAGGTTTGGTAGAGAATTTTGGGGGGTTGTTTGGGGGTTGGGAGGATTAGATGGGTGTATGGGGTTGTTGATTTAAGAATTATGTGGGTGATTATTGATGGTATGGTTATAAAGGTGAATATGTAGGTAATAGGTATGATGTATTTGGATTGGGGGAATAATGATAAGATATGAGGTTGGTATTGGGGGTATTGTTATGGTTTTGTTGTTGTAGGGATGTTGGGATTGGAAAAGGTAGTTATTTTTGATAGGATTGGGGGGACTAGGGTTAGAAGACCATTTTACCGGTGTTAATGGGTTGGGGTATAGGAAGATGGTTGGGGGTTTAATGAGGAGTGTGAGGATGTTGTTATGGGGGGATCCACTCTTAAGGATTTTCCGCTAGGCATTTTTGGAAAAAAAGGGGATTACTGAGAGATCCCCCTTATTGCCCGCAGAGAAGTTGTATACAGCGAACAAGTATTAATACGAATTTTTAGTATAATTGGATACATGAGATAACATCTTTAAGAGTGTTAGAAGGAGTGGGTTGGTCACTACTATGATATAAAGTTAGCCGAAGTGTGAGGTTAATAATAATTTTAGGTCAGGGAGTATATTGGGAGGGATGGTGGGGATTTTTAGGTAATGGGTACAGAGTTGTAGGATGTAATGGATTAATGTATGGTTGTAGGGGGGGTCATCCGGTTTATAAAGTAATTTGATTTAGAAATTTTACTTTAGGGTATCTTTTATGTATGAATATTGTGTTGAGAAAATTTGGTAATGGAATTTTAAATGGGAACTGATTTAATTAATTTTTTTTTTTGATATAGGGATTAGGGGTGTTTTGGATTGTTGTTTTAGTGATTTTATTTTTGATTTGCTATGGAATCACATGTTTGATTGGAATTAGAAAGTGGTATACTGTATGACATTTTAGATTATTGTTGTGTTAACCTTAACATATATTCTTTTAATTGTAGGAAAGTCTTAAAATATTATCCCCAGTTTATTTATATTTAATATGAAGGTTAGCGATTAGAGATGGATCTAGAAAAAATATGTTGGGAATATCCAAAGAAGTTTTTGTTAGCGTATGTAGTATTAGATTGTATGAGTAATGAGGTGGTGTAGTTTTGATAGATAGTTTAGTTTAATTTTGGGGTGGTGAAATCATTGGTTGTGATAGGTATGAAATTTTTAGTGGGGTGGTGTGGTATGGGAGGATAATGGTATCAGGATGTTAAGTAGGGGTGTCCCGGAATCAAATGTTGTATAGGGAGTTCGAATGGACTCAAGTGGTGTTTGTTACCGACATTTGGTAAGCAAGGAGTCCCTGTTTATGCCTCATCTATAAAAATGTAAGAAATGTTGGTTCTTTTGTGTGATGGTAGTTGAGAGAATCACGGTGATGATAGTGGGTGAAGATGTAATAATTGACTAGGTGTTAGAGTACGCGTGAATGGTTTTCAATATGATAATGTTGTAATGGATGTTAATCCAATCAAATTCCAACGGGTGGTAGGCAATTGGGTCGATTCATGAATAAATCATAATCGCTATTGGTGAAAGTTATTCATGGTATTTGGACGCAATGACAAACGCCAATCAACGACACGATCAAGACAAACGATGAGAGCATCAATAATTATAGTTACTGTGATAAATAAAAAATATTCCTTGTAGATTTCTTTGTTATAAATCAAGTTCCTTTTCTATCCAAGTGACTAGGATTTCCAAACAGTTGTCATTTGAAATACATTAAGGTATATGTCCGTTAAACCTTGTTCCAAGGACGTCTGTAACAGTAAACGGATTCATGCTCATGGATGACACGCTATTCATATAATACTTGTTTAAATCCCAAGACTTTCTCCTTACAATAATCTATACAGTTTGATATAATCCATAAAAGTTCTACAACGAAAATACAATCAGGTTAGCGACTTCAGTTGACTAACCTCTCCTACAAAATTAGGCCACGACCTTTGGATAGGCATTACAAAAATATCCGATATTCAAGATATGATCTAAAATAGGTTATCCCTTTATCGTTAGGGACTTCCCACTACGAAATATTACAGTGAAGTAAAAAGATCTCAACTGTTCCATTCTATGGAATCCCAATAACATATGGATTCCCCCGCTAGAATCCAGTGATGATTCATCTGTTCCACTTTATTCATATGACGTATTAAATATACATGAAGGTTTCAAAACGAAACTTACGTATTGAACTTGCATGTTGGCTTCATCCTGAAAGACCTCAACAAAATCCTTCAGAACAATTCTTCCATCGAATTGTTCAGAATCCAAAATAAATAACATACGGGCAGAAAGAGAGTCCATCTTTGGCCCTTACAACAGCTGACGGTCAATAATCCCCAACAAAGGTGTACCCGTGCGCAAAAGAGCAACTCATACTCTGCATTGTGCACGTCGGTGCGTGAATAAAACGTAGGACGCGACAAACTATAATATAACCCCTATCTCAAGACTTGGTGTGCGTACATTGGCAGGACCGAGGGGGACTACCGCCTTAGGTAAAACGGTACGCAACAGCTCCCCTTATCAACCGGCCCTTAAAAAAAAAAATAATTTTCTTTTAATTTTTTTTTTTAAAAACTAAGTACCCAAAGGAGAGGTTGAGGTTCAAAAACTACATCGACGTTCATTAAAATGTGCATAAATGATTATATTCACTTAAAGTTATACAATATTATGAAAAAAGAATATGAAAAATGAAATCAAATATAACTGAATGAAAGTATGCATTAAAGCACACATCCACAAATCGACCTACTTTGGAACGATGTGGGTAAACTACGAAGTAAAAGAAAGTTGAAAATGAAAAACCAAAAAAATGACTTACAAACATTTCAACTAAATTTACAACTCCCACAAACATGTGATTTTTCAAAATGAAATGAATAGCAACGATTGATGATAATAAAATGACAAGAGAATCAAAAATGAAAATGAAAAGAAATGCAAAATGCATGCCAAGAGCATAATTTTAAACACGTTAAGAAGCAAACACCCCTTAATGTTTTTATTCCCCTAACCATTATGAAACGGTTGGACTAGTTTTTTTTATCTAAAACGTGAGAGTAATTAAATTGGTAATAATAGAAAGTAAATATAAGTATAAAAGAAGACACTTACATACTAAGTTCAAGATAATTACATGAGTTAACTCCCTACAAGTAATTAAGTTGGCTTAATTTGATTTTCATCTAATCTAAGATAAGTTTTTCTTATAATTACAAAACAAAATAACTAATTAACTACATTTATTTAAGCTAAATTGGCCCAAATTTTTAACGTCAGTGTTTTACTGTTTTTTTTCCCATTATCACTAGTTAGTTAATCCGACTAGCATATGTTCCCTTAATGTTACCATGCAAAGAATGCCAAAAGAAATTTCTTTTGAAATACACGTTAAAGTAGTGTATGTATGTTTTTTACCCATTGAAATAATTGAAAAATATGTCCCTATTGATGTCACTAAGAAACATGTTTTTTTCCGTAACTTAATAAAAATGTTACTACACACACGAAGGTTTGACGTTTTTATAATCCCAAAAGTAAGGTATAATCCAGTAATATTTTTTTTTGGCTTGTGTAACGAGTAAATACTCCAGTTTCCAATACAGGAAGCCACGTTATAAAAGATTCACAATAATTTGATAAATTTACTCAGTTCCTCATATTAATAATTTGATTGATGTATCTATTGAGAGACGTTTCAACATCCGGAAGTTGGTTTTTTTAGGATCGGACCATTTTTTTTTTCGCCTTGGACATGACTTGGACCAGACCAGTCCCGCAAAACACAATTTTCAACCTCCAGGATATCGCTCCCGAATTTCATAGCTATATGGCTTGAAGGGAGCCGATAGCGTAAATCCTGATGGAACCTTTTTTGAAGATTTTTAACGTCCCCCCTTAAGTTGTTTCAGTGCTGTGAGGGGCCTTTTGGTCCTTTCCTCCACTTTACAAAATTTGGAGCCCAGTAAAGTTAACGTATTCCAATTTTTTTTGGATTGGAAACCCAATAACTAACGCGAGCACACTTCCCTTGTCCAGAAACGGAAGTTTAAATTTCAAATTTTCCCTCGGCCGTCGAATTTATATATCTCCATAACCATTACATTACCTGGAAATAATGTTTTTGCCCCAGTATATTCCCTGGCAACTCAAAACTGCAGCAAATGGCGTAAGATAGATGCCCCCGTCGCGTTCTTCGGTCCGGTCCATACGCAAAATAAAAAAGTAAAGATCTTTGGTTTTATGCCCAACTATCACACAAATGGCGCAATATGAAAAAAACAAATCTTTTTATAACAATCTAACCGCGAAATTTGGTGTTACGTTATTCCACTGGATTATGTTTAAGCTGTCCCTTTTTCTCAGATAAAGAAAGAAAAAAGGTGCAAGTTAAAGTAGACAAATGGAGGGAATGGAATTTAGATAGAATAGACCTGTTTAAATAGTCCCCTAAAAAGAGACCTAAACTTGTTTTTTTTTTTGTTCTTAATAGTTGCTTGGAGAATGTTTTTGAAGATTTTATCGGCGACATTTACTTGTCTTCTGTTAAATACATTAAACCCCGTACCTATTATCGATGACCCCAAAAAGGAGATGTCATGAAAACCGACCAAATTGCACCTTAGAAGGTTTCGCTGTCTAAGTATTATGAATCCCGTTAGAGTAGAAAGTAACGGCTTTTTATCCCTGAATGTGTCCAATCCCAGAGTTATATTACTGAAAAAGACAGATCGTCAATCTATGTAAGTAAAATGACATCGCGGGACGATGAGACAGTTACGCGGCGCATTTCAATGCGTACACCAAAGGTAGCGTCGGCGCAATTCATTTAATCCGAATGGCCATAAACAACCATATTTACATTGGACCAAGTCCCCCGTGGCGTCCCCCCCCCGAAGAAAGCGGTGATTATGGCTTTTTGCTTTAGGTGTGAGTTGGCACTTTGCCAATAACCCTTTGAAAAGGTCAATTTCGAAAAAAAATTTGTAGCATGGGATAAATACCATAGAAGAAGAGTATGGTTGATGAAGATGGTTCAATATATTTTAATTTGAAGCATCCTCATCCAATTCCTTATCAACTTTATCACGAAAGTGTAAAGGGATAGGATATGGGACCGCACTCGAATAGGCGTATCGTCAGTCAGAATAATGTCATGTTGGATGACTGACGTATGAACCTGGGATGTCAGTGAGGAACATGCCCTCATACGAGTGTAGAATATTAGAGACTTGCTGACGTTGATCAGCCGAAAGAGTAGATGAAATAGTAACATCATTCCAATTCTCAGTGGAATGAAGTGGCACAACTGGTATTGGCAGTTGTACATCATCGAAAGAAGATTCTTCTTCTTGGATGACTGACAAACTAGAATAGTGTTGAATAGGAGGTGTAGGATCGTCAGTTGCTTGGAATACTGACTGTAGATAATCAGGACGTGAGTAATACTCCTTCAACATGTTAATGTGGAAGGTTTTATGTTTACCATTTACATCAACGATGTAGTCAACATCGGATATTCTTGAGATAATCCTGAAAGGACCTCTCCAAGTAATTAATAGACGATTGTTATGAGTGGGGAGTAAGACAAAAGCTTCGTCACCAGGAATAAGCTGGCGAAGACGTCTATACTTGTTTGCAAATAGACGAGCTTTTTCTTTGGCTTGTTCGGATGATGCAGTAGCTAGTCTACAAGCATCTATGATTCTCTTTCTCAGAGAGATCACATACTCATAAGAGGATTGAGTTTCCTCTTCAATATTCTCTTCAACCAATAAGTCGTGGATTAACGACATCGGGCCACGTGGTTGCATGCCAAAAACAAGCTGGAACGGAGAAAACCCCGTGGCTTGATTTTGCACCTCGCAATACGCGAAGAGAGCGGCGGGTAGGACCCGATCCCAATCCTGAGGGTGATCTTGGGTCATCTTACCCAACAACTGCTTGAGTGTCCTATTTTGACGCTCAATTAACCCATTGGACATCGCATGGTAAATTGAACTAAGTGATCTGTCTATACCTAATGTCTTCATAACTTGAGACATGGATTCAGAAATGAACGAACCCCATGATCCGATAAGATCTTCCGCGGAAAAACCAATGCGTGAGAAGATTCAACATTAACGCCTCTGCTACACTGGCAGATGCGGTGTTCTTCAGAGGGCTGGCCTCAGGCCAACGAGTGCACATATCAATGCAAGTAAGAATATGCGTATGCCCTCTGGCAGATGGAAGCATCGGACCAATAATGTCGATAGCCATTTTATCAAATGGTCTAATCGGGATGTCCGCAGCTTGAATAGGAGCCGCATGAAATGGGCCCGTACTTTAACTTCCTGACATATCAAACATGAACGACAATAGAGAGTAATATCTCTATGAACGCCCGGCCAGTAGAATGCAGAAAGCACTCTGGATTTGGTACGTGAAAAACCCATATGGCCCGCGCATTGCGAGTCATGAGCATGTCGCAATATTCGCGATCTCATAGAAGATGGGACTAAGATCTGATAAAATAAGGATGAATCCTTTTCCCGTATCAATCTAACTAAAATCCCATTTTTAAGAATAAAGTCATGTCTAGATTTTGCACGTCTGTTGCTTGTATTCTTTTTGTTCACATACTGAAAAAATTCTTTTAATGAATCATCATTCTTTTGTAAAAGTTGCAAAAGACTCCCGTGAAATAGGAGCATCATCATCACAAGTGGTATGAACTGTAGTTTTTCATATGGTGTATCATGCGACATAATAGTAGCTTGAGCTCTAGTCACTACTGCATTTGCAGCCTGAAAATGTCCCGCTCTTCCCATGCAGCAATTTGCTTGTGGTGTAAAACAAACACTCCTGTTATACCATGTATACGACCCAATATGACATCACAAATTGGATTAGGAAGAAGACAGGCGTGGATCTTCCCTGAAAAAAAAAAATGGTGTATTTAAAATTAATAATGGCTGTGGGAAACATTTCCACTGTGCCTCCAAAGGTAAACGCATTTGACTGTGTGGCCGTGGCAATAACGAGGATCTATCAGCGAAGTCCGTACCCCGACCGTGGTACAACCTGAATCAAATAAAAGAGAGCATGGAATATTATTGACAATTCCTTTGTGAAACTTAAGAGATCCTTGTCCCTGATGTACAGAAGTTGCCTTGCAGACCGCAGGTAGGCTAGGCAAAATGTGTCCGCAGCGCAACGTCGTGATCGCCTTGGGCTGGAAAAGTGTTGAGCATTCTGCACAAGCTGTCACCTGATGACTATCAATAGAACAAGACATGGCATTATGAGCATCAGCACCTTTAACCTGTTCATTGTTAGCCTGAGTATCACTTAAAGCGACATTAGAATGTCTACGTGTCTGGCTCGACGATCTATCTCTTCGTCGCGATCTGTTTGATTATTTGCATTAAAATTGCACCCCCAATTGTCATTCCTGCTCGCGTTAAAAATTTTGATTTGAGTACGATTAATTAGTATAATTACCATTATAATGTTGGTTAAATGTTTTTTATTCAACGAACCTTGTCTATTTTGTGGAACCTGAGATTTTGATCGCCAGTTTTGTTTATTATTATACCCTTGATTATGTTTGAAATTATTGTTACCAAAATCTCGCGATCTATGAGCTTGGTTCCAAGAAACATTGAATGGAGCAGATTGTTGGAACTGCTTCCCCTTATAAAAATTACCATTGTTGAAATTCTCATTATTTCCCTTATTAAAGTATCTGTTGTTACTCAATGAACGATTTCGTGAAAAATTATTTTGTTGTACGGCAAAAGCAACTGGCAATTCACTTTTAATCTGAGCATTACTTAGATCCATGGATGGGTGAGCAGTGCAGAAATGTTTAGAAGGTTCTTCGAGATCTGGCATGGATGAAGGTTTCCGTTCGTGCAAGAATGAAAGAAAGGCTGGCTTTACTGACGATAACACCTTAGCGCGCCGGAGTCAATCGAAAAGACCCGCATACGACTTTTCTATCTTGGATAATTCGATCCATCTTGCTAGTGTTAGCCGTATTTGGGAAAGAAAATCACAAAAGTTCTTCCCTGATTGCGGTAGCAAAGTCCGAAAACGTAATCGGTATTCATTTTCTGTCATTTGGAATTTTCGGAGAAGTGAAGCTCGAAGAGCGTCATAATTATTCTTATCATTAATACTGGTGGTATGATAAACCGCCAAAGCATCTCCCGTAAGCAATCTGGATAAATATGTAGAATATAGTGATTTATCCACATTGTAAGACCTACAGGTGGCCTCAAACCTTCCCAAAAAAACACATCACGTCTTCAGTCTGGGGGTTAAATTTAGGTAATTTTAGTTGAATTTCCTTAAAATTATCATGCCTGGATGAAGCTTGGCCTTCGAAAGTTCTCTGCGAATTAGCTTCTTAAGTTAACCTAATTCTATCATATTCCAATTCGGCAAGTTTCAAATCATGCTGACGTTTCTTGTCATTCTCTTCTGTCTCAAGCTGAAGTCTTTTTGTATTTTGTTCTTCTTTCTTCCATTTCCTTTTGTTTAACTTCCATTTCCTTTTGTTTAACTTCCATTTCCTTTTGTTTAACTTCCATTTCAATCTTAAGTTTATCTGCAGCCTCCAATCTTTTCTGTTCTGCCTCATGCAGAAATCGTTTCTCTTCTAATTCAGCCTCAATCCGTTTTTGATCTGCCTCAAATTTCATCTTATTCTCATTTTCCGCAGCCTCAATCCGTTTTTGATCTGCCTCAAATTGAATCTTCTTCTCATTTTCCGCAGCCTCAATCCGTTTTTGATCTGCCTCAAATTGAAGTTTTTCTAGTCTTAAAGTTTCTAACTTTCTCTGTTCAGCTTCTATTTCTTGAGCTTTCCTATATTCCGACATAGCGAATTGTCGTACCTCTTCAGGAGGTATCTGAAGAGCTTTTGCTTGCTTAATGAAATAATCTAGTGAATACGTTATGCTTTATAAGTAGTCACTGTACTCTTAATTTCTAAATATGATAATTAATTAATGTAAATTAATAAACCTTGTTAATGCACCGATTGGTCTTCGTTCCTGTCCTAGAACGGTATATCATACTCATCTAATTGTCAAATATATTAATAATCAATAAATTAATTTATGTAATGACATGTTATGAACAGACAAAAGCCATAGACAATAGCAACAACAATGACAAGACGAGATACTCAAAGACAGTAGAAAACAGTCGCAGAAATCCAATAAAAATAAAAATGTGAAACTAAAAATAGAATGTCGTAAAGAGTTACGATGATAACTGCGATCAAATACTAAACAATACAATTGACAAGACAGTGTAAAAACATATGTTTTGTAAAGATAAAACCCTATAGAACATCTGACAAAGAGCCCGAATCGGCTTCGAGATGAACCTCGTTTGTCAGATCGACCTCCCTACCACCCACGACGGATATACAACATAGAACATGCAACATGAAAAGTATATTGGTGGACATAGAAGAGAATAGGCACAGCCAAACACAAGACAGTAATAAACGAGACTCCGTTTATACTTATCTCTGCTGATCAAACAAAAAATGTGCCTCGTCTCCGTAAATGTACGTTTGAGAATCGAAATACTTCGGCCTGAGTATTGGAATATAGCTCGCACGTAAATAAGGACCAAAAGGATGATGTCCAACGTAGGTAGTCACTGGAGAACTTGGTGTTGAGGTTCATTGCTGACCTTGACCTTCTGATAACCGTCGTGTAGATTCCATGATGAAGACACGGGTCTTTCTGTCTAACGATTTTTGGAAAAATATTGAGTAAGTTCCCTTCTTTGAAACTTGTCCAAAACACACTGTGCCGCCATTTACTGTTGGGTTCTTTTGTGATTGTAGTTGATAGTAACGATATGCTAGTGGTAGATGTATCAATGACTAGCTTAGACACGCGAATGGTTTCAATGAAAAGTTGTCAAAAGGTTATTCAATCAAATTCCAACGAGTGGTAGGCAATTGGCCAATTCATGACTAGAATCAACTCGTTGTTAAAAGTTATTCAGGTTTATTGACGAATGACAAACGGCAATCAACGACACGATCAAGACAAACGATGAGAGCATTATAATTATAGTTACTGTTGATAATAAAACATTCCTGTAGATTTCTTTATCAATCAAGTCCTTTTCCATCCAAGTGACTAGGATTTCCTAACAGCTGTCATTTGAAATACATTACGGTCATTGTCGTGAAATATTCTAAACCACATATATAAATTATCAGGTAAATATAAAGCCTAACAAATAAATTTAATAAAAGGAAGAAGAATGGTAAAGAACAGTGCTGTCACAATGACAGTACTCGAAATCCCCTTTGTTTTATGCTTCGTCTGCAAATTGTAACGTTTCCACGTTAAATATAAGCCACTGCATAAATACAAGCGTTTCCACAACACATTAAAACGGGTATTGCATTTCTAAGAAAAACATTGAGAGGCACACTGCGTAATGACCTAAATTAATCCTAACATTAATTATACTGCGTTACCAAAACGAACGAACAGATGGACTCAAATAGAAAGAGAGAGGGGCGAATGAAAGCAAGGACACATGCAACACTAAACTCGCGTCGCGCGATACACAATTACTACTATCACGCGTGTAAGGCCACATGCACTAACTTTTTTTCAGACGGACAGTGATAAAAACACTAACCTTCCCAGAGTTAGGTTTTAAAAACCTGGAAAACGCTTATTAGAAAAGATGACATTAGATGGGTTTACGTTTGAAAACATTACAGTACCCAGACAGCACATCTTCGAAACAGGAGGTAGAAGAAATTGCATATTTTGAACGCAGCCACTTAGCTCTTTTAAATTTGTATATTTGGGTTCCTTAGGGCTTGCTGACAAAGAATATGTAAAACGTTACGCAAATAGTCTAGGAATTACCAAATTATAACCAAAATAAAATAGTGGGGGTGCCTGACAGCATGAAATCATTTCTGCTCATAAAATTTTTTTATAACGTGTTTGAAAAAACCTTACGTTACGGAAATAGCCTACCATGTTAACTCCAAATTGATTGGAGCGCAACAAATATAAGACTAAACACGATTGGTCGGGCTATAAATACTATCTTGTGTTGTTATGGGAAACGAATAGAAGGGGTACTTTTTTTAAAAGATGTGTGGACGTGGTTTCATTGGGTAGAGCTGCGAATATACTTGATTCAGAGCGTCTGTTCATCTCCAATACTAGTTCCAATAAAGACAAACTATTGAAGTCATGATGACAAATACCAACAGAGCTTGAACAAAACAAAACCAGTATTACCTCATATTACTACTACACAACTGACACACATAGGATACTATTAAAAATATATGTCACTACAAGATTCATATTGATAAATTCTGTACATATAACTTGTAATTAAAATTGATTGTGATTCCTGGTTCTCTTTGTATTTGAATCAGGACACATATACATTCATGACAGCAATGAATACATATTGTTGTTTGAAAAGTTATCAGTGACTCCTTTAAGATATCCTCGTAGAGTGTTTTATGTATGTGAGTGTCACAGTGTTGTCAAGTGTGGTGGAATAAATGAAATTGTTTATCTGTCTGTTGTTGTTATGACTTACACTTCATCATACACATACCCTAGACATATAACGTAGTCATCACACTATTCCAGAATAATTCTGACTGAGATATACATATGTGGCAGCAAGTAAGGTTACCTATAATACACTACTCTTATTAGATATAGATACCTTCACAGCTGATCTCAGTCAGTACACTAAGTCCCCTATAAATATTTATAACATCCCACTTTACCACATATATTGGGGGCTCGTCCGGGATTTTGAATCTTTACCTATTACAAATATTGGGGGTAATTCACTTCAGGGAATAATAAGAATTAAAAAGGTATCCTTGGGTGGAATTAAATAAGGTTGAGCTCTCGGTGCCTGTGTTGTCCATTAGATATATATTTAGAGATTGAATTGTTAGTTAGACATTGTATAAACTTACCTGATAGACAATGGCGGACCTAGCCAAATTTCGATCTGCTGCTGTTCAGACTGCAAAAGAGTTAGGATTAGATGGGCAAGTTATGGTTGCCTATGTCACTACTGAATGTGACAAATTTATTGAACGGGAAGAAAGAAGATTAGAAAAAGAGGCCGAAAGAAAGTTAGAGGCTGAAAAGGAAATTAAGAGGTTGCAGATTGAGGCTGAGGCTAAGAGGTTGCAGATTGAGGCTGACAAAGAGGCTAAAGCATTGGAGGCAGAAAGAGAAGACAAGCGATTAGCTGCAGAAAGAGAAGAGAAGAAATTGGCTGCAGAAAGAGAAGAGAAGAAATTAGCTGCAGAAGAAAGAAGATTGACTGCAGAGAGGGAAGCAGAAAAGGAGGAGAAGAGATTACAAAGAGAACATGAGTTACGACTAAGGGAGTTTGAGTTTCAGGGCCATGCTCCTGAAAATGGTGCCAGTCCCTTTGCCTCTGATGCCACTGCTAGCCAAGGAGCCTCAACCTCAGCTATGAATTTTCATTTAGATCATTTTGTTGAGAAAGACGATGATATAGAGAGCTATCTAAATAGGTATGAACTATTAGCTACCACATATGGGTTAGAGAGAGAAAGGTGGAGCTTAAAGTTATCTCAGGGACTTCGTGGGGCAGCTTATGAAGTTTTTGCAAAAATGAGCAGAGGTGATCAGGAAAATTATGATATGCTAAAGCAGGCTCTTTTGTTAAGATATGAAAAGAATGCAGAATTTTATAGGAAAAAATTTAGGAATGCTAAACTACTGTCAGGTGAAACCTATCACCAGTTCTCTGCACGAATAGAGACATACTTGGAGAAATGGACTTCTCTGGGGAAAACCCAAGATCTTAAGGAAATGGTCCTTATAGAGCAATTAAGAGAGTCCATGGCTCCAGACCTGAGAAAGTTTCTCATGGAACAAGGTGCAGAGAGGCTGGGTGAGTTGCTAAATGTTGTTGAAAGGTATCAAGCAGCTCAAGCAGAGATAACAGGTAATAAAAAGAAACAAGTGGATAACTTTAGGGCACCACAGAACTTTAATAAATTTGATCCTAAGGATCAAAACAAAGGTAAGCACCAATTTGATAGGCCACGGTATGAAAATAAAAATAAATTCCCACAATTCGATGAAAGGAAATATGATGAAAGAAAATCTTTCAACCAAGGAAAAAGGTGGTGTAAAAATTGTCAGATGGACAATCATGACACTGACCGTTGCAGAAGGAAACCTGTGTATATGGCCACCCTTCAGGTCAGGTCAACCTCAAGACAGGAGGAGGATATTATGTTGGATACCACTCCAGAAGAGATGAGGAAGGCACAGGCTGGGGATAAAACACTCAAGCCTTGTTTCTGGAAATTGTCAACTTGTCATACAACTCCAGGCAAGGGAGATTTTTACATGAAAAACAAGTTGATGTATAGGAAGACTGGAGCTAGATCCAAAGGTCAGGGACAGCTGGTACTTCCTAAAAGATATAGGGCAGAATTAATAAGGAGCCTACATGTGAAACCAGATGGGGACCATGAGAAGATAGGTACCATCATTCAAAAGGTGGCTCACAATTATTATTGGCCCAAAGCAAGATGGGACATTGAGAATTTTGTAGAAAGGTGTAGCATAGCACATGAGGGAACACCCACAAGTGGGAATATTGATCAGGACCTGGACACGCCACGGGGCACAATTAGGCCTGATAATAAAAAGAAAAATAGATTTGATAAAGTGGACCAAATGGAATGGGAAGCCCCTTTTCACGGACAAGCTTCACTTAACTGTTTTACAATGGCCACTATGCGGAGAGTGCAAACAGATGTCTTACCCCAGGATAAGCCGAAAATCCCTCAATCGGACTTAAACAAACTGGAGGAAGAGGATGTAGAGAGGAAATCTCTCATCAAGAATTTTAAGTGGGGAGAAAGCCCCAAGAAAAGAATTGGTAGCGGTCGTTTTATGCATGATAATTCTGGGAAGAAAAATCATCACTATAGAGCTTCGAGTGGAAGAGACCATACCGGTGCATGGACAACGAGGTCCACAAAATTAAAGGTCCATATGTAGCTTTGTTAAGAACGTGGACTGATGAAAAGGCAGAGGAAAACATTACATCTTCATACCAATATGTGAATGAGCTGACCACTAGTTTAAAAACTGGCTGGAAACTTGCCAATGAAAATTTGAAACAAGCCAGGAAGAAACATGCTGCCTATTATAACAGGAAGGCGAAAGACAGAGATTTGGCTGTGGGAGAGAAGGTACTGCTTCTTCTCCCCGGGAGTCAGAATAAGTTACAAATTGGATGGCAGGGTCCATATACAGTTTTAGAGAAGGTGTCTAGAACAAATTATAAGATAGATAAGAAGGGGAAAGAAAAAATCTATCATGTGAATCTCCTGAAGAAATATTTGGAAAGAGAACATCAGGAAGAGACACACTTGTTGACCTTGTCCATCGCCATGGAGATGAAAAAGGAACCACTTTCATCATTTGAATATCCATTACACCCCTGTGAGACAGCAGCACAGGTGAAAATCAGTACACATTTAACGAAAACTCAGAAAGAGAGAGTGCAACAGGTTCTAAATAATCATGCAGAGGTGTTAACAGACCGACCAGGGCATACAAACCTATTGGAATATCATATGAAACTGATAGACCCCACACATGTCTGTATGAAACCATATTCGATTCCGTTTGCTAAGGAGAAAGCTTTGAAGGAAGAGATAGACTATCTGTTGAAGGAAGGAATTATTTCGCACAGTGAATCTTCGTATAGTTCCGGTGTTGTACTCTTAAGGAAGCCCTCTGGAGAACATAGACTCTGTATAGATTACAGGAGACTGAATGCTATTACAGAAGGACAGGTGGATCCATTGCCGGATACAAATCAGCTGTTTGCCAGACTAAATAAAGCTAAATATTTCTCAAAAGTGGATCTGAGTAAAGGATACTATCAGATTCCAGTAAAGCCTGAGGTTAGACCATACCTAGCTTTTAGTACCTCAGAAGGACACTATGAGTTTAATAGATTGCCATTTGGATTGAAGAATGCGCCTAGTGTCTTCTCTAGAATGATGAGAAAATTGTTGGATGTAAACATTTCGGAGGAACGTAATGAATCCCTGAGTTGCCTCTTTGATTGAGGATATTCCGAATGTTTCATACAGGATAATAAGAAGATTATGGGATCCACTACGAAAACTCTGCTATCACCAGATATATGTTATCTCCTCATAACGTACATTTTGAGGGAAATATGATATTCTCTGGACATGTCATTGCGCAGACTCAGAGAAGAGAAATGGTGAATACGGGTTGCAAAGCAGCATTAAGACAAGCACTCACACTTGCGGCTGTACAGTAACATAACCGAAATATATTATTGGTTGTAGAAGTCTGAGGCAGATTTCAGAGTAGTGCCTACTCTGAATGGACCCAACTACATAAAACCATGATAGCACCACAGCAGAGTAAAGTCAAGTTGACTTACATTTATCTATGTGTATATAGAATAAAGGACTGACATGGGATGTCTGTTTTAAGAGGGGAGGTGTCGTGAAATATTCTAATCCACATATATAAATTATCAGGTAAATATAAAGCCTAACAAATAAATTTGATAAAAGGAAGAAGAATGGTAAAGAACAGTGCTGTCACAATGACAGTACTCGAAATCCCCTTTGTTTTATGCTTCGTCTGCAAATTGTAACGTTTCCACGTTAAATATAAGCCACTGCATAAATACAAGCGTTTCCACAACACATTAAAACGGGTATTGCATTTCTAAGAAAAACATTGAGAGGCACACTGCATAATGACCTAAATTAATCCTAACATTAATTATACTACGTTACCAAAACGAACGAACAGATGGACTCAAATAGAAAGAGAGAGGGGCGAATGAAAGCAAGGACACATGCAACACTAAACTCGCGTCGCGCGATACACAATTACTACTATCACGCGTGTAAGGCCACATGCACTAACTTTTTTTCAGACGGACAGTGATAAAAACACTAACCTTCCCAGAGTTAGGTTTTAAAAACCTGGAAAACGCTTATTAGAAAAGATGACATTAGATGGGTTTACGTTTGAAAACATTACAGTACCCAGACAGCACATCTTCGAAACAGGAGGTAGAAGAAATTGCATATTTTGAACGCAGCCACTTAGCTCTTTTAAATTTGTATATTTGGGTTCCTTAGGGCTTGCTGACAAAGAATATGTAAAACGTTACGCAAATAGTCTAGGAATTACCAAATTATAACCAAAATAAAATAGTGGGGGTGCCTGACAGCATGAAATCATTTCTGCTCATAAAATTTTTTTATAACGTGTTTGAAAAAACCTTACGTTACGGAAATAGCCTACCATGTTAACTCCAAATTGATTGGAGCGCAACAAATATAAGACTAAACACGATTGGTCGGGCTATAAATACTATCTTGTGTTGTTATGGGAAACGAATAGAAGGGGTACTTTTTTTAAAAGATGTGTGGACGTGGTTTCATTGGGTAGAGCTGCGAATATACTTGATTCAGAGCGTCTGTTCATTGCCACATCTTGTAATAAACCTACTAAGAAGCAGTACGTTGAGCACCAGTGTATATTTGTTATAAAATAAAGCCTGGGACATCGGCAGATCGGAGTTGGGCTATATTCATTGCCAGTCAACGAAACTGTTTATTATTCTATGAATTGTGGGACAGTGGTCTTAAAGTTATTGAGCAGCACCTGGTCAGAGCTTTGCTGAAGCCAGAGGTGGACAGCATACTCCTTGGTCCATATAGCAACCAGTGGGGTGGCTCCAGAACTCATCGAGCAGAGGAGCCTTTTTCTGCAGTCATCACGCAAGATAAGAGAGTGTGGCCATGGAGCTCAACATTATGTACCCCCATCTTAAAATGACAGTGTAAAATACAATTAAGAGGGGAATTTAATTGTTTTAATATCAGGAACTGAGAACATCTCCAATACTAGTTCCAATAAAGACAAACTATTGAAGTCATGATGACAAATACCAACAGAGCTTGAACAAAACAAAACCAGTATTACCTCATATTACTACTACACAACTGACACACATAGGATACTATTAAAAATATATGTCACTACAAGATTCATATTGATAAATTCTGTACATATAACTTGTAATTAAAATTGATTGTGATTCCTGGTTCCCTTTGTATTTGAATCAGGACACATATACATTCATGACAGCAATGAATACATATTGTTGTTTGAAAAGTTATCAGTGACTCCTTTAAGATATCCTCGTAGAGTGTTTTATGTATGTGAGTGTCACAGTGTTGTCAAGTGTGGTGGAATAAATGAAATTGTTTATCTGTCTGTTGTTGTTATGACTTACACTTCATTATACACATACCCTAGACATATAACGTAGTCATCACACTATTCCAGAATAATTCTGACTGAGATATACATATGTGGCAGCAAGTAAGGTTACCTATAATACACTACTCTTATTAGATATAGATACCTTCACAGCTGATCTCAGTCAGTACACTAAGTCCCCTATAAATATTTATAACATCCCACTTTACCACAGTCATGTCCGTTAACCTTGTTCCAAGGACGTCTGTAACAATAAACGGATTCATGCTCATGGATGACGCTTCCATATAATACTTGTTTAAATCCCAGACTTTCTCCTTACAATAATCTATACAGTTTGATATAATCCATAAAAGTTCTACACGAAAATACAATCAGGTTAGCGACTTCAGTTGACTAACCTCTCCTACAAAATATGCCACGACCTTGGCATAGGCATTACAAAATATCCGATATTCAAGATATGATCAAATAGTTATCCTTTACTCGTAGGACTTCCCACTACGAAATATTTACAGTGAAGTAAAGATCTCAACTGTTCCATTCTAGGAATCCAATAACATATGGATTCCCGCTAGAATCCAGTGATGATCATCTGTTCCACTTTATTCATAGACGTATTAATATACATGAAGGTTCAAACGAAACTTACGTATTGAACTTCATGTTGGCTTCATCCTGAAGACCCAACCAAAATCCTTCAGAACAATTCTTCCATCGAATTGTTCAGAATCAAAAAAATAACATACGGGCAGAAAGAGAGTCCATCTTGCCCTTACAACAGCTGACGTCATAATCCCCCCAACTAGGTTACCCGTGCGCAAAGAGCAACTCATACTCTGCATTGTGCACGTCGGTGCGTGAATAAAACGTACGCACAAATAATATAACTATCTCAAGACTGGTGCGTACATTGGCAGGACCGAAGACTACCCCCTTAGGTAAAACGTACGCAACACTGTTGTAACCTATTTTTTTGTCTAAAGATAGAATAAATGTTATCAACCTAAAGCTATTAGTTTTGGTCAAGATCTCCCGTGCCCATTATATGTGCCCATAGTTTCCTGTTCGTTTCTACGTATGTACGTATTGATGTCACAAAATTGTTTGTGTGTGCGTACGAGAGGATAGTGTATTTGAACCAGCATCAAAAGTGAAAAAATACGTCTCCAGTAAGTGTGTCGGACTGGGTAGGTTGGATTGAAACTATTATTAAATCCAAGACAGCATTTTTTTTTTTACACTCTGTAATCCTCGTAAACAGGACTATTTCTCACACCTTTCTCTCACCTAGATTTCACCATCTCACCTCGGCTCGATTGGGACCATAACAATAAGGCCTATCTATAAAACTTACGACAGAGGGCCCTTGAGTATAGGAGTGAGATCCATCTTTGTTTCGTGGATCTGGAGGGGGCATTTGACAGGGTCCCCTGGGGCAGACTTTGGGATTGTTTGGCAAGGATGATCATTCCAGCACCTCTGATTCATGCTATTCAGAGCTTCTACAAGTCTTGCAGAAATTATGTGAGGACAGCAGGCCATAAGTCTGGGGAGTTCAGGACCACCACTGGTGTAAGACAAGGTGATATCCTGTCATCTTATCTTTTCATACTCCTCATGGACGATATCATCAAGGCATGTGGGGGGAGAACAAGAAGGTATTCAGTAGGGTACTGGAAGATGAGACAGGTCTGAAACGATGATGTTGCCCTGATTGCTAAATCAGAGGCACATCTCCAATCCAACCTGCAAGTCTGGAGGGAAGAGCTGGAGAGGAGAGGGATGGTCATAGGCAGCTCTAGAATAAAATCCATGGTGATATCACGAGAAGAAAGAAGACATCAGATTAAGCTGGGAGAACAGGTCCTGGAGCAGGTCGACCACTTTAAATACCTTGGAGCTATTATAGACCAAAAGGGAGGCATCAAAGAAGAGTTGGCCACTCGAAAAGCAGCAGCTGGGAGGCTTTTTCAGATCGTAGGTCGAGGATTCCTCGGCGGGAGAGAGGTTGGTGGCTGTGCCGCTCCACCTGTGTCCCAGTCTTGACATATGGATGCGAGTCATGGGCAATGACTACAACCCACAAAAGCCAGATCCAAACCTCAGAAATGGGGTGTCTGACGGGGGTGGTTGAGGTGGCGGGAGGAGACATGGTCTGCAACCAGACGATACGTCAAGGCCTAAAATCCCTCCCTCTGCAGACCCAAGTAGAACAGTCCCAACTAAGATGGTTTGGCCATGTCTGCAGAATGGGAGAAGATCAGCTACCATGACACGCATGGGAAACAAAGAGCCAGGGATCCAGACCCCCAGAGTCCGCTGGGAGGACAACAGTAGACAATCTTTGAAGGACTGAGGACTAGAATGGAACCAGGCCAGGAGGAAGACAGCCGATAGGATAGTCTGGCGCTCTCTCTCCCAAAACTCTACAACTCACGGTAGAAGGGGAACGACTAAGTAAGTAAGTAAGTTACTTATATAAAGACAAATTTAAAGCTGATTTAATCATTTTGAATGTACTGCATCCGTATGTCTCAGATAATTTCTTAAACACACTTAAACAGAGCTATACAGTAATAATAAGAGGAATTTCGCTGACTTAACTCAGCTGGGGGCTTGAACGAGCTAACGAATTATAAGAAAACCCTATCCTTCAGAAAAGTTGACGGCAGATACTAGAGTTAACATTTGCTCAGCCTCATGCAGCATTGTTCTCATTTTTCTGAATATCTTGTGAAGCCTCCCTTGAGGTAGAAGCATCATTATCCTTCTACCTACAACTCTGCCAAGAGTAATCTTGTGCAAAGGTAGACACCTTTGAAGACCTACATTAGTTACTCTTGAGATGTGGCCACTGTTGGACCACTACTGCAGAGCTAAGGGGAGGCAACCCGTGACACACTTATGTCTCTAGATTCATCAACTTGCAGCGCAAAGTCTGATTTTTTTAAAGCTCTGTTGAAACACTTTCCTCAATTTTAGAAGACATCTCGTTTATTCTTCTTCTAATTGTATCATCAGACAATGCAATTTTGATAATTTCGTTTTCTGCTTCACTACCAAACATTGTTCTAACAATCGAACGGCACGCAGGCAAAATAAGTGACTCAGCTGTAGTATATGATTTCATTTGGTGTGCTATGATTTCGGCTACATGTTAAGAAACTGTCTGAACTTTATCAGATACTTTAACTCTTTGTTCAAAATAGCGTTCTTGTTTTGTTTGTTGTTCAACTAACCTTCTGTAATAATTCAAATATTTATTTCCGAGATGTGCATGTTTAGTGGTCAAATGTCTTTTCAATTTACGAGGAGCGTTCAGAAAGTAATGCACCACATCATTTTCTCAGCTAATAATGAAGATAGAAGCATGAAATTTTGCACACTTCAAATATGGCATGTGCCAATTGTGTGCACCAAATTACACTGCAACCGGCCAAATAATACGGCTGCCCTAAACCGTTGAAATGGAGCGTGTTAGCAACTTGCGTTATAAGCAGCGAATTGTGATATAATTTCTCGTTGCAGAGAAGGAAACTGTTGTGAACATTCACAAGCGTCTATGTGATGTGTATGGAAGTTTTGCAGTCGACAGGAGTACAGTCAGACGCTGGGTTCAAAGAATCAGGAAGTGGAGATACGGAGCTGCTTGATCGGCCGCGCTGTGGACGTCCTGCCACAGCCACCAACGCAGAAATGTTGAAATGCGCTGAGGGCATTATTCTTACTGATAGGCGAATCACTACTCAACACTTGGCCTTACAGCTGTCAGTCAGCATTGGTAGTGCAAATGCAGTTATAAAAACTCTCGGATTTTCTAAGGTTTGCGCAAGATGGGTTCCTCAAAGTCTCACAAATGACCACCGATTGCAAAGGAAAGCAATTTCTTCTGAATTGTTGGAGCGTTTCAATGCTGATGGAGAGGAACTTTTTGGCTAAGATCGTTACAGGTGACGAAACCTGGACACATCATTTTGAACCTGAGACAAAAAGACAGTCAATGGAGTGGCATCATCCGCAATCACCACGAAGAAAGAAATTCAAGACAATTCCTTCAGCTGGAAAGGTCATGATCACTGTCTTTTGGGACACTGAAGGTGTGATTCTTGTGGACGTTATGCCAAGAGGAGAGACAATCAATTCGCAAGTTTACATTAAGACATTGAAAAAACTCAATCAACGTTTTCGCAGAGTTCAGCCGCACAAGAATCCAGCAGACCTGCTTCTCCTTCACGACAATGCGCGACCTCACACAAGTCTGGCAACACGGGAAGCAATCACCAAATTGGGTTGGACTGTACTACCCCATCCACACTATAGTCCCGATTTGGCACCCTCTGATTTTCATCTATTTGGTCCACTTAAAGATGCACTCCGTGGGACAAGGTTTGAAGATGATGAAGGAGTGATTCATGCAGCGAAGAAATGGTTACATGATCAAGACAAAATCTGGAACGGGCTAGGAATACATGCACTTGTTCCGCGCTGGCATAAAGCGGTACAAGTTGATGGGGATTATGTTGAATAATGCCGATGTTTACATGACATATCCATGTATATTGTGTATAAACGTCATGCTTTTTGAATAAACAGCTCCTGAGAAAAACGATGCGGTGCATTACTTTCTGAACGCCCCTCGTATATACAATCGTTTGTGACCCATTTAAACATCATTGTATCACTGATTATTTATTCTTGCTATCCCCCCTGGCTAAACTTCCACCTATCTTTTGGACTTAAAAATACCTTGTGTGGTCCCCTAATACGAACTACTTGCGTTTCCGTATCGTCTATCTATTCCTAACTCTTTAATCTTCTTTCTATTTCTTTATCCTCACGTGCCTGTGCACTTATCTGTACTGCTTTCCGTATTCGTGTATTTCAATCTCTTTCTTCCCTACTCTTTTGTTCCTCAATAACATTCTGCCCTTTTTCGTAAACCTTCTCTTACTATGTTAGTTCTTTCCAGAACTCACATTCACCTCTTGTCGTCTCACTTATAATTCCTCCGTCATATGTTCGTTATATTTTGGTTACTTGTAGAACCTTTCTCTATATCTCGCAATTTACCCATGGCTTCTCCCAACATACTTATGTGTACCCTCCATGTATTGTTATATCTCTATGGTTTCGCAGAACTTCATTGTCTCTGCCATCTCTTCCTCCCTTATCCACTATACTCGTTCCATCTGGAACAGTATCCCTAAATACTCTTGTCTGTCATCCCCCTATGACTTCTCCGATCTCCAACCTTTTGCCACCGTCACCCTGGCTTCTTAATCACTCCTATACTCCAAGCTTCTCAATTCTCTCATATTCGCCATTTTCCTCATGGTTTATCTTCACCATTTTCCTTCCCCTCCTCTCTTCTGACATTACCAATGTCTTTTCTTTCTCTACTATTATCGCCAACCTCCCATGGCCTCTACTCTGACCTCTCTACACTCGAGTCTTAATTATTCTCTGTCTACTGCAGTAGTCTATCATTGAGATCTACTCAGCTTCTTAATATGTTCAGTGTAAACTGATTGCATCTAGTTTCCCCACAACTAGCCTCCCGCTGCAATTTTCTACTTCTCTCCTTCTCACCTTTATCTCCTCTACTTTTCGTTCCCTCATTGGAACTGTACTCTCCAATTTCTCAATCATAACTCTTTATTCATCTCCAAATATTTCTCATCATCCTACCGTCTTCTCAAAATCTCGATCTCCATTTTTACTCCGTATTCGTGCCTTCCTACTCTACAACTTCTCGAAACTCCCATCTCTATTATTCCTCACATTTTTCTCCTTCTGTACTGCATTACCCTATTGGTCAGGTGTACTCAGTTTACCTCATATATGCGGTATAGACCAATCATACTTGTCTCGTTAAGACCAGCAACCGCCGCCACATTATCCCGTATAAATGCTATGTGTCTCCTCACATAGCCTCCTCCTCCCTCTCCTACTTGATCTCACTCATCAACTCTAACATCTTCATCATTCTAGCCTCTATGGCTCTATGTGTCTCCAACGCTATCTGTTTCTCGATACTTTGTGTTTCCTGCCCTCTTGTGACTTCCTCAACACTTTGCTTGTTCTCTACCTCTCTATCTCTTGTATTCTCAAGGCACAAGCAAAGAAACAAAGTTACAACTGATCAGAGCATGTATATTCCCAGTAGCAACATACGGCTGCGAGACTTGGACACTCAATAAAACAGTTGCAAAAAAGGTTACTTCATTCGAAATGAAATGCTACAGAAGGATGTTGAGAATATCCTGGACAGAAAAAAAGACCAACAGAGAAGTATTGCACTCACTAAACGTACAGGAACACTGGCTCCTAAATACCATCGCAATAAGGAAGCTGAAATTTTTCGGTCATATAAAAAGACATAATAGTCTGGAAAAAATAGTGATGGACGGCATGGTCCCTGGAAAAAGGGGAATGGGTCGACCTAGACGACGGTGGACCCAGGACATCACAGAGAGTCTGAACTTGTCTTTGGCTGATGCAGGTCGACTTGCCCAGAATCGTGATGCGTTCAGAGCAGCTGTAATGGAGACAACGTTCTGGAAAGAATACGTCACATGATGACTCGGTGTTGGCGTGACCTCGTCCAAACTGATGTTTTCATTACTGCAAATACTAGCCATGCTGTCATTGTTACTATTTTCTGTGACACGTTTTCTTGTAATAAATCTATCCATTTCAGTTCGGGTATTTTAATAAAGTTTTAAAACGGCAAATCGAATGTACTAAATATTTTAGTTTTACAAATCAAACACAAGCAAGAAACAACATGCTGATGATCACCGTGTTAATTATAAAAGGATACAACCCGGATTACACGAGCATGCGCAAATTCTCAATTTCCTCTACCTTACCGCTCTTTTTCTGAAACGAAATTTAATTAGGTCCACGTGGAAGTACTATGGCCTTTGAACGTTGTTTTTGCGCCTCTTGTGTCTTTGTAATATCATGAAAATTTGATGTAAGTCTATGTTTGTTCAAAGGAGTTAATAGTTCCAATTACTATTGAGTGTATTCAAGCTGTAAGATCAGTTTTATATTACATGATCACTTAAAATATACTTCATGTAGTAAATTTACAAATTGTTTGCGGCACACATTGATAGGCGCGGCGGCACACTAGTGTGGCGGGGCACACCGCTTGAGAAACACTGCCAGGATGGCATTTTCCAGGAATGGTACTTGTGTCGTCTAGCTATGACTTCACCGAGATTGTTCCCGATGCAACGAAAGTGGCATATTCATGGTGTCTTTGGTACACTTCAAATAACTCGATCTTGGTTACATAAACAGTGATAACGTAGGGCCCCCCCCCCCCCCCCCCCCCACCCAAAACCCACCCCCCCCCCCCCCCCCCCCCCCCCCCCACCCCCCCCCCCCCCCCCCCCCCCCCCCCCCCCCCCCCCCCCAACCCAAAAAAAAAGTTACTTTACGTAGCTATGTTTCCGCCTTTTACAATTCATGCATGTGAAGGCTTTCGGAAACACTGTAGAAATACAGAGGAGACTTTTTTTTAGAACATATTAACATAAATCAGTGGCGTATTTAAGATTAATTGTCACATGGTGGCGAGGGGGCATTTGCACCAGTATTTTACCCCACTGTCACGAAGCCGTGTCCTTTATCTTCTCTTCATCTCTTTTTGCGGAAACGTTTCACTCATTCCTCTTTAATTTTGCATTTCCCTCTTTTTTTCTGATACAGTTCTTTATTTACTTCTCATCTCATTTAGGCACAATCTACATAAACTGTTTTTCTGCTATACTCCCACTTGTCCTGAGGATCTTTTGACCAATTTAGAATTCCTGAACACTTGTATAGCACGGCTGTTTGTGCCCTATACCAGAGCGCTCTTTTAGTTTCGGTGACCGGAATTCTGACACCGGGTATAAAATTTTCGTGTGCACCGTAAAAGACTATTTAAGTTTTTGGCGGGGAAAATCAGCTGATGTGTGTGTAAAATCAGTAAAATATAAATCATTACACACTCGTTCTGGATAAACACAGCGCTAAAATTCTGTTGTGTACTATAACTTTGTTCTCTGCTCTATTTTTGATTGCATTTTTTATTTGTTTGAAATTAGTTTTGACGGAGTTACAGACTTTTGAAAACAGCGTCATCATTTGAGGAAATTCATAAAATAAGTAATCTTTTTATTAATTTAATATCTAAAAATCGGCCCATTCGTTTGAGTTTATAATTATAAAGACTTCTCGAAGGGAAGCTAAAGATTATTTCCACATACTTTTTTTTTTTTGGTTTCATATCTTGAGAATGTGTGGTAGTCAGTTTTGTGAGTTTGGCATTACAAGAACAAGCATATTGTCACCAGATTTTATAGCATTTAAATTACTGTAAACGCATTCCTGATACTCACAAATCTTAAATAAGGTTGTAACAAAATAACTTTGTAAAGCACTGTGATAAAATTAACCGTGATACAACGTTAAAATATCTCCAAAGATAAAATGTAGGGATAAAAACTAATGCGTAAGCTACTAGCAGACATGATCGCCCACGCCGCGGGTCACTACCCGCCATGAAAATTAAATTGTTAGACGTGAAGGCAAAACGTTTACCCTTGGAACGGGATGAGAACGGAGATCAAAAGGAAAAAATATGACTGAACATGTGCTTGAAACTAGCAAGGCTAAAAAGACGCAATTGGGGGGGAAAGGAAAAAAATTCACGTCCCCAAGTTGACACAAGGTAAAGAAATCGACAAAAGGGACCTTAGTTATTATACGCAACAGTCATTTCTTGGACGCTTTTGCGATATTTTGTCCTTTATTTGAATTCAGCGGATAACGCCTTATAGAAGATGCTCGAACATATTTCACAAAAAAACCAACTAACCTTGAAAAGTAACTTTTTCTTAATAATAATGTTAGGAATATAAAACCTAGCTGGCCGGATGGCCCATCTTGAGCAGTGAAATAATATGCTTTCATTTATACAGACAGATAGATAATAATGAAGATATTGACAAAAGACTGTGTTGTTCATATCAGCGAGCGACTGCATTGAAACAAAAAATGTCACTAATTTTCAAAAACTGCGACCTTGAGAGTCAAGTGCTAAAATCTAGTTGGAATGAAAGGAAGGGAATGTGGTGGAGAATTGTGGCTAAAAATAACTTTAAAGGCAAAATTGTGTAGGGGACGGCAGAGTTGGTTCAAAAAACAAGTGTGTTTTTTTTTGTAAAAACGCAAGTAGAGACAGACGGACCAACAGACAATAATACATACTTGACTGAGGTATGACTGAATTGACTTTTTGGTAGGAGGTTTGAATTTGAAAAGGAAAAAAGGCGGTGATTGGCCACAGATAAACATATTATCGGCGCTCAGACGCGCATTTTTGCCATTCATCATAAGTTGTCCAGTAGTAGACACAGTAATTATTCAGTGGTGTATTTCCCAGAAGCTAATTGAAATATTTAGAGGGACGCCATACTAGAGCCAGCAGCTCAGCTGAGTTTTGCTAGCATATACTGTGTTCTCTATTCATAATTCTGGTAAGACTGAAAGTATTTCTTTGTATATTTTAATATTGTTTAATGTTTCGAGTGATTTGATACTGCCATATCATAATCTATCCCTTACAACAAGTAAGGATTCGCTCTAGACCCCCCGCCCTAGTTCAGGGTCTAGAGACAAACAAAATACATAAACGCCAGCAAGGATTATGAAGGGCGGATCAAGTGTTGAGATCAGTGGAACATATCACCTATCCTATTCAATGGCAAGAAGCTAATGAACATATTTCAGAATATGTAGTCTGGGGGAACTTATCCTATGTGAAACCAGCTTGGTAAGATGTGCTGTATGGTCAGAGAGATCTGACCCCGTCTATGTGGTGTTGTTGTGTGTAGAGTTGTGTGCAGAAATGGTTTAGAGGATGGAATTCTGACACATGACCAATACTTTTATTTCAGAACTGTGAGTTTTTTTTTATTTGGCACCAAAGTGGTGTCAAATGATGTGTTGAATAATACAGGAGTGGACCCGTACAGTCTTATATTTTGGCAGAGCAGCCTTTTATTGCCCCCAAGCACGGAGAGGTGGGGCCACCAGATTCCAGCACCAGATTCCAGCACCAGAACTACTCATTCAAGATACGTGAGCGTCTGGCCTGCTGGAAATTCACCAACTTAGTTTCTAACACACCAACTATATTCCCATCAATAAATGGACAATGTTTAGTCGCCATAGACAGGGAGTGATGAGGCCACCCCAACAGCACATCCATTAATCGTTCTCCCAGATAAATTACAACTATAAACAGTAGTAATATTAACTAGTCGTGTAAAATACATATGTACACACCTTTCATTTATTATGCCATATATTCATGCATTTCATTCCTAATTTCAAAACCTTTCATATGTTCTGACCAAAATAAAACCTTGGTTCAGAACAAATAAACTTAAAGAAAATTTACTATCAAAATTTTACACAGCTTGAGTTAGTTCAGTGTGTTGTAACATTTTATTAATATTATTAGACTTATTAAACATCTGTGTGTGTGTATGTAAACTACCACAACACATTACATATCATTACCCTAGAATTTTAACGTAGCCACATTCATTAGTAAAAAAAGATAGGTGTGAGGTCGTAGTGGTAGCAAGAAGGGCCTTCTGTAAATTCACAGCTACATTTATCTCAGGAGCCTTCACAGCTGACCTCATGCATCACACTAGGTAATATCACAATCATACAATACCATCAAATCCGCTACATATATTGGGGTCTCTTGTCCCGGGATAATTAGCCTATCAATAATATTAGGATCTCCTGGTGGGAGAATTAAATTAGGGGAACAAATTATAAAAATTAAAAGTGTCCCTTAAAATTAAAAATAAAAGTTGGTGAATCTTCACAGCCAGTGGTAATTAATTAGTTAACTGGCTAATTAGAATTACTTTAGACTATAGTAATTAGAATTACTTTAGTGGTTGGAAATTTTAACTTGCTCATTGCTAAATTGTCTAAAAAGTATGGCGGAGCTAGCCAAATTCAGATCAGCTGCTGTGCTAACGGCAAAGGATATGGGAATGGATGGTCAGATTTTAATTCAATATGTAACGGCTGAATGTGATAAGTATATTGAACGGGAAGAAAGAAGATTAGAAAAAGAGGCTGAAAGAAAATTAGAGTCTGAAAGGTTGGCTGAAGAGAAGAGGTTAGAGGCTGAGACTAAGAGGCTGCAGATTGAGGCAGAAGAAAAACGACAGCAAAGGGAAGCAGAAGAAAAAAGATTGACTGCCGAAAGGGAGGCAGAAGATAGAAAGTTGCAAAATGAGCACGAATTACGACTAAGGGAGCTGGAGCTACAAGGCCATGCTCCTGAAAATGGTGCCAGCCCTTTTGCCTCGGATGCTACGCCCAGTCTGGGAGCCTCAACATCAGCTATGGGGTTTCATTTAGACCATTTTGTTGAGAAAGACGATGACATAGAGGGGTACCTCGGACGTTTTGAGTTATTAGCTACTACATATGGGTTAGAGAGAGAGAGGTGGAGTTTAAAGTTATCACAGGGACTGAGAGGTACTTCTTATGAAGTCTTCGCAAAAATGAACAGAGAAGACCAAGACAATTATGACATGTTAAAGCAGGCTTTGTTATTAAGGTACGAAAAAAATGGTGAATTTTATCGTAAGAAATTTAGAAATGCCAAATTGTTGTCTGGGGAGACATACCACCAATTCTCTGCCAGACTGGAAACCTATTTGGAGAAATGGACGGCTCTGGGGAAGACCCAAGATCTTAAGGAGATGATCATGATAGAGCAATCATGGCTCCAGACATGAGAAAATTTCTCATGGAACAAGGTGCAGAGAAGTTGGGGGAGGTTTTAAATGTCGCTGAGAGGTATCAGGCAGCCCAGGCAGAGGTAAGTGGTGCTAAAAAGAAGCACATAGACAATTTTAAAGCTCCACAGCAATTTAATAAATTTGATAATAGAGAACAGGGTAATAAAGGTAGGACAAACTTTGAACGGCCAAGAAATGACTATCGAGACAGAAACTCACAGTTCAATGACCAAAAATCCAATGAAAGAAAACCGTTTAACCAAGGAAAAAGATGGTGTAAATGGTGCAAGAAAGATAACCATAACACCGAATTTTGTAGAAGGAAACCTTCAAACATTGCTGCAATGAAGTCGGGGACTCAAAGATTAAAGGTTAATCCTAATGGACAGCAGGAACCTTATCACCCCCCCCCCCCGTTTGTGAGGATGTTATTTGTAATGGGGTCACCATAAGGTGCCTTTATGATACAGGTTTGGATTATGATTCAGTTGTGAAGTCTAGCCTAGTGGACCCAAGTCAGTATACCACAGAAACAGTGGAAATACAAGGGGCAACTAAGGACATACCACTCATGACACTTCCCATCGCAAGGATAACGGTGAAAACTCGCTATGTGGAAGGAGAAATCAGAGCAGCAGTGATAGATGAACCAATCTACCCTCTGATATTGGGGTGTAGATACGTCTTCTTGGGGAATCCCGAGAGACCTGTGATCATGGCGACAGTGTAGACCAGGTCACAGAAGAAGGAGGAAGAAGGTGAACCTATAAATGCTCATCCAGAGGAGATGAGGAAGGCGCAGGCTGAGGATAGGACACTCAAGCCATGTTTTAAAAAATTGCCCAAATGCCACACACCTCCGAGCAAGGGGGAATATTTTATGAAGAACAAACTATTATACAGGAAGGCCGGAACTGGAACAAATGGTCACAACCAGCTGGTTCTTCCCACTTCATATAGGGATAAAGTGATGGAACTCGGGCATGCAATTCCCTTCAGTGGTCACATGGGGATCAGCGCCACAGGACAGCGTATAGCTTGTCATTACTTCTGGCCAGGAATAACGGAGGATATAAAAAGATATGTCAAATCCTGCCCAGAATGTCAAAGGGTAGCTCCAAAGCACTGGACTGCTCCTGCAACTCTAGGGGAAATGCCCATAGTGGGAACACCTTTTGAGAGGGTTGCAGTGGATATTGTGGGACCTCTCACTCGGACCAAGAGGAGGAACAGTTACATCCTTACTCTGGTGGACACTTGTTCTATGTGGGGAGAGGCGGTAGCCCTGCCATCAATTGATTCAAAACATGTAGCAGAGGCACTACTTACAATATTCACCCGATTAGGATTCCCGCATCAAATCTTGACGGATAATGGCTCTCAGTTCAAGGGGAAACTAACGGAAGAAGTTTTTAAGCTATTTCAAGCCAGACACTTTCATTGTAGTCCGTACCATCCGCAAGGGAACGGCCAGGTAGAGAGGTTCAACGGGACTCTCATTTCTATCCTGAGAAAGCTGGCACAGAAAAACCGGATCTGTGGGATCAATTCCTGCCCGCCGCGTTGTTTGCGTATCGGGAGGTACCACATAGTTCAACCTGGATGGCTCCCGCAACTCTGCTATTTGGGAGACCCATAAAAGGTCCATTAGAAGCATTATTAAGGACCTGGACAGATGAGAAGGCGGAAGAGACTGTTACCTCATCTTATCAATATGTGAACGAACTGACCACTCGTTTGAAAGCTGGATGGAAACTGGCAAATGATAATTTGAAACAAGCCAGGAAGAAACATGCAGCATATTTTAATAGGAAGGCAAAGGACAGAGAACTAGCTGTGGGAGAGAAGGTGCTGCTTCTACTACCCGGCAGCCAGAATAAATTACAAATTGGATGGCAAGGTCCATATACTGTTCTAGAGAAGGTGTCTAGAACAAACTATAAAATTGACAAAAAGGGGAAGGAGAAAGTTTATCATGTAAACCTGTTAAAGAAGTATCTGGACAGACCACTCCAGGAAAGCACCCCCTTACTGACCTTGGCTATCGCAACTCAAATGCAAAAGGAACCACTCACCTCACATGAATACCCATTACATCCTTGTGAAACAGCAGCACAGGTAAAAGTCAGTAAGCACCTGACTAAAAACCAGAGGGAGAGAGTTCAACAGGTTCTGGAGGAACATACAGATGTATTAACAGATAAACCAGGCCATACAAATTTGCTACAGTATGACATGAAACTGGTAGACTCAAACCCAATCTGTATGACAGCCTATTCTATTCCGTTCGCGAAGGAGAAGGCATTGAAAGAAGAAATAGATTATTTGTTGAAGGAGGGGATTATTTCACACAGTGAATCATCTTTTAGCTCCAGTGTCGTTTTGTTGAGGAAACCGTCTGGGGAACACAGGCTGTGCATAGATTACAGGAAACTGAATGCTGTCACAGAAGGACAAGTGGATCCATTACCAGACACAAAACAGTTATTTGCCAGATTAAACAAGGCAAAATACTTTTCAAAGGTGGATCTTAGTAAAGGCTATTACCAGATTCCAGTGAAGCCTGAAGTGAGACCTTATTTGGCTTTTAGCACTTCGGATGGACATTATGAATTCAACATGCTACCATTCGGACTGAAAAATGCTCCGAGTGTATTTTCAAGGATGATGCGCAAATTGTTGGATCCCCTGAATAACCCATGTATCACGAATTTCATGGATGATATTCTTGTCGCCACAGAGACATTTGAAGAACACATTGTTGCTCTAAAAATGTTATTTAAGAGGCTTAGGGAGGCGAACTTAACTGCTAGGCCAACAAAATGTTGTATTGGATGCAAAGAGTTGGAATTCTTGGGACACACTGTATATCAGGGTAACATGACCCCTGATCCCAAGAACTTGGAAAAACTGCAGAGAGCACCTAGACCACAAACAAAAAAGGACGTGCGATCATTCGTGTCGTTATGCGGATTTTATCAAAAATACATCAAGGATTTTAACTCTATTTGTGCTCCTCTGACTGATCTGACTCGCAAGGGACTTCCAGATAAAATTATTTGGACTGCGCAAAGTGAATTAGCGTTCCAAGACTTAAAGGAAAAACTCACTAGCAAGCCTATTCTCAAACTGCCTGATTTGACACAGGACTTTGTCTTAAGAACAGATGCAAGTAATGTAGGACTCGGGGCGGCTTTGTTGCAAAGATCATCTTCACCTGATGGGGAACTGAACCCAGTCGCTTATGCAAGCTGCAAATTGAATAAGGCGGAACAAGGATATTCCACAAGCGAAAAAGAATGTTTAGCGTTAATCTGGGCAATACAGAAGTTTCAAATCTATCTGTATGGTAGGACTTTTGTGGTCGAGACGGATCATCAGCCCCTCGTTTTCTTATCTCAGGCTAAGCATGAAAACCCAAGATTGCTGAGGTGGTCTTTATTGCTTCAACCTTATCAGTTCAGTATCCGATATATCCCAGGCAAATTGAATGTCGGTGCAGATTTTATCAGTCGGCACCCCTGTGATCAAAATTAGAGTAGTGGCAGGCGTGAGGAGTAATTTTATCTATGTGTATCACTGGTTTTGGAACTTGCTGTAGGCATGTTTTCAAGTGGGGAGATGTGTGATAAAATTAACCGTGATACAACGTTAAAATATCTCCAAAGATAAAATGTAGGGATAAAAACTAATGCGTAAGCTACTAGCAGACATGATCACCCACGTTGCGGGTCACTACCCGCCATGAAAATTAAATTGTTAGACGTGAAGGCAAAACGTTTACCCTTGGAACGGGATGAGAACGGAGATCAAAAGGAAAAAATATGACTGAACATGTGCTTGAAACTAGCAAGGCTAAAAAGACGCAATTGGGGGGGAAAGGAAAAAAATTCACGTCCCCAAGTTGACACAAGGTAAAGAAATCGACAAAAGGGACCTTAGTTATTATACGCAACAGTCATTTCTTGGACGCTTTTGCGATATTTTGTCCTTTATTTGAATTCAGCGGCAAACGCCTTATAGAAGATGCTCGAACATATTTCAAAAAAAAAACCAACTAACCTTGAAAAGTAACTTTTTCTTAATAATAATGTTAGGAATATAAAACCTAGCTGGCCGGATGGCCCATCTTGAGCATTGAAATAATATGCTTTCATTTATACAGACAGATAGATAATAATGAAGATATTGACAAAAGACTGTGTTGTTCATATCAGCGAGCGACTGCATTGAAACAAAAAATGTCACTAATTTTCAAAAACTGCGACCTTGAGAGTCAAGTGCTAAAATCTAGTTGGAATGAAAGGAAGGGAATGTGGTGGAGAATTGTGGCTAAAAATAACTTTAAAGGCAAAATTGTGTAGGGGACGGCAGAGTTGGTTCAAAAAACAAGTGTGTTTTTTTTGTAAAAACGCAAGTAGAGACAGACGGACCAACAGACAATAATACATACTTGACTGAGGTATGACTGAATTGACTTTTTGGTAGGAGGTTTGAATTTGAAAAGGAAAAAAGGTGGTGATTGGCCACAGATAAACATATTATCGGCGCTCAGACGCGCATTTTTGCCATTCATCATAAGTTGTCCAGTAGTAGACACAGTAATTATTCAGTGGTGTATTTCCCAGAAGCTAATTGAAATATTTAGAGGGACGCCATACTAGAGCCAGCAGCTCAGCTGAGTTTTGCTAGCATATACTGTGTTCTCTATTCATAATTCTGGTAAGACTGAAAGTATTTCTTTGTATATTTTAATATTGTTTAATGTTTCGAGTGATTTGATACTGCCATATCATAATCTATCCCTTACAACAAGTAAGGATTCGCTCTAGACCCCCCGCCCTAGTTCAGGGTCTAGAGACAAACAAAATACATAAACGCCAGCAAGGATTATGAAGGGCGGATCAAGTGTTGAGATCAGTGGAACATATCACCTATCCTATTCAATGGCAAGAAGCTAATGAACATATTTCAGAATATGTAGTCTGGGGGAACTTATCCTATGTGAAACCAGCTTGGTAAGATGTGCTGTATGGTCAGAGAGATCTGACCCCGTCTATGTGGTGTTGTTGTGTGTAGAGTTGTGTGCAGAAATGGTTTAGAGGATGGAATTCTGACACATGACCAATACTTTTATTTCAGAACTGAGTTTTTTTTTATTTGGCACCAAAGTGGTGTCAAATGATGTGTTGAATAATACAGGAGTGGACCCGTGCAGTCTTATATTTTGGCAGAGCAGCCTTTTATTGCCCCCAAGCACGGAGAGGTGGGGCCACCAGATTCCAGCACCAGATTCCAGCACCAGAACTACTCATTCAAGATACGTGAGCGTCTGGCCTGCTGGAAATTCACCAACTTAGTTTCTAACACACCAACTATATTCCCATCAATAAATGGACAATGTTTAGTCGCCATAGACAGGGAGTGATGAGGCCACCCCAACAGCACATCCATTAATCGTTCTCCCAGATAAATTACAACTATAAACAGTAGTAATATTAACTAGTCGTGTAAAATACATATGTACACACCTTTCATTTATTATGCCATATATTCATGCATTTCATTCCTAATTTCAAAACCTTTCATATGTTCTGACCAAAATAAAACCTTGGTTCAGAACAAATAAACTTAAAGAAAATTTACTATCAAAATTTTACACAGCTTGAGTTAGTTCAGTGTGTTGTAACATTTTATTAATATTATTAGACTTATTAAATATCTGTGTGTGTGTATGTAAACTACCACAACACATTACATATCATTACCCTAGAATTTTAAATTAACCACATTCAATAGTAAAAAAAGATAGGTGTGAGGTCGTAGTGGTAGCAAGAAGGGCCTTCTGTAAATTCACAGCTACATTTATCTCAGGAGCCTTCACAGCTGACCTCATGCATCACACTAGGTAATATCACAATCATACAATACCATCAAATCCACTACAAGCACCATCTGTTTTTGCATTTTCATTCATTTATAATTATATTTAGCTACGTATATAAGCGTCAGAAAACATGTAAATCTATAGATAGATTACTTCCACATACTTTGTTCCATCTTTCAAGTCTTGTTAATCTTGTATTTATAATATGAATTTTTTTTTTTTATTGTGTGTGAGATAAGGACTGTTCCATTAGTGTTCTTTGGTAGACAATCCTGTGCACACGACGGCTGCCAAAGAATTCTAAGTAACTGTTTGTATATCTTCTTTCATTCACAGATAAAGCATTCTACATCCTGGTGTTAGACTTGATAGTCCCAAATATTCCTCTATCTTTATACATACACAAGTAAACTATACTACATAACAATGAAATGGAACATACTGTTTTGCATCATATGAATTGTGCCAGTGCACTGTGCAGAACCTGTGGCAAGAGAGCATTAACTTCCAAAACAACACGTTCAATTCAGAAAGCGCTGAACTGTTCTAAATTACGTTAATGATCTGTTCTTTGTGTTTGGAATTAACGTATCAGATGATAAACCCACACAGCATTCGACTATATTTTGTAAGAAGTGTTACTTACGAATACAAAATTCAAAAAGGAGGCATAATGAGAAGTGTCTTGAAACAGCCAAGTTACTATCGGAAAACAGTCAGCACATCTGGAAAGACTAAAACCATAATTTAACTATAAGTGAATGTCAACTGTGCAATTATGTTGCAAAGACATCTTTTGGTGTTTTAAAAACAAAAAGGTGCTCTATCCCCTGTAATGTTCTTTCTGACCCCTCCATGTCTAGTCAGTCATTTAGCTGTAGTCAGGATAGCTCTGTACAGTAGGAGGTTGATGTGCCTGCCCACATTAGTGATGATATTGTTCAACTGGAGGTTGATGTGCCAGCTCACATTAAAGGCGATACCATTATTCATTTGGAGGTGGATAACACTACTCACCCTAGCATGCCAGTTTTTGTTGCCACATCTACACCTACCAAGTCAGTTATACATACGACAGGTACATCCACCTCGCCTGTCTTCAAAAGCGACATCACAGTACAACAGTTACTTGCTAAGCCACCTTCACAACCACTAACACAAAAGGAAGAACCCCTATTCACATCCATTGTTAGAAAAAAAACTAGAAACAGCAAAAAGTAATATCATAAAATGCAAAACCAGAGGACAGCCTATTGTACTACAAAAACTAATTAAACATAGAAGAGAAACATCAGTCACCAGAACGCCAACAAACGTAAGCGATCTCAACTGCTCCACACTGTTAGAAAACATATTGCTGGAACATCAACTGGTTCATTAGACCTGCAGCAGGCACATGAACTACAACGCTGTTAAGAAACGTCACGTCAGGAAATTTGCAGGAAAGCAGGCATTGAAAGTAGAGTTAGAATATCCAAAGAATTAGCAATAGCCATGAAGGAAACAGTAGGTCTTACGTGGGCACAGGAGAGAAAACAGAGAAGATTGAAAATTGAAAGACGCGCCAGAGGTATTAAAAATATAACTTCACAATTAAAATTTATAATGGAAACTCATTTGTTACAAATTTCTCCATCTGTGAATGTACAGATTCATCCTATAAAAAAAGGAAGTGTGAATGATAATTGAGCGAAATTTTGGGGCTAGAGCAAATTATGGCAGTTGTTGCTTGAGACTGACAGAATTAACAGAGTGTGGAAATCATTTAATAGATGTATTTATTAAATACACCTATTTATCTATTAAATTGAACATTTCGTTTTACTCATGACCATACTTATTTTTACATGACCATCGTGATGTATGATTGAGATAATTGTTAGCTCTCATGTTTTTGGGGACAATTGGGTGTGTTATTTTAAGGTAATAAATGTGGACTTGCAATTTAATGTTTCAATAATTAATGTTTGACGCATGAAACCAAAACAAAACTTTGATATCCATTTTCTGCAGGTTTTCTACTTTTAATTTCTGTAATTTGTTATGCATGTTGATTGTGACCGATTTAGTGAAAATTGCATTATAAACAAACCATAACAAAATATAAAAAAAACGTAAATTTTACACTATTTCAGACTATTATATCTTCTGTTCTAATTGTGATAAAATGTTTGTTCTTGTTCTAAAGTTTACTCTAACATTTCTAGTCTAGCTTTACGCAAAATTAAAGCCGGTATTTATAATAATAAAGTAGCCTAAAAACATTAATTAAGCCCTATCAAAAGTAAAATCCGCCACCTTTTTTTCCAGTTAGGAAGTTACCACGTGACCTCTGACACGATAGCTATAAATAGCGCGGTCGGGGGAAAAGGGGGAAATAACTAAAAGATCGCTGGCAAACAGCCGTGATAGGTTTATCCAACTTAACTGTCGAAGCGAAATGAAAAACCGGGAGACGAGAACAGACAACATGCAGGCATCAGGGAAGGAATGCAACACATTACGCTACCTAGCAAATGGTACCTTCGTGATTCAGATGTCTTCCCCCTCGGGAAAATGTGATTGTCTCATCGGAAAGAAAAATTATAAATCAGACGGGAAAATCTCGTCCGAGAACTTGCATAGAGAGTTCACAGATTATAGAAACTTGTTCATATCGGCCATGCAGTGTGATTAAGATAGCCCATCTAATGATTAGTCTTTTGGATTGGGAAACCCGCAAAATCGTATGGATGGCACCACAAACTTTTAATACCAGGAGGTCAAACACCTGTAATCTGAAAATAAGTGAACAAACCAGATAAACTAAGAAATAAAAATAGAATTGCGCACTCAACCAAGATGCGTGCCCAGGATTACAACGTAAGGGGCTGAGCACTGCCACTAGTGTTCACTAGAGACGATTAACATGGAATAAATGGCCATCTCGACATAGAACCTAGTCTCATATAGAAGGAAGCAGTGTTCGTGAGCGGATATGTGATCGAATTTTATCATTCATAACGTTAATAATATTCATAATTTTATCTCTAGCAGTCTTGTACGGGATTAATTAACACGCTAAAATGTTTGAAAGCTCATGGTTGCGGTGCAAGCACTAAGACAATGCTCATGTTCTACAAATCTTTTATTATTGGAAAAACAGATTGTGATAGTATAGTAGATAATTCTGCATCACATAGTAACAAGATTAAATGAGACAAAATTCAGCATCAAGCATAATGTGCAATAACAGCTGCACTCAGATCAACATCAATGAGTACTTTGGAGGGGGCTTTAGGAGTCCTACTTTTGGAGCTATGGGAAAGGAATTATGACTAAATTACACGACCACAGTTATGTTAAAAAAAGGCTTACCCCACATATTCCCCTTTTATCAAATGTCAACTAACAAGTTGGGCCAGTCCCATGTGTACCAGTAGATACCGAACAGCGTGGAAGTGTATGGGGAACATTGTACACCTGGATATTGTACACCAATACACACATTGATAACAGTACTGAATGCATGCCACTGATACAAATCTGGGAGCTAAAGAAGCCAGAAAAAGTATAGTAAATAGAAACGAAATGCAATGAAATTAAAGACATGGAAACTAAGCACAAGACATGGATAAGCATGAAGAAATAGTCAAATAAGTCAAGGCTTGTCGAAGGAGGAGGGTGTATCAAGAATAAGAATGGTGTAATCTGACTTGATGAGCCAGACACATCAGATAGAATAGATGGGCACAATATGTACAAGAATTATTAGAGCAGACCACAGGCAATAATACATTACCACATTCTAATAAAAGCTTAATCATTCTCAGATCAGAAGTAGAGAAAATAAATATGATACAAAAAAAAAAAAAGGAAAATCAGTAGGAATTGACAATTTAAAAATAGAAATGATAGCTAGACCCTAGAAAGCTTCGGTACCGATACAATCTCGGATCTATTTAACAATACACTTGGCATCTACTGGTACAGGTACATACCACAGGACCTGAAGACACCAGTCTTTATAATGTTAACCAAAAAATTCTAATGCAACAGAATGTTCAGACTTTAGAACAATCAGCCTAATGAGTGACTCAATTAAAATACTGCTCAAGATCATTCAGGAGAGAATAAAAAGTAATGTAGAAAATGAAGTTACAGAAGAACAGTTTGGTTTTCAGCTGAACATGAGAGGCAATATTTTGTGAAAGAATATAAGCAGGAAAGTATATAGAAGTCCAAAACAAAAAGTCTTTACATATGCTTCATTGATTATAAGAAGGTTTTTGACAGAGTCCATCAAAAGAAAATTAAGTCCCTGTAAGACATAGGTACTGATGGAAAAGGCAAATGAATACTTGGTAACCTTTATTGGGAACTACCTAGGACAGTAAAATCAGGCAGGAATAACTCACAACACATAAACATAAAAAGAGAAGCATTTAAAAACGGACTGAATGTGACCAAGGGTCACAAAATGACATTTGATGAATTTACAATATCACTAGCACTCTATCAAAAAAAAAAAAATAGGATAAAGATGACACAGAAACATACTGAAAAGGTGATGAAGACAAGGTCTAAGTTTCAAACAGATCTGAAAGAAAAATATCATAGCAAAAAACAATTAAAGTACAACACTGTCGTGAAACGAAGTGTAACCCACTACTTTGTTAATCACTATGTCGAGATACAGATTTGCTTCAACCAATCAACGTTCACCAGTCTCTGAGACAGAATAAATTAACGGCCATCTTGTTCACGCAAGATGGCCGATGAAAACTGAATAAAATTAGGCTGTATGAGACCAGGTACAAAACCGGAGGAAACCAATCAACTTGCTCCGCCAGGAACCAACCGAAAGCTTTCCTCAAGTAGTTACTTGACTATATAATCGGGCGGATTTTATGCTAACCACGCAACCCCGAACTTGACGCCAGAGGGAGAAGCTGTCACCTTGATTTATGGTAACTTACCTGAGGGCATCGACCTGCAACCTACTTCACTAAGTCGCGTCAAAACCTGGCCAGTTTAAAATCTTAGGAGGGTAAATATTTTTACGATAACCGTTGGTATTTGTTGTGTGTCATTTATACTACCTATCAGGTTACTGATTGTATCTTGGGGGGAATTAAGTATAATGATTGTATTTCCTATTATGATTGAATAGACGAAGACTAATAGGACTCATACTTCAACCTATTGTCTCCTATACTTCAATCTATTGTCAGTCTATAACTCAATCTATTGTCTCAGATAAGACCAACTGCAATATAACCAAAACAGTCCTTGTCAGGACTCAATCTATTGTCGCATCTAACTCCAATCTATTGTCTCCTATAACTCCAACCTGATATATCACCAACCAGTCCTCGTCTCATATACTCCTATCATAAGAACATAACAATATTGTTAGGATATATGTTACCAGCTATTGTCAGAGAGGGCGTGATATAGTATAGGGGGAAGGACATTGTTGTATCACACCTAGGTGTACATATTATTGGATTTATTCATGTATTGATTTATATTATGGGATGTATTCATGTATAAAATGTATTGAATCTATATTATTGAATGTATCCATGTATTAGTTTATCAGAAAGAATGTTTTGCAAGTAGACACCTGTCTTGTCTCGCTATTGCTAAATCATACTGAGCCATGTTGTCATTCATCCCACATGCATACATCAGAGACACGCTCATTTCACTCACACTAGAAATAGGTGGGCTTGAGGACAGAAATTAGCCCCTATTTTTGCTTTGTTACAGGTTTAATTGTGTCCTAAAAAACCTGAGGTCGTATGTTCGAGTCAATCCCGCTGCCTGGAACTCCGCAGGAGCATAGAGGTTGACCAGACTCTACATCTTTGGTCCCCATCAGTCTTGGGTGGGCTAAAAGAACGATACTCTGCCGGTGGTGTGAACCAAACAAAGAAGAACAGACTTAAGAGAGATGAGTACACATTAGTACCATTTCTGTCGGCATTGTGAGCATAGAACTGTCAATGAAGAAAACGTGAATTAGCGTAGCAAGAGACAATAATAAGATCATAGTGGATAAATTATACGTAAATAACAGCATAGCTGATAAACGTTATATCCTTAATTAACAGCACAGCTGATATAATTTTTTGTTCCTATAATTGGAAAACTTGTTGTAATATTTATTTACATATATATATATATAAATATAAATATTTGTAAATCATATGTAAACTTACCAATTCATTTCATTCCATTTTTTGCAACATTCACCTTTCAGCACAAGAGTAGATAGTGTATATATACTAAATAAAATATAAGGAAATTGTATTTTGAACGACTTGTCAATTTTATCATTGTTAAGTAAAAATCTGTTTCCTTGCTTTGTTTAATATCACAATTAGTTACACAGCAGAGGTGGCGCTTTATGTCGGTCTCCTCTATACTATTGTTTCAAGATCAGATCATTCACAGCCGTAACTAATTTGTGATACCAGTAGTCCTCTCAGACACTGGGACTTCACCATTTTCTGCAGAAATTCTATTTCTGTAATTGTCAGTACTATACTGATCCTACAGCCAAATAAAACCTCTCGCCACACTGGGGGCTCGTTCCTGGGATATTTCTGTATATCTTGAGCCATACTTAGTCTATTCATCTATCTACACTCTATCTTGTGCCACCCATAGGTAACATAAGAAAATAAATTTTTATTTTTTGAAAAAAATTTCTATTTTAGGATTTTTAAAACAATATTTTCTTAGGAGGAGTACCATTTAGTACTCAGTAAATAGTTGATGCTCACAAAGTTGCACGGACATTTTTTGTTCATTTAAAGTAATTAATTTTAATTACAATAATTTGGTTATAGTAAATTTACATACCCTCTCTAAGTAACGCCATGGCTGATCTAGTGAAGTTCAGGACTGCGGTCATGCAGATGGGTAAGGAATTAAATATGACAGGTGATGCTCTTACTCAGTATGTCACAACAGAAGTGGACAAACACATGGATAGGGAAGAAAGAAAGTTGCAATTAGAGACTGAAGCAAGGAAATTAGAGGCTGATAGAGAAGCAAAGAAATTTGAGGCTGAGGAAAGGCGGTTGCAAGCAGAAGCTGAGAGAGAAGACAAAAGATTAGAAATGGAAGCCAAGAAATGGGAGGCTGAAAATGAGGCAAAGAAAATTGAAGCTGAGGAAAGGAAATTACAAGCAGAGAGAGACCATCAGTTGAGATTAAAAGAGCTTGAAATTCAGGCAAATACTGGCAATAATGGTGGGAGCTCACCTCACTCTGAGAGTAGCTCCAGCCAGAGCACCTCAAGTGGGGCCATGAATTTTCATCTGGACCCATTTGTTGAGAAAGAAGACGCCATTGAGTCGTACCTGGATAGATACGAAAGACTAGCCACTACCTATGGCTTAGTGAAAGAAAAATGGAGTCTTAAACTATCTCAGGGATTGAGAGGTGTGGCCTACGATGTATATTTGAAGCTCTCAAGAGATGACCAGGAAGATTATGAAATCCTGAAACAGGCACTGCTTGTGAGATATGAAAAGAACTCAGAATCATATAGAAAGAAATTCCGAACAGCTAAACTTCTTCCAGGAGAAAACTATCACCAGTTCTCTGCTAGATTGGAAACCTATTTGGAAAAATGGAGTAGTTTAGGAAAGTGTCAGGACCTGAAAGAAATGATAATGATGGAGCAAGTGAAAGAGTCCATGCCTCAAGAAATGAGGAAGTTTATCATGGAACAAGGAGCAGAGAGATTGGGAGATATTGTAACTGTTGCTGAGAGATATCAAGCAGCTCAGGCAGAAGTATTAGGAAATAAGAAGAAGCAGAGTGAAAACTTCCAATCATCACAAAACTATACCAAATATGAACAAAATGACCATACCACAAGGAACAAACAAAGATTTGACCAAAAGGACAAAAACCCTCTAAGATCGGATAAGACACCTTACCGGAAGGAAGGAAAGTGGTGTAAAACGTGTCTAATGAGTAACCACAATACTGCAGACGGAACAACCTTCCTTATTACGCTGCGTGTCTCACAACAGGGAAAAAGGGAAGGAAGGAACTGGCAGGCAGTCAGAATGACCTCCATCATCCCCCTGTCTGTGAGGAAGTGACATGTAATGGCACTAAAATACAGTGCTTATATGATTCAGGTTTGGAATTCGACTCAGTCGTGAGTGCAACCCTAGTGCACCCTGACCAACTTACCACAGAAACAGTGGACATACAAGGGGCAATGCAGGGAACCGGCACCATGACACTTCCCATAGCAAGGATCAACGTGAGAACTCGCTATGTGGAAGGAGTGATAAGAGCAGCAGTAAGTGATGATCCTATATACCCGCTGGTAATAGGATGTAAATATGTCTTTTTGGGTGACCCAATAAAACCTGTTGTCATGGCAGCAAACCATACCAGGTCGAGCACCAAAAAGGAGGAGGGAGATCCAATAACCATTCATCGCACAAAGATGAAAAAGGCTCAAACAGCAGACAGCACATTGAAGCCTTGTTTTGGCAAATTGCCAAAGGCCCATAACCCTCCAGAGAAAGGAGACTACTATATGGAAAATGGCCTACTCTACAGACAAGCTGGAAAAGGACCTAAAGGGCATGGACAGCTGGTAGTGCCAAAATTCTATAGGGAGGAAATTATGGAGCAAGAGCATGCTACATCAGGCAGTGGCCACAGAGGAAAAGGGGCCACTGGTCAAAATATAGCATTGCGATATTACTGGCCAGGAATAATTGAAGACATAAGTCGGTATATGAAATCCTGTTCAGAATGTAACCAGGTAACCTCATTCAGAAGCGTAGACCAGTTACAGGACCTAGGGAAGCATTGTTGCGGACGTAGGCCCACAAAGAAAATACACAAGAGAAAACAACAGGTAGATGCAGTGATAAAGAGAAAACAAAATCACAACAAGTCTACTGTTACACCAGTAACCATGGCAACTCTCCGTATTGTACAGAGAGGGGACGAGAGACATCCCACCCCGATTAGATATTTGTCGGAACACCATGGCCTGGATCATTTGAAAAATTTGGGTAGTCAGCAACCAGTATTAAAAAAGCTGCAGAAACAAACCCGAACCAAAGGAGGTAGGAACCAGGGCTGTACCAAACAGTTGAGGGAGACCGGCCCCACTTCGGTATACTGCCCCTTACAATAGAAATAGGTGTGGGTCTGGCAACGTTGTTGTATTGCCGTCCCCATACACAGTCCACTGGAAGCATTGCTGCGGACATGGACTGAACAATAGCAAGCACAAACACTCAAGGATGAGATTGACTATCTCTTAAAAGAGAATTATTTCAAAGTCTGAATCTCCCTATAGCTCAAGTGTGGTGCTATTAAGGAAGCCTAGTGGTGAACACAGGTTATGTATTTACTACAAAAAGCTATATGCGATCACAGAATCTCAGGTGGACCCATTACCTGACACCAACCAGCTGTTCTCTACACTGAGTAAGGCTAGGTATTTATCGAAGGTAGATCTAAGCAAGGGATACTACCAAATACCAGTGAAACCAGAAGTTAGGAAAATGCTGGCATTCAGTACATCAGACGGACACTACGAGTTTAATGTACTACCCTTTGGGCTGAAAAATGCTCCAAGTATCTTTTCAAGAATGATGAGGAAATTATTGGAACCTCTACAAAATCCCCATATCACTAACTTTATGGATGACATTCTTGTTGCTACAAACACATTTGAAGAGCATATAGTAGCGCTCTCCATGTTGTTTGACAGACTGAGAGAAACTGGATTGACTGCACGTCCAACCAAGTGCTATATCGGTTGTAAGGAGTTGGAATTCTTAGGTCACACTATTTCTACAGGTCATATGTCTCCTGACCCAAAGAATATAGAGAAGCTAAAGAAGGCACCCAGACCTCAAACGAAGAAAGATGTGAGATCATTCGTGTCTTTATGTGGGTTCTATCAGAAGTACATACCCCATTTTAACTCTCTGTGTGCACCATTAACTAACTTAATGAAGAAAGGACAGCCTGACAAAATCCAATGGAATGCTGATTGTGAAAAAGCTTACACAGAGCTAAAAGCAAAACTCACCAGCAAACCCATCCTTACACTACCCGATATCACACAGGAATTTGTATTAAGAACGGACGCTAGCAGTATAGGTATTGGTGCAACTCTCTTGCAGAAATCAAAAGCCCAGCCGGAGAAACTTTTACCAGTCGCCTACGCCAGTAGGAAGCTGAATGCAGCTGAGTTGAACTACTCGACCATAGAGAAGGAATGTTTAGCTCTAATTTGGTCCATCAACAAATTTTCACCTTATCTGTATGGGACACACTTCATTGTCCAAAGCGATCATCAACCTTTAACATTCTTGGCTGCATCTAAAAAACTAAATTCGAGATTGTTAAGGTGGAGTCTGCTTCTTGTGCCTTATTCCTTTACCGTGAATTACATTCCGGGAAGAGACAATGTAGGAGCTGATTTTTTAAGTCGACACCCTAGTACTCTGGAAGGACAGACGCAAAAGGATTAACCACAGCAGGGGTTTACACGTCAGCTACGACAAGTCACAGCTAGGAAAGGAGGGGGCTATGTCGTGAAACGAAGTGTAACCCACTACTTTGTTAATCACTATGTCGAGATACAGATTTGCTTCAACCAATCAACGATCAACGTTCACCAGTCTCTGAGACAGAATAAATTAACGGCCATCTTGTTCACGCAAGATGGCCGATGAAAACTGAATAAAATTAGGCTGTATGAGACCAGGTACAAAACCGGAGGAAACCAATCAACTTGCTCCGCCAGGAACCAACCGAAAGCTTTCCTCAAGTAGTTACTTGACTATATAATCGGGCGGATTTTATGCTAACCACGCAACCCCGAACTTGACGCCAGAGATACAGACTGAAGAGGGAGAAGCTGTCACCTTGATTTATGGTAACTTACCTGAGGGCATCGACCTGCAACCTACTTCACTAAGTCGCGTCAAAACCTGGCCAGTTTAAAATCTTAGGAGGGTAAATATTTTTACGATAACCGTTGGTATTTGTTGTGTGTCATTTATACTACCTATCAGGTTACTGATTGTATCTTGGGGGGAATTAAGTATAATGATTGTATTTCCTATTATGATTGAATAGACGAAGACTAATAGGACTCATACTTCAACCTATTGTCTCCTATACTTCAATCTATTGTCAGTCTATAACTCAATCTATTGTCTCAGATAAGACCAACTGCAATATAACCAAAACAGTCCTTGTCAGGACTCAATCTATTGTCGCATCTAACTCCAATCTATTGTCTCCTATAACTCCAACCTGATATATCACCAACCAGTCCTCGTCTCATATACTCCTATCATAAGAACATAACAATATTGTTAGGATATATGTTACCAGCTATTGTCAGAGAGGGCGTGATATAGTATAGGGGGAAGGACATTGTTGTATCACACCTAGGTGTACATATTATTGGATTTATTCATGTATTGATTTATATTATGGGATGTATTCATGTATAAAATGTATTCATGTATTGAATCTATATTATTGAATGTATCCATGTATTAGTTTATCAGAAAGAATGTTTTGCAAGTAGACACCTGTCTTGTCTCGCTATTGCTAAATCATACTGAGCCATGTTGTCATTCATCCCACATGCATACATCGGAGACACGCTCATTTCACTCACACTAGAAATAGGTGGGCTTGAGGACAGAAATTAGCCCCTATTTTTGCTTTGTTACAGGTTTAATTGTGTCCTAAAAAACCTGAGGTCATATGTTCGAGTCAATCCCGCTGCCTGGAACTCCGCAGGAGCATAGAGGTTGACCAGACTCTACATCTTTGGTCCCCATCAGTCTTGGGTGGGCTAAAGGAACGATACTCTGCCGGTGGTGTGAACCAAACAAAGAAGAACAGACTTAAGAGAGATGAGTACACATTAGTACCATTTCTGTCGGCATTGTGAGCATAGAACTGTCAATGAAGAAAACGTGAATTAGTGTAGCAAGAGACAATAATAAGATCATAGTGGATAAATTATACGTAAATAACAGCATAGCTGATAAACGTTATATCCTTAATTAACAGCACAGCTGATATAATTTTTTGTTCCTATAATTGGAAAACTTGTAATATTTATTTACATATATATATATAAATATAAATATTTGTAAATCATATGTAAACTTACCAATTCATTTCATTCCATTTTTTGCAACATTCACCTTTCAGCACAAGAGTAGATAGTGTATATATACTAAATAAAATATAAGGAAATTGTATTTTGAACGACTTGTCAATTTTATCATTGTTAAGTAAAAATCTGTTTCCTTGCTTTGTTTAATATCACAATTAGTTACACAGCAGAGGTGGCGCTTTATGTCGGTCTCCTCTATACTATTGTTTCGAGATCAGATCATTCACAGCCGTAACTAATTTGTGATACCAGTAGTCCTCTCAGACACTGGGACTTCCACCATTTTCTGCAGAAATTCTATTTCTGTAATTGTCAGTACTATACTGATCCTACAGCCAAATAAAACCTCTCGCCACAAACACAGTAGCAAAATATAAGAGAGAACAAAACATCAGCAATGAAGAGAAATAGCTGGCACCCTGGGTAGATTAATCCAAAGGAATGAAAACACAAGGCATCCAATACAGCAGATCAACACAGAATCAGCAAAAAAGACTCTAACTGGAGGCATAAAAAAACCCATTAAATAAAAAGATCACACAGGCATTAAAACTGCTGAAAAATAGCAGCAAGGCCAGGCAGAATTCTTCACAGATGCTACAAAAGCATTTTTTACCAGCTCTTCATCAAGATCTTGAAAATAGACGCCATCTCCAAGAACTGGAAGGCAGGGCTTGGTGGACACAAATGCTGCAGAAAACCATAATAGAAGGAAAAGAAAAAGTCAGCTCTGTCAGTGGCAAAGACTCATCCCAAGATAGACAAGAAATAGCCTTGCTTGGTTTTCTCTAATGTGTATCAAAATACATCTAAATCAGGAATAATTTATATGTATCATGAGAATACTGTAGCTGACAGATATTTCTTTACAGTTTTAGTGCTACAATGAAGGCAAAGACAGAATGCATTAGGACTCATTACAGTCTATTATCAATGTGGCGATGTCACTTGATTTAATCAGACAAGATTTACCACCATGACAATGTAACACAAACATATCCACACAATCACATCTGTTACTTAGAAATAAATAGATTAACAAAAAAGTGAATCTCATAGTTCAATGGCTGACTGGTTACGTTGTTGAACATTAAGTAAAAGGGAACACGCTCTCATGGCCATAAAATTTACGAGAAAAAAGCTAACATAAGCATATTTACTGCATAAATGTGACAAAAACAACTGATGTTGACACAAACATTTCACTGATTTTATTCATGTATATTACACAAAGATAAGTTCACATGTTATATTTATATATAATGTTGAACCAACAAGGAACAGGCATTTACACAAAATAAATTTTAAAAAATACCAGTAGAAAAAAAAAGACTTAGACTTTCAAACTGATGATGTGAAAGGAAAAGGAACATGGCAAAACATACAGAGGGACAAAATTGTAATAAATAAGCAAAACCATGAATACTAAAACATTTTGCTTCAGATTATTCCACAGTGCATAAGTTTTGCACCAACAATATGCTGTGACCATGTGCTTTGCTTCTCTGATGTGTATCAATATAAATCGAGAACAAACAGTAAAATGTAGATTTGTATGTATCAGGAGGGTACTGTTGCTTACAGATCTTTTTTTTTTTTCCAGTGTAAATGTCATGCTATTCACAGCTTCAAGTGTTTCCTATTATAATACATTATCCATGTTAGTGAGAGGACATGATTTTTATGGTGTGCAATGATTTGTTAACATTAGTGCTTGCAACAGTGCAAGCTTTTTTTTTTTTTGGTGGTGTCATGGTTCAACAAACATTTCACTCACAATCTTGATTTTTTTTTTTGGTCTTCCATTGTACCTTTAAAAAAAATGTAATTTTAAAAAACAAACATTTGCAAAAGTAAAAAAAAAAAAAAAAAAAAAAATCTCACATCAGCAACAAAATATTGAAAATGATACTTATTTTCTGAACTTGGTCAAAACCAACAGCTCAAAAGCATAGTTACATTCAATGAAGGTGTTAAATCACCTATACACATATGTAACACTATAATTTATTTCTTTCGTAGCATCACTGACATTTTAAGACCCCAGCAGTTAATTTAAACCAAAATAAAAACTTGGCCAAATACAAAATGCTCAGAAAACGTATCAGTATCTTTAAATGTAAAACAGCAAAACAAATTTGTTAAAATAGATTAAATATTACTACATAAAATAAACCTCATGTATTCTTTAAAAACCAAAAATTTACAATGCGCTGAAAACAATGTGTTCATCAATGCCTTTCTCCTGGAAAAGTTGACGGCAACCACTGTTGTTAGGTAATGTGAAGATATGTCTTCCTAGACATTTATTTCTGTCAGAAAGCAAAGCCAGGAAAACATAAAAAATCTTGTAAAACTCTCTAAAGATGGGAAAATTACAGGACACAGTTAACAATCAAATAAATTAACATATTTAATTAAATATTTATCATAAATCCATTCATACAAATAAATACTATGACTTGTACAGGCATATTTACACTCAACAACAAAAAAATATGCTCACAACTGAAAAGCTTTTTAGTCTCATATCTTTTGTTTCTGATGATAGTTGTAGCATATTAATCCTAGCCCTACCACAAAATCCACAAAAAAACGGACTTCATAGCAAATACAATGTACAAAATCTGCACACAACCTACACAAAAAACTGTTCAATGAACAATGTTTATCAAATGAAACAACTGAATGCACTACTAACATCACTGTCAAGAGAGAAATTCTAACTGCCTTTCCTGTCTTCAGATGTATTTTATCCTTTGTAAGAAAATATCATAGTAAGGAGCAGGAAATATATGTTTACAAAGTCAAAAATGTGAAGATTCTGAGACAAGCTTAAAATTAAACTGATTGACTCTCTATTTACAGTGGACAAATGAGTCGTTTAAAAACAGGAGAAAAAAAGGTACCTTATTTGTACAGATTAAGCAGATGCTGGCTATCTAAAGGACATTACTTCTGTAAATCACCTCCTAGAAGAAAACAAGTAACACTAAATTATACAAATTTTACATAAATTAAAAAAAAATTTCAGTAGACGTAATTATAAGTACCTAGCAATCATGGATATAGCTAACATCTTGTTCTCTAATCACTACTGCTAGATGGTTGGATTTATTGAATGATGTGGGCTGGATCTTGCTTATACGCTCACCATGTCCCTTAGTGAACTAATGTTTAAAATTGTTTAAACATCCATAGTAACTAAGTTCAGTAGGAATACATAAATGCACAAACTACATGGAAATCAAATGCACAATGCAAAGCAACCATAACGTCAATCATAACCACAGTCAATCTAAACAGCTTAGAAGAAATTGTTCCAAGCCAACATTTAAAATAGGTTCTTGTAAAATATTCCTAATGTATTTCTGCCTCACATAAGAAGCACAATTTATGAGAAACACAAAATGTTGTAACCTACATCAACAATAAATCTGACATATAAACTGGCACTTACTGCACCATTGGCACAACTTCTAGTGTTCATGTCTACCCACCACACATCTTAAGCATGTAAAAGATGTATGTACATGTTTCTTTATATGCAGGAAAACAGTAATTACAATGATGTGAAATATGCACCTTAAGTTCAGACAGCAGCAGCATAAAGATATCATATTGGCCAGAAGCTCATAGCCATGTACTGGACAAAATCATAAAAGCTCTGTAATTTAAAGTTTATCCACAGTATAATTTATTTTTTTACAAGTAACAAGCCCACCATTTTCTATATCAGGTCATATTCTTCTGAATAACTCACAGCATGAATATGACAGAAAAGAAGTAGCAAAATTTGAATGTATGAGACCAGTCTCATCATTACAATAACTATTTCAGTATATTAAAAAAATGAAATCAGCACATAGATAACACACCCTACTCACACCGATGAAATGGCTATATTTTGCTTACAGCATGACCCACATATAAATGCCCATCTTATTTGTTTCCACACTGAATGTGGACGTGAAATCGAGCAACAAACATGTAAATTAAAATAGCAAATTGTGAACCCCACGATAAAGCGAAACAACTAGTCAAGAGACCAACTATTTACAATCTCCATTCCTGAGGCATCCACACCACATGGTGCTTTACAAGCTATGATAGAGGCATGTCTATTCTAAATATCAGCTACACATGCATCCTGCAATATTTTGTTTGAATTATTTCACTGCTTCAGCAATTTTAGGAAACAAAATGGTGAAGATGTGCAAACAGAAAGATATGGAACAGAAACAGAACACTATATACATGTTAGAAGGCTGTCAATGAACTTCTATTGTATTCTGAAATTTTAATTATGCACCACCCACAATTCTTAAGGACGAAAATGGAATAAGACAGTACACCCATATTTCAACAAGCAAAATTATTTCTTGCAATTGTTTGTTCAGTGTCCCTGTTTCTGCAAAATATATTAATGAAGAGTATTTAATAACACTTGATGACACTCATATTTGGTTTATCACTCTTACTGTTATTTGAATAAACATGGTAAAGTCTTCATAGAGGCCAGCCAAATTCTTTTTAATGAAAATGTAAAAGATATTTATTATGTAGGCTGAAGAACAATTATTAAGATGCATCCCAGAAAGCCCCCATTCTCATCCATGTTAAGACTAGTTCTACTTTTGAATACATTTAAAATAAAACAGCAAAATTAACATTTCTGTACATGCATAACCACATATCCATGGCTTGTGTTTTGTACCATAAGACAGTCTACAACAGTCAGGTTTGGCTTATTTTTTATCAACTTACCTATATATCTCAGAAAAATATATCAGACATACTATGACTGTATCTGGGATCTACCGTAAATGTCCAGAGTTAATAGCGCTTTACATCAAGAAAATTACCGTAATTTACTACAGTATAACAACTCTTAAGTCGACCCCTAAACTTTAGGACTTAAAAACCTTCTTAATGAATTACCTGATTATAAGTCGAAATTTAAAAAATGATGCAACCACTCTGCTGCTGAATTGAAACCCTTTCATTTAGTTCTTCGTCAAGAGCCAGAAACGATGAAATATTCCCTCTCCTGGCTCATTTTGTTTTTGACATTTCTTGCATGGATTCTTTTATTTTATGCCAGTCTTGACCAAGTTTTTTGTCAATTTCAAATTCCCACATTAAATTGGACTTGCCATAGCTTTCTTCTTTTTTTGTTTCCTATCCAGCGGCACTTGGGCTTCAACCCTTCGGCCCAACGACATGAAACAAATTTCATGGCATTGCGAAGCTGGGGAGCCTGTGGACTTTCCTTCCCACCCTGTCAGGAGCCAGATGTCTGTGCCATCTCCACTCCTTCCCATCCACAGAGGGTTTGTGCTCAGGAGCCACTCAGGCTACTCCAGTCCCCGGCACTTCTTTCAATGTCTTCGCCAGGACTTGAATTAATCCAGTCCAAGTCCCGGTCGAAGACACTGCTTCAAATGTTCTCACCAGGGCGGGAACCTGGATCACCCGATCGCCAGCGCAGTGTCGTAACCACTACGCTAGCACGGCTCCCATGGCTTTCTTCAAATTCTATCACTTTCAGCTTAAAGCCAACATTGTAAGAAGTACGCTTTCTTTTTAAACTCATTGTAATAGCACATTCAGGACACATTTTTTTAAACTAGATGTCAGTGTGTTTATAACAAATAATTTAAACAGCTGTGCATGCCTGTGTATGCATGACAGGAAGTATGAAAGCATTATGGACATTTTTTATTTATATCATTTGTACCTGTATTTGAGTGTATGTTTTTATTTTAATAATTACCACAATTAACAACCTAATAAAATTGATTCAAATATTTTTTAATGTATTATTTAAGATATTTAGTTAAAACATTTAATGAAGCAGCAAGTTTATATCTGAAGGATACCAGTCTGCCACGGAAAATCAACGCGGACCGGTTTCATGATTTTTTTTTTTTTACTCGTCTGTAGGCAGTGGGTGCGTTTTATTTCTCCAGTATGTACGGTAATCACTGAATAATATACATCATATTTACCTCAAAATAAATTAATGTATTCTGAAAGTTCAAGGAACATTGATTAAAATGAAACTAACAACTATAATTTTTTTAAATGTATTTTTCTTGCAATTACACAAAATACGTATTTCTTTCCTTACAAAGTTACAAAGAAAATATAGTAACTAAGTGGTAATGCAGGACTGGCTTCTGCTCCCTGTGATGGCAATAATGACCTGCATTGCCAGATCAGCACAAAAACACCCTGATAAAGATCTTTGCACTCATTTGTTACGGTCTGCCTGCTCAGTACACAAGCTTTAACATAAATCTTTATAGTTTTACGTAACTATAAACACTGCAACCACTGTGGTCACAATGTACAACAACTGCAAAGCCTAACTCCAATCTGATAAAAGTGTTCTGACCTGTAAAGTCCACTCCTCTGTCATAGCTTCTACTACAGTTTTTTTCTCTCTCAACTGATTTATAAGCTAGAACATCTTTATAATTTCTCTCTCTCAACCAATTTTTTTCCCCAGTGTAGAACAGAGAGAAGTGCTAATCAAGTTGACATACAAAAGAAAGAATTATGAGATAACAACAGTCATTTATTTGCACACCAGCCTTACCAGACAATGGAGATTAAAAGTTAGTGACAGTTAATCAAGACGTATTACAAAAACATTCATCATATTTATTATCGTAACATAAACCACAATCACTGCTACATTTATCAACTCATAGTCTAGCATCCAGAACTAATTATTTAAAATAACTACAGCTTTTATTTTGTTTGATTTAAATTGCACATCACAAAAATATTGTTATAAAAATTGTGATATTAGAATAATTATAGTGATCAATCATCAAATGACAAAATCATGAAGAAACATACTTAATATTAATGTAATATGACATATCTACACACAGGCTCTAACCACTTGTTGGAGTTTTAAAGGGGGGAGGGTCAAGGAAGGAAACAAAACAAACATTAAGCAAATAATCTTTTATAGAAAGTTATAAAAAGGTGTTGTCAATATAAATATAGTACATTAAAACTGCAAACATTTCAACATTTTGACATTTGTACAAACTGTTGTAATTCATTAAGCCATGACATGTCAGACAAATCAATGAAATAAAAAAGATTGCACATTAAAAGTTTATTTTTTGATGATTAAGCATTAAAAAACCAAACAATACATAAATGATGATATAGCTAGGTCAGGCACATACATAAGACAACACTCCAGCAGTGTTTTTATAAACTAAGCTCTGTATGCAAGTAATCAAGAAAATAATAAAGAAAGCAAAACTGCTGGTATGGTTACTGCAGTTATATGTGTTTAACAGTAAGTAAACTCACTATGATCATCAAAATTTGGACTTATGTTCCAATTCCTACTTTACTTCACTACTTTCAGTATGTCGGGGCAGTAATATCTTAACATGGGAGAATTCAGTGATAAATATTTGAAATTACTTGTCCTTCTATTTCCAGTATTTTATAAAACTTCATACCTGTCAACCAGTCTGGTCTTGCTGTATTTTCTAAAAAAAAATGTTTGATCACTTTCACCTGTGTGTGGCCGTACAAACATTTTGTATGGTTTTTTTTTTAAATTCCCAAAAATGTGTGCTTAATTCTTCATGCCCATGTTTTCTAACCTATTTACAAAAATTCTGCAAGTCACTATATGTCTCTTTTAAAACAAGATTTTACTAAGCCTCAAACAACCAATCAAATAATCTGCATAATCAGGGATCAGAATCATTGCGTTCGTCAGAAAAAAATATGTGCATTGTTAAAATTTAAATAAAAATGTATGCTTAGTTCTTATTGATCCAGAATAAATTCAAGTGCTTTGTAAACCGATTCTTTATACAGTTATGTATTTGAGGATGCAGGAGATTTTTATGTGGCGGTGATGAAAAAAAGTGATGATAAATTTTCTTTTGACTGTCTGGTGCAGTTTAAATAGTCTCATGCTTGCACATGTTCCTCAGCTTTCGATTGCTTGGGTTAATTTGTCACACCTTTTTATTTTTTGAAAAAGCTCGAAACAGTTTGGTTTGGGGTGAAGTTTAGTGGGTACAAATCTCAAAACATAAACCGCTAATGCTAACTCTAACCCAACCCCTGCGTCAAGCTTTGTCAAAAATTATTACTGACTAAAATCTTTTTTAAACCAATTGGGGTAGATAAGTTATGAATCTCAAGTTGGGCTCACAAAGACTTCAGCGACTTGTAGATCATGGGTTTTGCGACATGAAAATGCGTATACCTTAGACCAGTGTTTAATACTTTTCCTGGCACTGAAAGTAACATTATTCCTCTATAATTTGAGCACTCTTGTAAATTTCCCTTCTTAGGCAACTTAACCAGATATCCTTCCTTCCATTCTGCTGGTATCTCTTCCTTTTCCCAGACTTTACCAAGTAATTTATATAACATCTCTGTAGCCGTGTCAATATCTGCTTTGATGGCCTCTGCTGGAATGCCATCAGGTCCAGACGCTTTTCCATCTCTTAGAAGCTTTATGGCTTTCTTTATTTTTTCCTTCGTTGGTCTTTCACCGTTAATTTGTAGCTCTTTTTCTGCTGGCTGGATGTCCGAGGGGTTTTGTGGAGCTGGTCTATTGAGAAGGTCCTCAAAATATTCTGTCCACCTCTTCATTTGCTCTTGTATATTGCTGAGCAGTTTTCCATTCTTGTCATTTATGAAGCAACTTGTTTACTTGTATTTCCCTGTTAGCTTCTTTGTGCTGTTATACAGTTCTCTCATATTCCCTTTGGCTGCAGCATCTTCTGCCTCTCTTGCCAACTCCTCAATATACTTCCTCTTGTCTCTTTTGATACTTCTTTGTTTGCTTCTGTGTACACTTCTTGAGCCTTGGCTTTGGAACTTATGGTTTTGCTTGTGTTTAAATCTGCTTTCTTGTTTTTCTTGTCTTTTATCTTATTGATGGTTTCTGTTGTTATCCATGCTTTTTGTCGTCGTTCCCTATTCCCCAGTATTTCTTCACATGTCTCATTCCTCACAGTTTTGATTTGCTGCCAACAGTCTTCTGTATTCTCTGCATCTTCCAGCTGTTGGAGCACCTGGACTTTGTTGGATATTGTGACCGCAAATGGACATGAACACCATCATAGCTGGCAGACGCTGGAGTCGGGTTGGCCACGTCCTCAGAAGAGACTCTGGTGACATCACAAGAACAGCTATGCTATGGACTCCTGAAAGAAAGTGGAAGAGAGGTCGCAAAAGAACTTGGCAGAGAAATGTGGAGGCCGAGATGCAAAGAATAAACTAGAGTTGGTGCACTGCACAAAGGATGGCCGCCGACCGAGCAAAGTGGAAGCAGTTTGTTACTGCTCTACAATACTCTACAAACTACTTGGCAAAGTCTGGGAGAGAGAGGAAATACCAGCAGAATGGAAGGAAGGTTATCTGGTCAAGTTGCCAAAGAAGGGAAATTTACAAGAGGACACAAATTATAGAGGAATAATGTTACTATCAGTGCCAGGAAAAGTATTAAACAGAATCATCCTTGAGAGATTAAGAGAGTCCGTAGACAAGCAACTGATAGATGAACAAACAGGTTTTCGACAAAACAGATCCTGTACAAACCAGATAACCACATTGAAAATAATAGTTTAACAAAGTCTGGAATGGAATTCACTGCTATACATCAGATTTGTGGACTATGAAATGACATTTGACAGTGTAGACAGAGAATCACTCTGGGAATTGATGAGGCATTATTGAGTGCCCCTGTAGATCATTAATTTAATAAAGAAAACATATAAAGACATGACATGCAGAGTTCTTCATGAAGGAAAGCTTACAGAACCGTTTGGGATAAGAACAGGAGTGCGACAGGGATGCCTCTTGTCTCCATTTCTTTTCTTACTAGCATTAGACTGGGTTACGAGAACATCGACAACACACAACAGAAATGGAATCCAGTGGACTCTGACTAAGCAGTTGGATGATCTGGATTTTGCTGATGACTTAGCTCTTCTGTCCCATGACCGTAATCAGATGCAGGACAAATTGAAAACACTCGATGAGAGGTCACAGCAATTGGGTCTGAAAATACACAGGGAAAAGACAAAGATAATGAAAATAACTGCAAGTAATGATAACAGGGTTGAACTTGAAGAAGCACCAATACAAGATGTAGAATCATACACATATCTTGGCAGCAATATAGACAAAGTTGGAGGGACAGACAGTGATATCAAAATAAGAATACAAAAAGCAAGAGGAGCTTTCATTGCATTGGGAAATATATGGAGATCAAGAGAAATCGGATCCAACACAAAAATAAGAATCTTCAACTCAAATGTGAAGTCAGTCCTATTGTATGGCTCTGAGACATGGAGAACAACAAAGACAACTACCAAAAAGCTAGACTTTCATAAATGGGTGCTTGCGTAGAATAGAGGGATTAAAATGGTATGACAAGGTTACCAACGTGGAACTGATGACAAGAACTAGACAAGTGCCAGTGGAACAAGAGATGAGAAGAAGACGATGGCGATGGATAGGACACACACTGAGGAAACCTGTTGACAGCATTACAAGGCAGTCCTTGTTCTGGAACCCCCAGGGCAAGAGAAGCAGAGGTAGACCAAGAAGCACATGGAGAAGAAAGCTGGAAACAGAGGTGAAAATGATAAGGAGAATGTGGAAAGAACTTGAGATGATGGCACGTGACAGGAGGGCGGCATGTGTTTGTTGAAGGCCTATGCTCCTTTGGGAGTGGAGGGTTATGAATAGACCAGTGGCATAGCTGACACTTGGATAGATCAGGCACATCCTAGGGGCCCCAACACCGAGTGGGCCCTAGAAAGTAGCGGCCGAACTGGACATGCCTTTTGATCTACAGTATATCCTTATAATTTCTTTTGTTCCAGTGTTAAAATGTCATAGTGTGTCCTCATTTCTGGAGAAAGAAGTAAAATTGGTAAAGATGACAAGGAAAGATCCTTTACTGTGCCTGGGGGTCCTTAGATTGTAGTTATACCACTGCCTTAGACTCGGTTTCAACTATCATGTGCTAAAGGATATCAAAGTACTAGACCCAACCAATAAAGACAATATGCAGGAGCCTTACATCTGCAGATGCATTTGCGCTGTATCCCAATCTTTGGGGGTCAGACTGGCTAAGAGGTATGGCGTCCATCTCAAATTCTAGAGGTACCATGTTTGATTCCCAGTAGAGGGAATATAATTTATGGGAATTTTTTTTTCACAACCAGTGGTCCTAATGATGTCTCCTGGGTAGGGAGATCGGATGCCTAGCATTCTCGGATAAGGGTGAAAAAAATAGATGGTCCCATGTTCAAGTTAAAATTCCCATGGCAGTTGGAAATCGTAAAGAGTAGGCCATAAGGCCGCTGCCCTGGCAAAATTTAAAAATTAGAAACCTACCCACCAAATGTATTTATAGAATTTGTGATTCCTATATACACACATTGGGATTCTCGCCGGTGCTACGGAGTTCATGCACTGTGCTGAGATCCTCCTTGTGTGATCTAAGGGAGGAGATCAAAGCATTGATGGAGTTATCTGTGTACAATGAAGATAGTCCTTAAAAAACCAAACCAATCTCAATCTGGAAGCTCTGAAGGATGAATTAGATGATTAGTGTATGCTGTCAGATAAGTGTGTACCTGAACTGATTGTTGTCACGTGCTGGCCTTCAAAGTATGTATACGCTTCTTAGACAGCGCAGACTTTGCTGGCTTGGCCATGTTCGCCGCATGGATGATGGTCGCATCCCAAAAGATATCTTCTACGGACAATTAGCAGAGGGCAAGAGAACAGTTGGGCGACCACAGCTGAGGTTCAAAGATGTGTGCAAGAGAGATATGAGGTCACTGGACATGGATCCAGCAACATGGGAGGATAAAGCTGCCGATCGCACTAAGTGGCGATGCTATTTACGGCGCCACCTCAGATTGGGCGAAGAGAGGCTCACACAAGAAGCAGAGGTGAGGAGAAAACATCGAAAGGAGCACCAGGAAAATAAGCAGCTGAGGGCTGTCACCTCAGGGGCGCATTCCCATAGTCAGTTATGACTGAAGGGGCTATTATTATTATTAGAACTGATGGACATAGGCCAGAAAAAAGAGCTTTTGTTTGCTACTGGCTGAAAATTATTAGCCAGAGAATAAGTACTGGTGGCATCTGCTTCCCAAATATAAATGCGATTATTCAGTGATTCTGACTTCACCCCACAGCAGTGCTAACTGAAAGATCTTTCTCCAAGATGAAGGAAATCCACAGACAGTAGGTGTCCATGAATGCAGATATTACTTTTTTTTTTTTTGCAATACAAAGTAAATGCTGAAATCTGCTGTATAAGCTTTAAGCCCACTAATACCATTTTGAAAATGGCAAAAAGGTGCATGTGTTGCATGTAATACACAAAATTCTAAATCAAAAGAATACAAGTTTTAGAGATGTTAGAATTGTCTTCACGTATATTTACTGTAAATTAATTTGTATATGTCATTTTAAAACTACGTATCTTGTATAAAGTACAATATATTTTTTTGCGTAAGGTTTTTTGGGTCTTTGTAGAGTTTTTATTGATCCAGCGTACAGGTTTGTCTTCCCAAGAGAATGACAGGTATGAAAATTATCTGTCACAAAATATTAGAATTATAACATTTCTTTACATAAAAATCACAAAGTTTTAAGAAAATATTGGTTCAAGTTCAAGCAGGATATAAATCAATGCTACAGATTTTCTAGTGTTAAAATAATACTGACCTAATCACTCACCAGGTAGTGTTAAATATTACAGAAACTAATGAATTCAGAAAACATTCTGAGGTGATATAAATGAACAAGGTCCATGATATGAAAAGCATTGGGTCTTTTTAAGACAATGAATAGTGTATGCATGGTGTTTAAAAAACAACAACAACAATCAATATTGAATGGATGCACGCTTTAAGCCTAAATTCACTTCCAGTTTACATCTGCAGCTTATGAACTGTGGGAAGTGATAAAACTTTGACAAGAAGAAAGTTAACCCATGGCTTTCATATGTAAAAAAAAAAACAACCCAGCTACTGGTTACAAAGTTCTAGCAGATAAATGTACAGCAGGGCTTGTAGCGATTTCATCAAAAATATTTAAGGGTTTTTCAAGGTCCAAGCATATGATTTTAAAAACTTTGAGAAATAGGCTTCATACTTGATGTGTAGCCCAAAGATAACCAAAAAAATGTTATGCTAAGCATTTAAAACAAACCACATTTACATTGAAACTAAAGTAACAAAATACTCCACCATAATGGATTCAATAAAGGAGTCTTCTGAAACAGTCACAATCAGAGATATTAAATTTTTCTGACTTTCCAAAACCCTAGCCTATTCCTCTTTCACTCTTCTCTGTGTTCTCTTTGGTTTCCCCACTTTTCTCTTTATCTGCAGTCGTAAACTAAGAGATTTAACTTTAAAAATACAATTCTGGATCTATCCATATTTAAAAACAAAATTGAAAGTACACACAATATTGTGAATTACTGCATGGCTTATCTATAACCTGAATAACTCCTGCACCTTTGTTTAATTTTTTTTTTAATGAAATAAATGTAATGGGAAGCAAAATGTTGGAAATTTAATCACTGACACCATAAATAATTATTCAATTAATTTAGGTTAGATATCAAGAAAAAACATTGGTTGTCATAATACCACAAGTTCTTAATTCTGATGAATTAAACTTGCACAAAAGCTAGGTAGATAAGAAAATGCATTTTATTACATCTCGTTCTAAATGAACAATTTAATGCTGATGGAGTGTGCTGAAGCCAGTAACTGATATTTCTTTATGATTGTGGCATTCATGCTTGTGAAAATATTTTTTTAAAACATAATTTACATTTCATCTAATGTTCACTTTTTTTCAGGAGATATTCCATTTTTATAATACGGCAATTCTCACCATGTATCTTGAAACTGACATCCAAGCATAAATTCAAAACTTAAATTTTGTAATACTTTTACTATGCTTTTGAGCAGTCTAGATAATACCAATTCCTCTCTGGCAATGTGTTAAACTGATTTTAAAATTGCGTCTTCTCAGCAACGGCAATGAGGAAGGTCATCGCTAAACAGAGGGGAAATTACCTGACAACAGTATCGGACTCTCAATCCATGATTCAAATTGGATGGCTATGATATGAATGGAGAACTTACATAGAGGCCTCAACACTTCAGGAACTGGTATAGACCTACTGTCAGGTCAAGCACAAGGTAATGAAAGAGCTGACAGACAAGGGTAGAAAGCATCCATAGTGAGGACAATGGAGTTGGATAAGGGAAGAGATAATCTGTCCCCTACAGAAACAGGGGAAACGTTATTTTGGTAATGAAAGTTAGACATTAACTGATTGTTTCCCTTGACCAATGTTTGTTGTTTGGTATTATTTTAAAAATATTATGAATGTAAGAAGCGCGTCTTACTTTGTTTTTGAAGAGTTTTTGTTTGTTGTTGTTCCATTTCCGTTTTCGAGCAGAGTTTTTGTTGTTCAGTTTCCTGTTGTCAACAACAACAAAAAAAATAATAATTATAAAATAAAAAAACAAGAACTCCATAGAAGCAATTAAAATGTTCTTACTTAGTCGTTCCACTTCTACCGTGAGGTGTAGAGGTTTGGAAGAGAGAGAGCGCCAGACTATCCTATCGGCTGTCTTCCTCCTGGCCTGGTTCCATTCTAGTCCTCGGTCCTTCAAAGATTGTCTAATGTTGTCCTCCCAGCGGACTCTGGGTCGTCCTGGGTATCTGGATCCATGGTTCTTTATTTCCCATGCTTGTCGTGGTAGCCGATCTTCTCCCATTCTGCAGACATGGCCAAACCATCTTAGTTGGCACTGTTCTACTTGGGTCTGCAGGGGGTGGGATTTTAGGCCTTGACGTATCGTCTAATTAAAATGTAAACAGTTAAAATTGCTAAATTATAAAGGCTCACAAAATCCTTCTTATAAAGTTATACTGTAGTTCATTTTGGTACTAATGCCACCTAAGAGACAATCTACTTTTAGAGGCTTCATCACCGCATACAGCAAGAAGTATCAGATGACATTCTACTTAGAACCTGTGAAGTTGGTGACTCACTAGCATTATGGATGAAATACAGAGATGATTTTTCAGAAGAATTTTAACATCAGGCTCAGTTAATATACCCTGAAGTGAAAATAGGTTACATTAATGAAATTTACAATACAGCTTTAAATGTCATAGAAGATGAGGTTATCTTGAGTGAGGGAATTAACTGCATACTCTTGGTCCCTCTCAAACTAACAGAACTGAAGGAGGTACAGTGGAGGAAATGAGTGGAATAGATGGGCTAGAGGAGAGAGGTATGGTGGAGGATATGACTCAATTATATGTGCTGGAGGTCAAAGGTATAGTGGAGGAAATGATTGGAATAGGTGTGCTGGGAGGTATAATGGAGGATATGATTGGGGTAAATGTGCTGGGAGTGAGAGGTATAGTGGAGGACATGATTAAAGTAGGTGTGCTGGAGGTGGTAGGTACAATGCTGGATATTACTGGAGTAGATGTGCTGGAGGTAATAGGGACAGTGGATGACATGACTATGAGTGAGAGGTATGATGGAGGACATGATTGCAGATATGTGCTGTAGGTGAGAGGTACAATGGAAGACAAGATTGGAGTAGATGTGCTGTAGGTAATATGTATAATGAAGGACATGACTGGAGTGGATGTGCTGGTGGTGAGAGATATGGTGGAGGACATGGTTGAATTAGATGTGAGAGGTACAATGGAGGACATGATTGGAGTAGATATGTTGGAGGTGAGATATATAGCTGTATAGAGGTACTCTGGAGGACATGGCTGGAGTAAATGTGCTGGAGGTAAGAGGGACATGATTGGAGTGGATATGCTAGGAGTGAGAGGTATGGTGGAGGCCATGATTGGAGTGGATGTGCTAGAGGTGAGAGGTACAATGGAGGACATGATTGGAGTAGATGTACTGGAGGTGAGAGGTATGGTGGAAGACATGATTGGAGTAGATGTGGTAATGAGAGGTAGAATGGAGAACATGATTTGAGTAGATATGCTGGATGTGAGATGTATAGTTGTCATTGGGTTAATCCGAAAATTAACTGTGGAGGGTTGGTCCTGGTAGCTCAGATAATAATGGTGGCTCAGAAGTAACGCAACCAGGTGATATATTAAAATTTGAGTTACTTTTTTTAACTCGGGCAACGGTGGGTATAGCTGCTAGTAAGGACTATTAAAGACATCTGTTACAAGCCAACACTACAATCAATGACTGTGGGAATTTGGCATCAAGTGTAAAACCAACAAAGATGGACATATGAGAGGATAGGTTAGGTGTGTATGTCCTTTCCCTGATGAAGACCTTGCAGGCAATTTTCTTTCTACTTTGTCCGAGTAAAACACATTACCTTATTTTTTAATTTCTTTTTTAAATCTGACCCATAACACCAAACAAAACTGCCACTAATAACCACAAAGTTTGTGCATCTGACTTCCTCGCCACAAATTCATGATTAGCTGTTTTTTTCTGTCTTTCAAGGTGTCTTTAAGGCCTAGAAGTCTTTCCTGGTCATTCCAGGCTTTTCCAAGCATGCTGCAAACCCTGGTGCACAATAAAGTTCTCTCCTTTTCCTCTGAACATGTGTGTATAAATGCATGCTATGTAGACATGCACATGCATTACGTGCTTTTGTTCTATGTTTGATGGAGATAGCACTCTAGAATACTCAACACAAAATTAAACAAAACAATCAAGTAAATTGTGATCTGCTACAATTCATGTGCGCTTCATGCTGGAAAATATTGAGCAATCATTATAAATGTCACATTTAACAAACAATAAAACAAAGCTTACATGAAACAAATTACAGCTGACATATCAACGAGCAAGCTGGTCTGCTGGGAAATTTCTCAGTATATAAAAATGTATATCAAACATTCAGTCAATATATCTGTGTAAACTGCTTTTGTCATCAGCTTGAAAAATATGATGCTGGCCATGTGAATTTTATGTAAACCTAAATATTTCATTTTCAAGAACTATTACATAACAAAAAAATTAAAAAAAAAAAAAAAGACTTAACAACATAAGAGTTATTAATATAATTTGTACCTATCATCGAAACATACATTCTCAAAGAATAAATTCTGCTTCAGTCATAGTTCACCATTTTGTATATAACAGCAAAAGACCATGCTTGAAACATGAAAAAATATCTTGAATTTGGACATAATGTAGATGTGTATGTGCCTGACACAACTACACACATTTAAAGTTGGAAGAAAACGTGCATGTGATTCACATTAAAAAAAGCTGTTATTCTCAGAAAGTAGGCCCACTATCATCCTTCCAAGAATAAATTTTGTCACAGGTTTTCAGTAAATAGTTCACACATTTGATCACAGAGTTTTTACCAAAACTATGCTAATATGTGGTCACTTAACATTATAACTCTGAATGTCTGCATTTCCTACTTCGGGCTGACTACTGGAGCGGAAGAAAAAACACTTCTTCGTGACGTTAAAGTGTCCATAAATGAGACATCAAGACTTCTTTTACTGCTGTTGAATACAGCATGAGCCATTACATTAATGTATGCATTTATTACCACAAGTGTTTCCTGGGGGTTTCTTAGAAAAAGAATAGGATCACTACTACCCCAGGCAAGTTGTATGAAACAAATAATGTGAGGCTGTGCAAGGAGCTGGCAAGCTGATAACATGAAACAAATAACAATAGAAATCACCACTGTAAGAGCATACAAAGTGTTCTTTAACATGCAGGGGAGCCAACTGCAACAGTGGTCAAATGCTCTTTCTGGAGATGAAAAAGATCTTACAAAAAATAGTTCTCAAGAATTACTTGTAAATTTCTTGTTAGTCCTAAAATGTAAAATCATATCTTGTCTGCTATTCTCTGATGACAAAGAACACTGTTTATTACATACACCGTGCATTCATTCTTTCAAGGATATCATCATTGTTATTCTGTTCTATGCTCAGTGGCTTAGATGACATGTCTCTCCATAGATCTTATCTTTTTTTTTCCCATTACATTTGCCCTCTACTTTCTCCCTAAACACTGTTTATTATGTTATCTCTGTCTTCCTCCAATTGTTCAGGAAATTTTTTTTTTCACCATGCTGAACATTGCTTTTCAACCAATTTCAAAGATATAGTTGTACCATGGCTTAGATGATCGTGCCTCTCCATAGGCCTTAACTTTTTGTTTTCTATTAAATCTACCCTGACTTTCTCACATAGTAATGTTCACTATCTTTTCTCTCTGTCTCTCTCTAGCTCTTGGAAATAATTGGTTTTTTTTTTTGGTCACCATGCTGAGTACTTTTCAACCAGTGGTATATGTAAAACTGGTGGTTAGCATCTCAGTCAGGAAGCTTAGAAGGATGAATTTGACAATTATTGCTATGTTTTCTTACAGATGTGTACCTGAAATGATGAACAATGGCCAGAAAAGAAGAGCTGTTCTAGCTACTGGCTTGAAATTATTAGCCAGAGAATAAGTATTAGTGGCTGCTGCCCACATCTCATCATCATCATCATCATGTGACGTATTTTTTCCAGAACGTTGTCTCCATTACAGCTGCTCTGAACGCATCACGATTCTGGGCAAGTCGACCTGCATTTGCCAAAGACAAGTTCAGACTCTCTGTGATGTCCTGGGTCCACCGTCGTCTAGGTCGACCCCTTCCCCTTTTTCCACATCTAAATGTGATTATTCAGCTAATTCTGACCTAAAATAAAATAATACACAAAGGTATGTTTCAGGAACTCATGAGAAATAAAGAAGTAGAAGACTAGACAACAGAAAAAAAACAACACGAATGCCTGAAACATATCTTTGTGTATTATTTATTTAATTACTGTTTACAGGCCTCAAGTTCCCCTCTTTGGTTGTTTATACTTCTGACCTTGCCTCACAGCAATGCTGATAGATCTTTCTCCAGGATGAAGAAAATGCACACTGACTGTAGGTACTTCCATCAATGCATAAATACCAACTTCATTTTTTTGCAAAATAAACAATGGCATCTGATGTATATACTTTAAGCCCACTTATGCCATTCTGAATTGGAGAGAGGTGGGTAGGTGTGTGTGTGTGTGCGCGCATGCATGTAATGCAGAAATTCTAAATCAAAACAATAAATGTAAGTTTTGGAGGTGTCAAAATTGTCTGTATGCATGTTTAATTAATATGTCAGGCTCCTCTGACAATTTAGTCAGGAACTCCCAGCTACCTTCTTCCAAAAGGCGATCTACATGGGCATATAACTTGAATACTTGCCATTCTTGACCGTTTATATGCAGTACAAGACCCTGTAATTCTGCATCCTCATTAGAATGAAAACTTGTATCTATCAATGCATGAGGAAGTTCATCTTTGACATACATCGCTTGACTTCGTCTGCCAGGCCCACACATATTGTCCGAGGAGCCTAACAAGATGTGCTTAATTGTCGGCGATTTTAATGCTAGATCCACGGAAAATAGACAGGGTGTTGCCTTGAGTCAGGCTTTTCTCAGCTCGAACCTATCCATTTTAAATGATGGACGCCCAACATGACTGGCATCTAGACCAGGGGATACTGATGGTGTCATTGATCTGGCACTGATGTCTAGTGCTGCCGCCACCTTTGCACGCTGGGATGTATTGCAAGCTCAAGAAAGTGATCACCTACCCTGTGTAGTCCTCATTGCAAAGGGGAAGACCACCAGACACAGGAAACCGAAACAGACTTTCCAGTATCATAACGACCCACTTCATAGTAGTAGCCCAGTACACATATTGCGTCAAAGTGCGAAACAAAAGACAACTCGTACACCTTTTACACATTCGCCCTGGTGGAATGAGACAGTGGAGACAGCATGGCTGGAAAAGGAAAGAGCAACAAAGTTATGGCGAATAGCACGAAAGAGAAGGATAATAAATTATTATGAGGTGGAAGATAAATGCATTAGAGAAAGCAAATAAGCAAGATATTAGGATAATAATGGGAGATTTTAATGCCAAAGTTGGAAACGAAAGATTAGAACATGAAAAAAGAGTGAAAGGAAGTTATGGATTGGGCCAGAGAAATGAGAGAGGAGAACGCTTGACAACATTCTGCCTAGAAAACAACCTAGTCATCACGAATACTCTTTTTATGCAACACCCTAGAAGACTATATACATGGACGTCACCGGACGGAAAAAGCAAGAACCAAATAGATTATATCTTAATACAACAAAGGTGGCGATCTTGTATCTCATCCATCAAGACGTTCCCAGGAGCAGACTGTGACTCCGACCATGAACTTCTTGCTGCAAACTTCAAGATCAAATTGAAAAAAGTCGTTACAAGCGACAAAGTAATACGTTATGACACAAGCGCCATACCAGAAGAGTACAGTGTCGATATTCAGAACAAATTTGACATTCTTATGGCAGTACAGGAGGAAATGACACCAGATGAACTTGCTAATAACATCAGAGATGTATATATTACAAATGCACAGAGGTTAATTCCTAAAAGAAGCATAAAGAGACGAGAATACATCTCAGACGAAACACTGAAGTTGGTGGTAGAGAGAAGAAAAATGAAGTCCAAAAAAGATACAGAAAATCAGGAGTTGTACAAGGAATACACAAAGCAGATTAAAAAACGAGACAGACAAGACAAACAACAATACATAAACGACACCTGCAGGAAAATAGAGGAAATGCGCGAACAGGGATTGAGTAAGAATATGTTTTCTGAAGTAAGAACATTGAAAAACAGCAACTTTAAATCATCACCTCGAGCAATAAACGACAAGAAAGGCGACACTCTAACAGAACGTAAAGATATTCTGAACAGATGGAAGGAGTACTGTCAAGAAATGTATACGGAAATAAACAAAGCGGCAGATAACAACGTCATGAATGAAGCGGAACGTGAACCAGAACCTACCATAGAGGAAGTCCGGAATGCAATCAAACACTTAAAAAGTGGAAAATCTCCTGGTTGTGATGAAATAACAGCTGAAATGATACAGGCAGGAAGAGAAGGCAGCGCTCGTATATACCATGCATTATGCTGCAAGATCTGGCAAAGCGGAATTTGGCCCAAGGAATGGAAAAGATCAATTTACATACCCTTGCCAAAAAAGGGCAACCTGAAACTGTGCACAAACTACAGAACTATAGCTCTTATAAGCCATGCCAGCAAAATACTTTTACAAATCATAATGAAAAGGATGCAACAAAAGCTAGAAACAGAAATAAATGAAGTACAGGCGGGTTTTCGACCAGGTAGAGGCACTAGGGATCATATATTCAACATGAGGATCATCATAGAAAAGTGTAGAGAATTCAACGTTGACCTACATACTTGTTTCATTGATTACACAAAAGCTTTCGATTGTGTACAACATCAGCAGTTATGGGCTATTATGAAAAATATGGGATTTCCAAACCACCTTATACAACTCATCGCACTGCTGTACCAAGAACAACAGGCAGCCGTAAGAATAGAGGGGGAAACATCAGAATGGTTTGAAGTACAGAAAGGAGTAAGACAAGGCTGTACCCTTTCCCCTTACCTGTTTAACATTTATGCCGAGAATATCATGAGAAACGTAAGAGATGACCAAGAACACACAGAGTTTGACTCATTTAACATCGGCGGGTACCAGATCCCGGAAATCAGATATGCTGACGACACAGTCCTCCTATCGACCAACCCAGAAGGACTTGAACAATTACTTCTGTCCACCAAAAAACACAGCGAGGCCCAGAATCTATACCTAAACACCAAGAAGACCAAAGTATTGACAACAGACAAAGTAAAGACCAAACCAGAAATTGAAATTGATAACGAAGAACTGGAAAGTGTCAATGAATTCGAATACTTAGGATCAATCATTAACAGCTCTGGCGACTGTGCAGTAGAAATTAAAAGAAGACTTGCAATTGCTTCACATAAGCTAATACAGATGAAAAACCTATGGCAAGGCACAAGCAAAGAAACAAAGTTACAACTGATCAGAGCATGTATATTCCCAGTAGCAACATACGGCTGCGAGACTTGGACACTCAATAAAACAGTTGCAAAAAAGATTACATCATTCGAAATGAAATGCTACAGAAGGATGTTGAGAATACCCTGGACAGAAAAAAGACCAACAGAGAAGTACTGCACTCACTAAATGTACAGGAACATTGGCTCCTAAATACCATCGCAATAAGGAAGCTGAAATTTTTCGGTCATATAAAAAGACATAATAGTCTGGAAAAAACAGTGATGGAAGGCATGGTCCCTGGAAAAAGGGGAAGGGGTCGACCTAGACGACGGTGGACCCAGGACATCACAGAGAGTCTGAACTTGTCTTTGGCTGATGCAGGTCGACTTGCCCAGAATCGTGATGCGTTCAGAGCAGCTGTAATGGAGACAACGTTCTGGAAAGAATACGTCACATGATGATGATGCGGTGGAAGATTTTAAAGAGAGAAAACAAAGAGCAATCAATAACTTCAAGGGCTTGGCAAGAGAAGCCAAAGACACAGTGTGGGAGGCCTTTGTGACACAGGTGGGGACTGACAAAACACTACAGAAATTCTGGGCCTTATATCGCAGAATGAGTAGGAAAAGTACAAGCCAACTAATTCCTAATATTCTCAGCTCGACAGGGATATGCCTGAAGACCGATGCTGAAAAGGGACATGCATTACTCGAGCGCTATATTGCTTAGACAGATAAAGGTGATAAAGTTGCCTGTCAAGAAATCAAAGACAGTATTCTGGGAAGCGACAGAAGAGGCGACATATATTTCAACCTCATAACAGAAGACGTTATGTGCACTTTAGAATCCAGTAGGAACACTGCCCGGGTCCTGATGGTGTACAGAATCATCACATAAAACAGCTCGATGACGCAGGCATTATGAGTGTGGTGTGTGATTTCAACAACAGCTTACAGAATGCTCTTGTGCCAGAAGACTGGCTGCATAGTTACCTACAACCACTTCCTAAACCCAGGCTTCTCAGCAGCTACAGAATTATTACAATGCAGAATGTCTATGGTAAACTACTAGAAAAGATAGTAGCACAAAACATAATGAACCACCTTGAAAATGCACAGATCCTACCCGATACTTTCGGCAGCTATAGGCCCATGAAAGTAACATGGGGGAACGCTGGAAGTTTTGCTTATGATGTATATGAGGGGTTCCAGGATAAGCGAGAATCGGTTGCGGTAGCAATTGACCTAGAGGATGCTTATAACAGCAACATTAATAAACTGTGTAATGGCTTGCGGTGTTAACCCTTGGCTTACAAGGTGGATAGCAGCTGCCTTAACTGAAAGGTCAGTGGCATTTCAGTTGGGAACATGGACGTCAGATCCACTACTCATTTGCCCGGGACTACCTCAAGGGTTCTCCACTATCACCGGTGCTGTTTAATATCTATACAGTCAAAGTAGCCACCATTCAACCAACTGGGATGGGACGAACACTGACATTTGCTGATGATATATCAATTTACAGAACTGGCTCTGACTGACAAGAAATGGTTAATAGCATACATGGGACACTACAGGAAGTGTCTAAATGGTGCAAGGAAACTGGCTCCAAAGTCAATCCCAAGGCCTGCGTGATGTGGTGCCCCTTGAACAACATTGTGAAAGCAGACCTCCCAGATATTACTCTCAATGGACAGAAAATTGAAAGGCAAGAAAAGCTGAAATACCTTGGAGTTACATTTGATCATGGGCTCTCGTAAAAGTACCATGTTGAGCACATCGCACAGAAATGCAGGAGAGGTCTAGCGGCCCTGAAAATAATGGCCGTAGCACGTCTGGAGCAGAGATTACTATTTCTTCTTTATCAACAGCTAGTCATATCAGTCATTGAGTATGGACTGGGAATACTCACGCTGTCAGTAACACAATGTGAACGACTAAAACACATTCAGAATGAAGGGATGCGCATAGTCTTGGGCTGAAATTGAAAGGCAGAACAAGTTGAAATACCTTGGAGTAACATTCGATCGTGGGCTGTCATATAAGCACCAAGTTGATCACATCATACAGAAGTGCAAGAGAGGTCTGGCAGCCTTAAAAACTGGCTGCAGCGCACCTGGAGCAGAGACTACTGTTTCTCCTGTATCATCAGCTGGTCTTGTCTGTAATCGAGTATGGCCTGGGAATACTCCCATTGTCAATATCACAATGTGAACGACTGGAATGCATTTAAAACGAAGGTATGCATATAGTCTTGGGCTTCACGCGAGATACCCCTATTGTGATGATGCGGCACATGCTTGGATTGCTGTCAATTAGATCCAGATATACGATGGCCCCGGTAAAAGCGTATATGCGTGTAACCACAGACAAAAGGCATCCCCTGCTTGGGAACATAGCTGACATCAAAGGAGCGAGAATACAGAGGAGGATGTAATGGATGGCACAGGCAGAGGAGACTATTAGAAAGGTGACCCCAGTTGAAAATATATTCAAGGGAGAAGAGATGAGTAAGTCAGATGAGAGCTGGATGAACTACCAGCAAGTCATCATCAGCCTTGGTAGAGAATGCAGAACTTGGGCCAACGGGACAGCAGAGCTGGAAATTGATCAGCTTATAAATGATAATGCTGGGGATGATGATGCCATTGTGTACACTGATGGGTCTGTAATCTGTGGTAATAAATCAGGGTGGGGCTTCTCTGCTAGAGTAAAGGGCAGAACAGTCGCTGAACATAGCGGGGCTTACATGATAACAACCTCCAGCATGAGAATGGAGGTAGAGGCAGTTACTGCTGCCTTAAGATGGCTGTCTGAGACTTTATTAACAAAGGCAGTTATTGTATCAGACTCACAATCCATGCTTCCACAGGTCTAAAATGATTGGCTTTGACATGAATGGAAAACCTCTATAGAAGCATCGAATCTTCAAGAACTAATACAGATCTACTGTCCTGGTCATGCCGGGGTACATGGCAATGAAAGAGCTGACAGACTAGCTTCAAGAGCACCCATAAAAGGTGCACTGGCCATGGATAAGGAAGAAATACTGACAGCAATTCATGTTCGTCTATTAGAGAATGACACTACAATCGATAAATCATCAAGGCTAAGACTGCTGGAATTTGGCATCAAATGTAAGAACAGCAGGGATGGACGTATGAGAGGATGCATCCACCGTGTATACAACCAGTGTGCAACAGGAACAATTAGCATTCATACCTTTCGACATTTGCTGAGGGAGACTGAGCACCTATGGGTTGGCCCGAAGTGCAATGACATCAATTCTGATTAACAATTAACACTCATTATTTTTAAATTATGTATCTTGTAGAACTTACAATTCATTTTTCATGTAAGGTTTTTTAGGTCTTCATAAGGTTTTTTTTGGGTCTTTGTAAGAACTTTGTTGATCCGTTGTACAGGATTTTTTCCTCAAGAGGCTGACAGGTATGCATTTACAATTCTAGTAAAGTGATACATAATTATCGCTAAACTCCAGAAGATTCAAACAAACAAAAGTAGAAACTAATGTAGTTGTTGCAAATATCTTGGCTTGTTATTGTTGATCAGAATCAACATCAATGCACTCCAGGCAAACCCATAGATATCTTGCCTATACTTAGTGGGTATGTCAGTAAAACAGGTTGCAAGCACAGCATTAAAGTAAACATGGTTTACCACCAGCAAGATTAATGGTGGAAACAAAACTCACACAATTCGAAATTACAACATAACACAGCATCGCAGATAGTATTACACTCCAGTGACACAGATCAAGGAAAGTCAGAGTAAAACAAGCAAGTACATCAGTTTTACAAAGGACCAATACAACAGCAACATAGAACATTCCTGAAAACCTTTCATTTGCACCAAAAAAAAAAAACTTTGTTATGGAGACATTTTGAACAAAACCCTCTGTCTGCTACATTAGCAAGCTTTGTTACTTTTCTACTGTTCTCTTAAAAAACTGACGTACTCATAATTTGTTCTGTAATTTCTTAGTGAAAGTTAACAGGTAAAAAAGAACATTCTATGTATATCACAAACTGCAAATGCTGGCTGATTTTGTCCACATAGTATATAACCATCTTCATACTTAAGCAAACCAAGGATTAGTTAACACAACATGGTGAAAATGAACCAGTTACAAAACAGTAATTAAATGTCAATGAATGAGGAAAATCTTGTTTATAGAACCTGTACATTTTTGTTCTGTAATATACATACATATACGAGGTAGCTTCAAAAAGTTCCCGGAATAGTCGACTCATGTTTGAATGAGTGATTATGTCGTGGAGATTATAGTTTTATAAGTTGGTAGTGACCTTGAGGAAATGACATGGGTGATGTACCTTCACATGTACTCTCGAACAGAAGTTACAGAAGTTTGTTTGTGTGGTGTGCACGTAGCATCGTCAGAGTTGAAAATGTCCTTCATTGAACAACGTATAAATGTCAAATTTTGTGTTTTGCTTGAGAAGTCACACTCAGAGACAGTAACCTTGCTTGATAAAGCATATGGTGATACCGCAATAAAGAAATCGCAAGTTCTTGAGTGGCACAAGCGTTTCCATGAAGGTCGTGTTAGTGTCGATGATGATCCACGTAGCGGACGACCGCCTACCTCAATAAACAAAAAAAACATTGAGCGTGTTTGGAACGTTGTTCGTGTTGACAGAAGACTTAGTGTAGAGAAAATAGCCTCAGAAGTTGGAATATCAGTTGGAAGTTGCCACAGTATTCTCCACAATGAACTGCACATGCACCGTGTTTATCAACACATGGTTCCCAAAATGTTATTTCCTGAACAGAAAGAAACGAGATTGACACTGGCAGGAGACCTAATCACTGTGGCTGATCAAGATAGCAATTTTCTCAACAACATAATCACAGGAGACGAGACGTGGTGTTTTTTTGTAAGATTCTCAATCCTCTGAATGGAAAACACCCTCATCTCCCTGGACACAGAAATTTCGTTTGGACAAGAGCAAAGGAAAAGTTATGTTGGAAGTTTTTTCTTATTCCCAGGTTATTGTCTACCATGAATTCATTCCTGAAGGCCGAACGGTTAACAAGGAAATGTACGTTGATATCCTCCGTCGTCTAAGAGATGCAATCAGAAGGAAACGCCCAGAAAAATGGAGAACAAACAGTTGGGTTCTGCTGCATGACAATGCGCCAGCACGTGGATCCCTTCTGGTGAAGCAGTACCTCGCAACGCACAATGTGACTGCCCTGGAACATCCTCCATATTCTCCCGACCTGGCACCACCTGATTTTTTCTTGTTCCCTCGCCTAAAATCGGCACTGAAAGGGCTGAGGACGTTATCACCAATGCGACAAAGCAGCTGAGAGAGGTGTCAAAGAATGGGTTCCAGGAATGTTTCCAACAGCTGTATGGATGTTGGCAAAAGTGTGTAGTTGCTGAAGGGAACTATTTTGAAGGAAATGTAGTGTAAATAATTGTATCGTTACTTATTTCTATACAATACACAAATTCCAGGAACTTTTTGAAGCTACCTTGTATGTATATATATATATATATATATATATATATATATATATATATATATATATATATATATATATATATATATATATATATATATATATATATATATATATCATCATCATCATGTGACGTATTCTTTCCAGAACGTTGTCTCCATTACAGCTGCTCTGAACGCATCACGATTCTGGGCAAGTCGACCTGCATCAGCCAAAGACAAGTTCAGACTCTCTGTGATGTCCTGGGTCCACCGTCGTCTAGGTCGACCCCTTCCCCTTTTTCCAGGGACCATGCCTTCCATCACTGTTTTTTCCAGACTATTATGTCTTTTTATATATATATATATATATATACACACACACACATATATGCAGTGCAGTCCAGATAAGCTGGACTTGCTTAAGCCAAATTTCAGTTAAGTCGGAACAATTTTGCAGGTCCCGGTCTGACTGCTACTCTCCTTGGAACCAAACATCATATTTTTCATAAAGTTAAAAAAAAATTAAAAGGCAAGTATGCTGAACAAGCTCATCATTCCTACACTTACATTTTTTTGAACTGTTAAAAAAAAACAACCCATTTTGCAACTTTATAGTCTCTTGTTACTCAAGGTTTCATGTATACAAAACAGTATCTGATAATATCTACCAAACTTATATCAATAACAAACTTATCCTGTACTTGCAAGATGCTATTATGAAAAGACAGTGAGTGCTCCTAACAGCTAGCTATGAGTCTTATCAGAATGGCAATCAACCATGCACTGTAACAACAAAATGATCAGAAAATTAAAAGATAACATCAGTCATACTAATCCTTGTACTGCCAAAGACACTTATTAACCTTATGGATAAATCTGACTAATTTAGATTTCAGTCAGTTTGTTAAAATGAATATCCTGAAACTAACAATCTATCGTCCATTAACTCGGTGATTGAAAGCAAAATAATATCAGATCTAATTGCACGTGGGAGTAGTATTCAATGAACTTCATTACCATCAAAACAAACAGAGTGTAGAGGTTCTCACTAGTAAACTATTAAGCATTTGAAACCACACTGTATAATGTACTTATATGTCATTTCATGTACACATATGACACTTACACAATTAGGCATGCCTTCATACAGTGAAATACCGAGGAACTGATACCATATTAATGATCAAAGATTTTACAGTTGTGATAAAACCCAAAAAATCAGTTTTATCACAAGTATGTTTGAAAATGGTATCCACAAAGAAGAAAAGTTTTTTGAAAAAAAAAAGGAATTTGCATGAGTTCTATAAGCCATTACTCGCATGAATTACTCAATTCAAATACATTTTAAAGTCAATTCAAGGCATCCTTAAAATGTGCGAACTAAATTTGACAGCAGATGATACACATTTTTAGAACATGTGGAAATAAAAATTTGTTTTTCTTAAAACTTAATCTGTTTAGCAAACATCTAGCTTCTCTGGTAAAAAAAAAATGGAATCACTTTATAAATGCATATATAAATAAGCATACATATTTATGCTTCTGCATGTGTGGTAATATGGGTGGAGTTACCACACTAATAAAATTATCTCCTGCCTGCAGAATCTTTTGTATCATATCTAAAATTGTCCAAGACTTTACCATGTCTCGTCCAACAAAAGAATGTTTTTAACATGAAAGTCATTTTGTCCCCATTATCAATGACCAGCTTCTAGGCTTCTTAAATCTGCTCACTTCTGTTGCCCATCAAAAAATCTCAAAGTCTGAGCTTCTAATGACGCTTAAATCTATAGCTGAGTGATACTGCTAAAGAACATATTAAGCATTATGAAAAACTAAGAGCAAAAAAAAAAATTAATTACCACCTCTCTTTTGTTAGCACACTTGACACAATCAGTATTTTAAATACAAGTAACTTTATTCTTACCAAATTATTTTTATACAAAACAAAAAAAAACATACAAAAAACAATGAGCTGCTTCGTAAAACGTCCGATCAGATTAATTGGCATCTTTTCATCTATGGTCAGCAGCAATGGATCTCAAACGTCTTGTCTCTGGATTTGATGTTACATTCTGATAGGCTCTCTTTTTCTGCCCATGACCTGATGCCATCTTCCTATTTAACAGCATTTTCTTTCTCTCGCTTACTTGCTATTAACTAATCCTCGCATTATAGTTTGTCAACAAGGTGTGCCTCTTTATTATGTCCAAAATATCTTACCTGTCTCAATTTTTACCTCAGTAAATTCTACTATAACTTCTTTGTTCTTTCCATGATGTGTGCTCCATTCTACTACATATCAACATTTCAAGGACCTTGATTCTTTCTTGTTTGTTCACTGTCCATGTTTCTGGGCCACACAGTAATGAATATACTACTTTGTGACTAATTTTTAATCTATTAATTATTTGTTTGAATGTTGTCATCTCATGTAGCTTTGCCCATCTTAATCTCTTCTTGAGTTATGTTCAACATCTGCCATTGTCTGCTAATACGTGCCCAAGATATAAGAAACATTTGGCTTGCTTACTATTTTCCCCATTTACTTGTATTTTTAAAGTTCATGTATCTATTTTGCTAATTATCATAATTGTTTTTCACAGTATTAATATCCAACCCATATTCATGACTGATATTTATTTGCTTCACCAGTTCTTGCAATTCTTGCCTGCTTTCAGATAACACAAATGTTACATCTGCATATCTTCTGTATACAGATCTTCTCATCATCATCATCAGTTGCCATCTCCACAACGAAGGTTGGCTGTAATGGATCTCCAACGTCTTCTGTCTCTTGTCTTGGTGGTACACTCTGAGAGACTCTTTCCCGTTCATCTCTTGATGTTATCTTCCCACTTATAGCGCTGTCTTCCCCTTGCACGTTTGCCTTCAACTCTCCCTTCTGTTATGGTCTTCTGCAAGGTGTTATGCCTTTTTATGTGGCCAAAGTATTTTAGCTGCCGAACTTTGACCTCTCTCATTAGTTCTCTTTTCATACCTAGATTTTCTAGGACCTCCTTATTTGTTTTCATCTCTTTCCATGAGATACGCCCCATTCTTCTATATATCCACATTTCAAGAGCCTCAATTCTTTCTTCCAAATGCTTATTCATCGTCCATGTTTCTGCACCATACAGAAATGCAGAATATATATAACACTTTATGATTCTCAGTTTTAATTTATGAGATAACTGTTTGGATGTCAGTATATGTTTCATGTTGTTGAATGTAGCTTTGGCCATTCCTATTCTCTTCTTGATTTCTGTTTCATATCTGCCATCTTCTGTTATTATATGACCAAGGTATGAGTAGCTCTTGACAGATCTTCTACTGATGTTTAATTCTGGCATTTCTTCCATGGGGTTAACATTTTTTTCTTCTGTGTAGATGTTAAATAGGCAGGGGTACAATAAGCAACCTTGTCTCATTCCTCTTTTTATTATCAACACATAGCAAATAATCTATGCCCATATCCAACTGTCGAAGCTTGTTCCCAGTATAGGTTACTAAGCAGTCTCGTCTTTTCCATCAAGACCTATTTCTCAAAGGAATTAAGTTAATCATGATGGACTCATGAAAACCTTCTTGCAGTCTATGAAGCACACATAAGTACCTTTTTATCAGGACACAGAACATTATGGCTGGCTACTGTGGAAGAGACTGGGGCTCATGATGAATACCACTGCGAGCAAAATGGACCAAAGTCAAAATCAGCTATGTAGGTAATTCCTGTCCCTTGGGAGAAATTTTGGGGTTTGATATTAGCCATCAGATTCTAGCCTGTCTTCATTTCATTCTGCCCCTGTCTGATCAGGCAAATAATAAGAATCCATTGCTTCACAAAAAAACTTGTAAAATTCCCCATAATTTGCAATGCAGTGCCACCATTTTTACAGTATTCAAGATATAACTTACTCATTCCTCTTCTACCCTGGGGGTGTAGAGGTTTTCATGATATAAGTGCCCATTAAACTTATGTAAGATCAATGCAAGTGCCTTCATTCACCTCTCTTATATGATATTTTACAAAATATTCTTGCATCACAAGTATCATAAACCAAATTATACAATAGTCATAATCATCACCCTTCAGCTCCCCAAGGAGCATAAGCCTTCAGCATACAAGTTTTCCTATCCCATGCCATCAGCTCAAGGTATGTCTTCTTCATATTCTTCATGTCTAGTCTTAAGTTCTCTTCTCCATGTGTTCCTTGGTCTCCCTCTACCTCTTAACCTGGGGACTGTTAACCAGAACAAGGACTGCCTGGTAATGCTATCAACAGGTTTCCTCAATGTGTGTCCTATCCATCTTCAGCACCTTCTTCCCATCTCTTATTCCACTGGTACTTGTATAGTTCATGTCATCAGTCCCATATTAGTGATCTTATTCTATGCAAGCACGCATTTATGATAGCAGCTATTTGGTTGTTTTCCATGTTTCAGAGCCAGACAGTAGGACTGACTTGATATTTGAATTTAAGACTCTGATTTTTGTGTTGGACTTGATTTCTTTTCATACATATATTTCCAAATGCAATGAAGTACCTATAAGACTAGAAGTAGTGGAGACTGTACTTCATATAAGGGAAGAACCTGGAGAAGATGTGATTTGCAGAACATTTTTTAAATCAGATTCAAAACTCGCAAATTATGGATCAAAGAGAATATTTCCATGGAGTGGATAAAATAGAATTATTGTTCCAATACCAAAAACAGCAGCTACAGAAGACTTTCCTAAATGAAGGAAAGCTGCACTCCTATCCATTGCACGCAAGTTTTAAAAAAAATGTTTGTGTGTATTGGTATCATTTACAGGAAGACTAAAAAACACTTGACATGATTCTTGAGTCTGCATCAACTTGATTCAGAGATTTTTACAATAAGTATAATTATTGAAGAAACACTGCAATAGAAAGCAATTCTACATCCCAGACAATCCAAAGGTCTGTAATGGAATTTGACAGAAATCTTGCATTATAGAAAGTATATCAAGATAAAAACCAATAGAACAGAGAAAATAGCCAGATCTGTAGGGTAGGTCTAGCATAAACACTAAGAAATAAATCAAAACTGATGAAGATAAATAGCAAAAACATTTAAAATACGAAAGCTAGAAATACAAAGAAATGCTTTAAGGAGTTCTACTACTTGGGACTGGAAAACACCAACAGAGTGAAAAGGAATAATTGTCAAATTGCCCAAGAAGGGAGATCTTGCAGACTGCAATAATTGGAGAGGAATAACTCTTCTCTCAGTTCCCAGCAAAATACTAGGCAGGATAATTATACAGAGAATCTCAAAAGCAGTAGACCACAAACTGAGGAAAGAACAAGCAGGATTTAGAAAGAACAGAAGATGTGTAGATCATACATTTACCCTCAGGAACATTATAGAGCAGTGCTCAGAATGGCAAAGACAGCTGTACATTAATTTCGTTGATTTTGAAAAGGCTTTTGACAGTATACATAGGGACAGTTTATGGAAAATACTGAGGGCTTATGGAATTCCAAGCTGCATAGTGTCAATCATAAAAAGCCTTTATGCCAACTTTACGTGTGGCATTGGGCAGAGCAACCTAACCTTTGAAGTGAAGACAGGAGTACGACAGGGATGCCCCTTATCAACCACTCTATTTTTAACAGTCATAGACTGGGTGATGCGCCAGACAACAGAGGGCAGCCCAAGAGGAATAAGATGGACTACATTTTCTACATTGGAAGATCTGGAATATGCAGATAACATTGCACTGCTAGCACATTCACATCAACACATCCAGGAAAAAACGGATAGACTTAATAAGTATAGCCAGCAGGTGGGCTTGAACATCAACCTAAAGAAGACAGAGGTCATGACGCTCAGTGTGAGCAACCCTGAGCCCATATCAGTAAGGAATCAGAACCTGGAACAGACAGATGCCTTCACATACCTAGGATGCATAGTAACAGCAGACGGCGGAGCAAGCAAAGATATCAACAGAATGAACAAAGCAAGAACAGCCTTTTTTAGTCTAAACAACATCTGGAAGTCCTCTCAGTACAGCACACAATTAGGATTATATCAGAGCTGTGTGCTTCTCTATGGCGCGGAGAGCTGGAGAGTTACAGAGAAGGAAATGTCGAAATTGTCCTCTTTTCACACAACATGCCTAAGAAAAATTCTCCGAATCTTTTGGCCGAATACCATCACCAACCAAGATATGCTTACTCGGAGCAAGCAAGAGGACATGCACACCATCATAGCTGTAGCTGGGTTGGCCATGTCCTCAGAAGAGACCCTGATGCCATCACAAGAAAAGCTATGCTATGGACCCCTGAAGGAAAACGAAAGAGGCCGACCAAAAACAACTTGGCGGAGGACTGTGGAGGCTGAGATACAAAGAATGAACCAGAGTTGGGGCACTGTACGAAGGATGGCCGCTGACCGAGCAAAGTGGAATCAATTTGTTGTTGCCCAACAAGACGCCACCAGGCGTAATGGCCACTGACTGCTTTAACGGTCGGCGGCTAAGGATCAAAGAAGAAGACTACTTGGGAAGAGATGATTGACAGAGTAGTTAGAGCAATGGTCTCGCAAGGCAAAGGTGCCAGGCCTGATTCATAGTATTGAGACACTCCAGTCTACTCAGTTGTAAATGGGTACCTGACTTTGCTTGTGAGTTCGGGAAGAAAAAGGCAACAAGGAAGGGAACTGGTTACCCCATCTCTCGATGCTGGACTTAGTATAGTGAAGTCTATAACACTTCACTCCCCTACTGCAGTATCTGCTATGGGACTACCTTTACCTTTTACTACTTGGGAAGCACAGTATCAGCAGATGACAATGTCTTGGTGACAACCAAGCAATCATCACAAATGGAGACCCAAAATCTAGTCTAAAAACAAAGTTCTTACAATATCAAGCCAGCAAAAGAACCTTTCTGTTGTATGGAGCAGTAGCATGTGGGAAAAGGAGAAACAGAAAGTGAATTAAAATGATTAGAAGGCAAAGAAGAAAAGAAAAATTTTAAGAATAACATGTGAAGAGGATAAGAAAAATAGATTCAAGAACAGAACAAATGTTATCTTGGGAGCAGATGAAGGGGATGGAATGGGTCAGTCACATACCATGCATGAAAAGAGTTAGATGACAAAGACAACCTGGACTCAACTCCACTGGGGCAAAGAGAGAAAAGTTAATCTACAGATATTCAGTTATGGACATCGAAGAGGCAATTTAAACTGCCTAAAGAGAAAAGGAAAACAGGGAGATGAAGAAAAGGTCCAAAACCAGATTTAATTAAGAGCCTAATAGAACCTGCGATGTTTTAAGAACAATGCATAAACTTACCTTCTTCTTAAAGTCACTATCTACCAATCAGGGAGCTAAACATTACATAAGTATAAGCAAATAACAATCACGTTCTTTCCAACAAACAAAATCAACACTGACATGCTTCTCCCTTTCTTTTATCTACTGGTTATACCATGCTGCACATAGACTTTATTATTGGTTCTCAATGCAGTCTATGCATAGCAATCTGATGTGTTATGCTGTATTTTTTTTTAAGATTCATTGTCAACACTTTTAGTCCATTTTCTGTTAAGCTATACTCTATTTCTGGCCTCTTCCATGTTCAGGATATAAGTTCATGCATACACATATATATATATGCATGAACTTATATATCTTGGCAGTAATACTGGCATTCATATATCTTTGCAGGTGTTGGTAAAGTTGGAGGAACAGATAATAATATCAAAATAATAATTCAGATGTCAAAGCGGTCTATTTTATGGCTCTGGAGAACAATACAAGTTTATAAACTAATAAAACGGTATTGAATCAGTTTTACTAATAACAGTTCACATGAGACAAGGGACGTTTCGGGTTTTACCCTTCGTCAGCCACAAACAGGTGACAAAGACCAAAATTACATATAGGTACTACAAAACTATACGATGATGAGAAACATACAAAAAATGGGCGATACAAGCAGATGGAAAAAGTAAATAACAATACAAGAAAACCGTAAAACCTAAAAGAAATACTGAAACAAGAAAGTAAATAATCCAACGAAACGAAAAAAGAAGAATAAACAAAACTGTGGAACTAGTTAAAGTTAGCTTAGCTCGATGCAAAAAATCCGTGGAAGAAAGCGGTAGTCTCTTGTCACAGAATTCGCAAGGAAGTGACGCGCGATAGCGACAAAACAAGAGATATAAAAAGATACGAAACGAACCAAAGCAAAAACATAAGAAGATGGATCATAAAGACAACGAATAAAGAATGAAAAAGAGAAAAGCTACCAGAATTTATGCAAAATGATGTTGTATATTTAAACCGCCGGGAGCTAGAACGCCTATTTTTTAGGACAATGAGAAAGATGCAGACTTTCATAAATGTTTAGCAGAATAAACAGACTGAAAAGGTACGAGAAGATCAGCAATGTGGAACTGATAGAAGCAGCCGGACAAATAACCATGGAACAAGAGGAGATGAGAAGATGTTGGTTTTGGATGAGACACACACTTAGAAAACTAGCTGGTAGCATTTATAAGGCAGTTCTTATTCTGGAATCCCCACAGCAACAAAAATAGGGAGAGACCCAAAAAAACCACATGTAGAAGAGAACTGGAGATAGACAAGAAAGAGATAAAGAAGACATGGAAAGACCTTAAATTAATGGCACAGGACAGGAAAGCCTATGCTCTACAGGGAGCTGAAATATATTGAATAAATGACACAAGTACTGGATAACAATGTTAGTATAAGTACTGCACGTATCAGTTGTTTCTTTGCAGATATTCATATCTTTGGATGATTCAAAATTACTGTGAGAGGATGGAAACTTTACTAGCTTCTTGAATTCTCATTTAAATCTCAGTGTCTTCATCCACCTGTAGTAAAAATACGGTATAGGTATCTGAACTAGTCAGCTTATTTTAGTTTGCTATTTAACATTTCTCTTTCCTGCATTTATGCAATTTTATATTCATTTTCTCTGCACTGATGTGTATTGTTGTGTTCTTGGCATGTTAAGATTTTTAACTGACTGCAGCTGTGTACCACCTGTGGAATATACGCGGTCATCAACATGAGTAGTTTATTCAGATCATATGAATACTTATTTATTACTTACAGGATGTTGATCTAATGGCCCAAATTTTGGGCACTTTCAAACTGACATAAGTGTTCAGTCTGAAAAATTGGTACACAGTGTTCAGGTTAGATTAGGTAAAAACTCTGATACCATTCAAATAAGACGTGGACGGGTCACGTTGACAGGTCAGCCTTTCTTCTGACTTACAGCACTTTTGCATTTCTTATACACTGCTCTTATGAAACTGAGAAGTTATCTTTTCATACATGTCAGGCTATTTCAGAAGATGTGCGACAACTTGATAAACCAAACTATTGGCTTGCTGATCCTATCAAAGTGCTGTAATAGCCCCATTTGCCAGTGAATTTTCAGAAGGACCAGGATCAGTTTTTATGGTTAAATATGTTTGATGCAAATATTCGAGATAATAGATATCTTCTACTATCTGAATTCCTCATAAAAAATATACACCGCTAGACTTCACATTTAATGTTTTTGTGCACGTTCCATTCCATTTTTGTTAATTCACACTTATAATAAATATTATCAAGACTTCATTACACAAAGAGCAATGTATCCTCTTACTGCTATCAGCAGACACTTGGAACTGATAAATGTACACAATTTAAGAACAATGCTTAAATCTTTCTGTCCCACAAGTCATATGGTGCACCTCGATAGTATACATTATTTCCTAAGAGCCACCTGGTATGCCTGTTTGGATTTAGTTAGATTTACTAATGCATTTTTCACACTATTTAAAAAAACAAACTTATCTGTGGCATATAACAGGACCTCCAAATCATCAAAATATTTTCAATCAATTTACAATTTTATATACATTATGAGATAGTTTCTTTTAAATACAAAAGTTTACAGCTTGTTTTAAGACATCACCCGTGAGGAAATAACTGACATCCACTTTGGTGTCTGGGAAAAATATAAACACTGCCTACGACAGAAAGAGTTAAACAGTTTCCACACAAAAAATGATACACTTACCTTTAAAACTTTAAATTGCCATTCATAACATTTAATAAAAATAAAGCATTTTAAAAAAAGTCTGGTAAACATTTGCATTTCATAAAGGATTACCAAAAACTGTAGCAGGCATGCTTTTTGTTTGTAATAAAACACGATTCAAAATGTCACTTTCTTGGATACAGAAAATTTTTGACATGTTACAAAGATAACAACTAAATGCAAAGATATGAGAAACAGGTGGATGATGGTAGTGAGATGAGATAAAGAGGGTCATGAGCTCAATGACAGTCACGCTTTCACACCAAGTTGTATTCTTTCAAATTCAGTTGTAGAATTGTATCCTTCACTGCTGCGAACACGAACCTTATATTCTCAGTATCTGTAAGAAAGAGAACAAGAATTTAACAATACTGCTTTACAATCAACATCACAACTTATAGACATAATCTGATCCGAGGACAATAATATAACAGAAATCCTGAGTGATCAGCATTCTGTTACAAAGAAATCTAGATTGTTATTTGCATGACAAAATATGCATTCTTAATTATTTGAGAAGAAAACTATAAACAAACAATTTTGTCATAAGAAAATCTGGCAGAAATGAACTGTTTTAGTTCACTACTCTCTTGTGCCATTTAGCATATCAGTTTGTTTGTTTTTTTTAAACCAGCGGCACTCGAGCTTTCCACCCCTTTTTGGCCCAATGACATGTCATTGCGAGGCTGGGGGGTCAGTGGACTTTCCTTCCAACCCGGTCAGGAGCTTCGCCCCTTCCCATCCACAGAGGGTTTATGTGCAGGAGCCGTTCAGATTATTTAGCTGTTATAGAAGAAACAACTTTTTAAACAGCTTTTTTCAACATATTGCCATAAGTTTTTAATATCTATTGTAGAAATGATTATACTTTAACATAACCCTGTTTTCAACAATGGCACTTTGTTATTTTTTAAGGGGAAGGGGTAAGAATTTATGGTAAAAATTTAAAATTTATTGTCGATATTTTAAGAAATTATTTTAATTTTTTTTAACTTGCTTACAAAATTTTTCACATTTATTGCGGAAATAATATTACTTCAGTAAATAGCGCATGGTGATTTAAATCCATCACATATGTTTCTCTTCTTGCTGATGATAGAGTGTTTTTTTTTTTTTTTTCCCCACTGGAAAAATTTAAAAACTTCCTGCAATTTAAACCCCTAGAAATGGAATAATTACATATTTCATAAATTATCCATGAAGTTCATTTAATTTCACATAAAATGATATATAACAGAATATGTTTTTTTTATTTTAAAATACTGCACTGCAGCATATCATTAAATTCCTGTCTTCATTATAGTAGATGATTAATAAAAGCATTAATTCAATGAAGAGTTAGTATTATTAGATGCTTTTAGTTCTGTCTGCCCAACCATCCTTAATAGGTTACTGTAGAATCCTCTACTTTTTCAGTTTCTGTGTTATTCATGAAGCAAGTGCTTCCTGTGTTTCCTTGGAAACCATGTATGTCAGTCGTTTACAATCTTACTTCTGGATATGACTGTTCTGAGTGTAGTTTATTTTCCCATATTGATCTCTTACTGTTCAAATCCACTGGGTCACACAATGTCACCCTGCTGATGTTCAGTTCTTTCACCTACTGAGCAGAATATCACATTATTGATCTTATTATGGATTCTTTGCATGTACTATGCCTATACAAGGATTGTTTCTACAACTAATTGTAGAAAGACATTTTACCAATTATTTCCTTCCAGCTTACACTATTTAGTACATAAAATAAAGGTTAGCCACCTACCTCTGTACAAATAAAAAGGGACCTATTCTTTCCTATTTGAACTAAAGTCCAGGTGTTGAGTCTTTTTGCACACCATATAGATCGATTTCTTTTGAGATCATATGCTGCACAATAAGACATGACTGAGTTTGAGTTGAATGCATATCAGCCCAAATGACGTGAGCATGTTTGTATTAGTAACATGAGCATTGTGTTTACAGTGTTGAGAAGATGGCTGTGTCTGAAGTTTCAAGATCGTGTGAATGGATTTATAGCATCCTGTATCTGGATTGGCGTAATATGTCCCAATGGACTGATAGTAGGAATCATATTTAGTTATAGGAGGATGGAAATGATTTATGGATAAAATATAAATAACTTGAACAAAGATTATAAATTGGTAAACACCATCTGGAATTTATAATATTGGAGGTATGTGTATGGAATTTACGTTATGAATATAACTATGTTTTGATTCATGGAGGATCATTATAAATCAACGGAGATGTGTATATGTGCATTAAAGAAATATTATTTGAAATGATACGCACGTCTATGAGAACTATGATATTCATTTGATATTGACGTTGGTTGTTCTAACTGTTGCTGTTCTTATTATATACCCTAACGTCAGGACGTGAAATGTCAGAGACTATCGTATGTTTTTTTGGGGCCAAGCCAACAAGTCGCCAAGCCCATTTTTGAGGGCCACAGTAAACAAGCTAATAAAACAAGTCATTTTTCAAAGAAGATGTCTATTGTACAGAGCTTATCACGCATGTTATGAGGAATCGTGCATACCATACATAAGTAGCAGTTATGCTACTGTTCGAGAGAAAGCCACTATATATTGAATGCCAGTCTTGATATTGTATGACCACAGTATCCTCACCATCACTACAAGCAAGTAGCAGATTCCAATATTACTGTTGTCACTGCCACGCCAGATAAGGTCATTGCTGTCAAGGTCACCTCAACGGTCAAGTACCATTTACTACCACATATACAGACATACCATTTACTACCACATAAACAGACAAACACAAAGTTGTTGTGTGAAGAACGTCGTTCCAGTTTCATTCGTCAATATCTGCCTTAGCCTTTAGCACGCTGCGGGCGACATGTGTCGCCCGCAGAAACCTATGTTCCGACTGCTTGAGGCGACATGTGTCGCCTTCGGATATCGTCGTTTTTTAGCAATAGGATTTGTGTACACGTGACTTCACCCCCGGATGTTAAGTTTTAAACTTATCTGAGAGAGAGTTAGCTTCCGTTTCCGATCTTCTTTAGTAATGGGTGCATCCGCATTTATTTTCTGTGAATTTTTTTAATCGAAATGAATCGGCATCGAACACGCGGCCATTTTCGCTCTAATTTTATTGGATTCTGACGCCATGCGGTGGGGATGAGATTTCTCTCTTTATAAGCGCTGATATCGGTTCTCAGAATATGTTTGATGGCCGAGATGGAAACGAAAGTAGAATGGCATTGCTAGTATGTATAATTTTAGGGGTTAGGATTAGGAATATCGGAAAGGTTTAGGATTACGGCCGAATGTCACTGCTGACGAGGGTGTTTGTTGCTTTGCTACTGATGATGGGTGTAACGAAAAGATCGTCATTTGATTTGTATTGGTCTATTGGTCAAATGACTTTCATTGAGATGCAAAGGATATGGACTCTTCATTTGTTGGTCATTTTTTTTTTAATTTAAAAAAAAAATTTTAAATAAAAAAAACAATTTTTTTTTATTTTTAAAAATATTTTTATCATTTTTCCATTCCTCTCTTCCTATCTCATCTAACATGTACACAAACAAAATTTACATCATCAGATTCATCATTCATTCATTTCTATACAGTCCAAAAATGATAGCAATTGACCAAAAAACAAAAAAACTATAGAATTTACTAGTCACCCACTATAAAAATGGGGCGTTGTGAAAAAGAATGCAGCTGCAGGGCAAATTTTCTGAATTTTTATGCAGCAGGCTAAAGGTTAGTTCAAGACTTCAAATTCAAAATCAGTTGGACATTTGCGATCTAACTTCGTATATTGATGTCTCACACCCCTGTTCTATATAGACATGTCTTATTTCAAGTTAGCATACATCTTCATGGTAGTAGCTATGTCTATCAATTGACATGGATTTTCATACAATTGTGGCAGTAGAGACCGATTCTCTGTCTGATTACACATCTGCATTGTGGGAGGATCTAATACAGATAAGTACAATTGTGTTGTTACTATTGGTCATATAATATCTTCAGTGCATTCCTTTCTCTGTTTCTAACATATTTGTTGCATGTTATTTATATATTTTCTTTGAGGGTGTGGGCGGCTGGCGGTAGCTTTGAACAAGTGTACATTTGATGATGTCGCTGTTTAAGTCCATTCTATAGGATCTGTGCCTATATAATTTATTCCTATGAAGGCCCAGCAACATCTGCTGTGATATTTTGCGCTCTGTTTGAATATTTTTGTTATCTATTTACTTGTGATGCCATGTGTTTGTGTACTGTAATCTACGTCATTTTGTGACCTTATTTGATTTGATTAATTGTTTGTATTCTGTCATTCTCAATTTTACTATCTGTTGTTTCATTTATACTATTCATATATATTCGGATCAATCACATTTTGTCTTTAGTAGTGGTCGCTATTGTTTTATTTTATCTGAAGACTTTATTATTAATATACTGTACATTAGGTCTCCTTGGTTGCTTCCACTATTGTCTTTATCGTCAATGTATTCATTATACATTCTCCTTTGACTATCGTTATTACTATTATTAAGATATTTTGGTGCGTTCTGGAAAGAACAAAATCTTGTTACAGATTGAATTGATTGTTAAGCTATAAAGCTATATTATTATAATACATTTGTGTGACTTCATTGGAAGCGAATATTAAGATAAATATATTGTTTATTGGTATCTGATACAAAGCAAAATAAATCAAATATGTCGAGTTTTGACGACTTTACGGAACAAGGCAGGAAAATTTCCTTGGAAGGAAAGGCCCTTAAGGATTTTGTGCAGTCACATATGGACAAAGAAAGAGACAAAAGACTTCAATGAGAGAAATTAGAAAGAGATGAAAAACTTGAGAGAAATTAGAAAGAGATGATAAACTTCAAAGAGAGAAATTGAAATTAGAACTTGAAAAAGAAGAAAGACTTGAAATGGAGATTAAAGCAACATGAAGCTGACAGGGTAAGATCTTTTGAGCTGGAAAAAATTATGCCTGACATTACAGGCTAGAGATCCAACTCAGGATGCAAGCAGCTCTTCTAGGAAAGAAAATAATATCAAATTGAGATTACCAAACTTTGTACCGGCTGTGGATGATATATCATATTTCCTTATGAGGTTTGAGGCAAAGTGCAATGAAGCCAATATACCCAAACAGGTGTGGGCCTCACGCTTAACAGAATACCTCACTGGTGAAAGTGCAAGTGTTATTTTTAGTTTGGATGAAAAATGTATCAATGATCATGAGTCAGCCTAGGCAGTCCACTTACGAAAAATTTTTCTTGATGAGGAAGGTTATAGGAAAAGATTTAAAACCTTGTCACCAGTCGGGCAAAGATTTTGGAGATTTCATATCAGCCATAAAATTATGTCTTAATAGATGGATAGACTTGTCAGGCATTGACAAGAGTTTTGATGGAGTAATCGATCTCATTTTACGTGATAAAGTTATGTCCACTTGTAGTGACGAAATGCTGGCCTATTTTCATGAGAGAAAGCCGTCCAATCTTTCTGAGATGGAATCACTCTGTAGGCAATATATGGCTGCTCATCCTACTAAGTCTATGAGTAAGTGCAAGATAACAAACGAACTACCAGTATGCGCCACCTATCGCACGAATACCGGACATCCGGTAAAGTCCCGTACACACAGTGCAGACAGATATGCTCATAGAGGACCCACACATTCATATAGGGGTTGATACAATTTTACGCGTCGCACATCTCCTTCTCAGGGATATTATAGACACAATACAGAGTATCATGGGAAGGTTTTCAGGCACCGTCCAACTGCGCATATAATGATAAATATACGAGACAATAATACTCCATACCTTCAGAACAATGTAAGGGGTGTAAATGCCAACACGAACACTCATATAAACAAATGTAACAAGGTACTAACCTCAATTTTGACAGAAACAAGATCACACGTTCTTATAGCTGGGAACGTAATGCTAATTCATGCCTGTCGCAACATAATAACCCATCTGATAGTGATAACTGCCTTCGATGGTACCTATATCTTGTAGCAGTATGGCAGCTTGTGTACCCTGACAACCCCCAGAGCTATGCCAGTGGGAGTTTTACTCCTGGTAGGTTCAACCAAGCTGGACTGATCTGTGTGGGTAGGGGTCAGACAAAAGCTGGTACCCTGGTCCTCCAGGTTGGGGGTTTTAGTACAGGGCCGACACCCCTGTCTATGTAAAAAATCTCACGTTACGGAAACAGCAAGAAATGGAAAAACTTTGATGTGGGACGGACATCCGGAGTCTCAGGCCCGTATGATTGCCAGTGGTGAAAGCTGAAAGGAAGCCATTGGCATGAAAATGGATGCCCTGACCGCAAAACCCGAAACCAGAATTGGATTTTGGAACATCAGAACTATGAATGGGGCAGGAAAGTTGAGACAAATCACAGCAGAGATGAGGAACTACAAATTACATATCCTGGGAATAAGTGTAGGCAGATAGACCGGGGCTTGGAGAATAAAAACAGCTACAGGGGAAACAGTACTTTACTCTGGTAGAGAGGATGGTCAGCACAACAAAGGTGTACCCATTATGCTGAAGAAAAGAATGGAAAGGTCTTTACTGGAATGGAAACCCATCAACAACAGACTGATAAGAACAAGACTGAGAGGGAGATTCACTAACACCACAATTATACAATGCTATGCACCAACAAACTACAGCAATGAAGAGATCAAGGACGAGTTCTATCAACAGCTAAAAAAGGAAATTGAAACTGCCCCCAGGTACGATCTTATTATAGTAATGGGAGACCTCAATGTGAAAGTTGGAACACACAATACTTATTACGAAAGAGTAATGGGGAAATGTGGCAGTGGAACAGTAAATGAGAATGGGGACAAATTAATAAGCTTCTGCAGTATTAACAACTTGATCATTGGAGGAACACTTTTTACACACAAAGAAGTGCGCAAGTTAACGTGGGAATCACCAAACGGACGGGACAGAAACCAGATAGATCACATAATGATCAATGGCAGATGGAGAAATGCATTACAAGACGTGAAAGTAAGAAGAGGCGCAGATGTGGGAAGTGATCATCACCTAGTAGTAGCAAGACTGAAGGTGAAACTCAAAGCTGCTGGACCAGTTGCAGTTTAACAGAAAAGATATAACATCATGAAACTTAAGGACCCCCTCACCAGAAAAGCTTTCGTGGTCAACGTAAAGAGACGGTATCAGATTGCCAAAAGCCAGGAAAGAACAGAGACTGATGATGTCGACTAGAAATTCAACACCGTCTCAACAATATACAAGGAAAGCAGCAAGTCACGCTTGGGATTCCAGGAAAGGAAGAGCCAAGACTGGATAACACCATAAACGCTAAACATCATAGCGAAGAGAAAGGAAATGAAAAGAAGGAAAACAGAAGCTAAGTCTCCCAGGTTAAAGGCAATATATAGTGAACAGTACAGTCAGCTGAACAAGGAAGTAAAATGTCAAACCTGTGCTAACAAAAGGACATTTCTGGATGACCTTGCAAGACAGGCAGAAGTGGCAGCACTGAGAAATGAGCAAAGCACAGTTTATAAAATAGCTAAAACTATCAGTGGAAAACGAGGTGCAAACAACATAACGTTAGTAATAGACAAGCAAGGAAATCTCATCACCACAGCACAGGGGCAGGAAACAAAATGGGCAGAGCACTTCAGAGAAACACTGAATAAGGAACCACCAGAGACTCAGCTGAATGTTCCTGAGGCTGAAAGTGACTTAGACATAAATACAGACATTCCACGAATAGAAGAAATCATCACAGCTATCAAAGGGTTAAAAATGGAAAAGCACCTTGTCACGACAACCTTAATGCTGAGGTATTCAAGGCAGACTCTGAACTAGCAGCAGAGCCATTAGAACCACTATTTGCACAAGTCTGGGAAACTGAGACAACACCAACAGAGTGGAGTAAAGGAATAATTGTCAAATTGCCCAAGAAGGGCGACCTTGCAGACTGCAACAACTGGAGAGGAATTACTCTCCTCTCAGTTCCCAGTAAAATACTAGGCAGGATAATCATCAAGAGAATTTCAAAAGCATTTGACCATAAACTGAGGAAAGAACAAGCTGGTTTTAGAAAGAACAGATGTGCAGATCATAAATTCACATCAGGAACATTATAGAGCCATGCTCAAAATGGCAGAGAATGCTATACATTAACTTTGTTGATTTTGAAAAGGCTTTCGACAGCATACACAGGGACAGTCTATGGAAAATACTGAGGGCTTATGGAATTCCCAGCTGCATTGTTTCCATCATAAAAAGTCTCTATTCTAACTTTACATGCAGTGTTGGATTGAGTAATCTTACTTTCGAAGTGAAAACAGGAGTACGACAGGGATGCCCCTTATCAACAACATTATTTTTGACAGCCATAGATTGGGTGATGCGCCACACAACAGAGGGCAGTCTAAGAGGAAATAGATGAATAATGCTTTTTACACTGGAAGACCTGGAATAGGCAGATGACATTGCACTACTCGCGCATTCACATCAACACATCCAAGAAAAAACCGATAGACTGAATAAGTATGGCCAGCAGGTTGGTCTGAACATCAATCTGAAGAAGACAGAGGTCATGACACTAAATGTGGGCGATCCTGAGCCAATAACAATAAGGAACCAGAAGTTATAACAGACAGACACATTTACTTACCTAGGATGCATAGTAACACCTGACAAGCAAGGACATTAACAACAGAATGAATAAAGCGAGAACAGCCTTTGCTAGTCTCAACAACATTTGGAAGTCTTCCCAGTACAGCACAAACACCAACTTAAGACTGTATGAGAGCTGTGTACTTTCTGTGCTTCTCTATGGTGCGGAATGCTGGAGAGTAACAGAGAAGGAAATGTCGAAACTGTTCTCCTTCCACACAATCTGCCTAAGGAAAATTCTCTGAATCTTTTGGCCGAATACCATCAGCAACCAAGAACTGCTTATTCGGAGTAACCAGGAGGACATGCACACGATCATAGCTGGCAGACGCTGGAGTTGGGTTGGCCACGTCCTCAGAAGGGACCCTGATCCCATCACAAGAACAGCTATGCTATGGACCCCTGAAAGAAAACGAAAGAGAGGCTGACCAAAAACAACTTGGCAGAGAACTGTGGAAGCCAAGATGCAAAGAATGAACCAGAGTTGGAGAACTGTATGAAGGATGGCCGCTGACCGAGCAAAGTGGAATGAATTTGTTGCTGCCCTACAAGATGCCACCAGGTGTGATGGCCACTGACTGCTTTGACGGTTGGCGGCTATGGATCAAAGAAGAAGAAGGAGAAGTAGTGATAATGTTAATGGGGTTGTTAATAATGCTAATGCTTGCAGTGTTGATTTGGAAAATCACGCAAACTGTACAGAATACAGTGCGTTGTTTGAGTCGAGTGCGATAACCAGATTATCGTGCGGTCATACTTTACCAGCTTTATTATCGATATCTATGACTGATGAACTACAGGTGCAGCCTGGGTTGGTGAATAATCACCCTGTCTCTGTGCTCCGAGACACAGGTTGTACCACTACAGATGTTCGTTGATCCTTGATTGACGACCGGGCTAAACGCCAAATTATTATTTTTGGGGGAAATATTGAATTATACAAAACCGTTAACATTTCAATATGTATGCCATTTTTATCTGGCAGGGTTCAGTACTGTATTTTGCCGGATCCCCCCCCCCCCCGTTGACCTCATAATCGGGAATGTTTCTGGTGTTCGGGAATGTTCCCGTGCATCCACTGATAAAGATACAGCTCTCCATAAAAAAAATCAGTGTGAATGAGTACATTAAATTTATTGATAATAAATATGAGGGAACACAAGATAAAACACATGATAAGAATGAATGTCAGGTTACACCGTTGTGCGAAAAGTCAGAAGACGATGAGTCTAGTAAGTTGACAGTGATCAACGATAAGACTTCTGATCAGTCATTTACGACAGTGATAAGATAAACTAATGTACCTATTTACACAGCAGACATTGCGCATGATTTTGGTGCACAGCGACATGATGGCCGAGCTACTGGCGGTGGTCATATTATAAACAACAGTACAGTGGAAGTGCGAAATCTACCACACTGCGCTACTTTACTTGGTGCAAACTGAAGATTTTTTTTTACTTTTGCACCTGATGTTACTTTTGTACATATTCTTTTATATTACATACATTATCATAAAACCACATTTTGTTCACTTTCATGATAATTGTGAGGCAAAAATAGCAGTCAGACGCTTTTTGCACATCACTTACTCGATGTGAGATTGTGCAAAGCCACACCACACTGTCGTGTTTTGGTCTGTCTTACACCACGGTCATATTTACCGCACGCAATACTATAGGAAAACGGACCGATATAAGAACCAATGAAAACGCTCCTTTTTCTAGTGTGTATAAGGAAAACCTTTTAGGCTTAACATAGAGGCCCATTTTGTGTAAAGGATAGTAAGAATTTATTTAATTTCTTAAAAACTTGAGATGTTTAAAAGGAAAGATGTAGATAGTTCAACAACGGGGATGTTACTTAAGAGGTAGGTGCAAAGACTTCCTCGAATAGTAGTTCATTTAGAGAAAAATCGTTTAAATTGACATCTATACATCAGGGTAGTCCCAAATTTAGTTAGTTAAAGTCTGCATAGATTTAAATATATTTTGCTAACTAAACAATTATTAGATAGAACGGTAGAGATAAATTCACAGTATAATTCTCTAACTTTAAATGATCAAAATCGGTTCAGAATTAAGAGAGAGAATAAATATTTAAAATTTTGCACATTGAACAAGCAGGCAAAAGATGCCTCGGTTTTAGATTCCTAACACCGGTTTTTGGCCGTGTTCTCTGATACAGGGGAGCGACGGTATAAAAGTCCTTGAACTTGGCTGATTTGGAGCCACAACTTTTTTAAACACTAAGCGGTACAGAAGAGAGCGGCAAAAAGTGTGCAGTCAAATACTTTGCCACTGTATCTGCATAGCAGACCTAGATACCTTTTAACAGCCTGTTACAGCTTATGTGTATTGCCTGAGGGTAAGAAAGAATATATATATGTATATAATTATGTAATTTTCTTGTGATTAATCCACTTGTGTGTTCGTGAGTGTGTTGAGTGTGTTAAGAAAAAAACTTACAGGACGAGTGTATTGCCATCTGAACGCCAGCATGTGTTGACTGTTAGAGACGAAAGCCAGCATTGGGAAATACGTAGAATATTTGAGAATTATGGCAAAAATACAACTGTAGGTTTAATAAGGTATTTGAAGGAGTATTTCCTAAAGGAAAAACACACTGATCAGGACCATGAGAAAGGATCACAGAATTTGTTAACATGTATTAATCAAGGTGTCACTTAATAGTTTGAACTAAACCAAATCATGGTATGGAAGCAGATCATGGACAAATGGATCTAACGTAGGATTTATAAGGAAAGTGTAATCATATTGACCTGGCTGTGAGTGGTACTGAGGTAAATTGTCCTGTGCAACTGTTAGCACCATGTCTGAAAACTGTCTGTTACGTCCATTGTGTGTGTGGATAGAATAGTGCTGGACCATACAAGGGTTGTGATTATTTGTATTACAGGTTTTATCCTGCAACTACTAAGATTGTACAAGACATTCACTTCTGAGGGACTCTTGTGGTGCAAACATTCTCAATATACCTTGAACTAGACAACATATGTTTCCCAGCCTGGAGATCCAGACATTTTGTGATCCTGGATATAGTGGATGCTACTCATTTTTGGAGATAAGTGGTAACACAATTCCACTGGTCCAGAGACATTATCAAACAAATAAAATACCCATAACAACAAAAACAGTTTGAGTGATGACTCATGAAGGACTTTAATAAACTAAATACCAACTTTACAGTCCAGTGAAAGTGTCATATATATAAATATATATATTAATGTGAAATAAATAATTAATATTTGAAATATAACTTTATCATATTTAACTATTGTGGAAATGGACATTCCATGTTTATTTATTTTATCTTGTAAAAACATTTGAATTCTTTATCATTTTCCTAACCGAAAAGAGAAACGGTATAGGATCAATAAATTGTAAATATATATATATAATCAGTCTTACTTAATTATTTAAATTGAGTTAAGGTTCTGTTGGTTGTATATATATCTAATTTAATTAACTAAATAATCCCCTAGCAAAGTCAATACAAAAAATAATAACCATTATTCAAAGGAGGATCTTGAGAGGTAGCACTTAGACCTTCAGTAACAAACACTATCATCATACTTGAAGGTTTATACAGCTTGACCCTACCTTTGATTGTCGATACACCCTTGCTCTTTTCAGAGAAGGGGGTATTTCTTATAAGACCAGTCTCTTATCTGGCACTATCCTGGTATCAACCGCTACATCTTTTTGTCCAGGATATCTTTCATTTAATAACATCTGAACCTCTCGCGGCACACAAGATACATAGTTGCATTCTTGGGTGCGTTCTTCTGGATGTTCGCACCATAGCTGAAGATGTCTACTTTGGTTTGTTTATCTGTATCAATACTTTTTCTTTAAGCTGCTACTTTGTCAGTTATTTTTTGTTCTTTTTCGGTATAAATGTTTTATCGGTAGAGATTTTCGTCTATACTATCACACAAGTGTTGGTGTGTTCATACTTGTATTTATTGGATAAATTAATATCACTTGTCTTGGATTGTCTTTCTGACTTAGGTTTTATGAAGTCGACTACCTTTTATCTGTAACACAGAAATGAATGCCGAACAAGATAAAGTGGCCAATGTAACGATTCACTGTACAAAACTAAAGATTATTTTTTTTTGTGGTCCGATTTTACGACTTCCTAATTTGTCTGTACCGTTTCTTCTCAGATCAGATGCGTCGTCATACTGATATGGCAGATGTCTACTTCAACCATATAAGGATGAATTACATCCAGTTTTCTACGTTAGCTGTAAATTACACTCTGCTGAAACTCGCTACCCAGTGATAGAAAGAGAGCTCCTTGCAGTGATATGGTGTGTGAACAAGCTTCGACATTATTTACAAGGTCATAATTTCTTCATCCAATCAGACCACAAACCTTTATCACTAGGTACGTTCTTTTAATGCAAGAGTTTGAATACACTATTTTGGACATTAAAGGAAGTGACAACGTCGTCGCCAACATGTTGTCCAGACTTGTTCACGATTAACATTCCATTGATGCGTATTTTTGAACAATCTCGAGGAGTTTTATACCGGACATTCCAGTCGAATCAATTGTTTTGTTGGACTGTCGTATATTTCAGATGGTTGTTACAGAACATCGTCCTAAATATGAAGATATTTCTCTTGTGTATTTTTCATATCAGAACTTTTTGATATTTAAACCTGCCGTATAAGAATCTTTTACTGACATTGTCCATGGGGCATGATGCGCAACATAAGACACACAATGTCTCTCAGCCTCTCGTGCTCAAGCCTACCTCACCTACAAGCGGTGGAGCCTGTTCTCCCCAGTAATCCAGCTGACGGTTGGGGTTTCAATCCCTAGCAGGAAGATGGATGGGACAGCAGATGAGGTTCAGGCGAAATCCTTTTCCCAGCCAGTTGGGACAGGGATGAGCCCACTCTCCCACTGAAGAGGTGCTGAAGTCATCGATACTGGGCCAGAAGACGCACCGGAAACTACAGTATCACGCAACTCACTCTTATTTATGGATGAGTACACCGTCAAATAAATCTCGTGCTGGTGCTCCTTGTGGAGCTCCACCAAGCAGGTGCAGTGCTGGGCTCTGAGCCTCGACAGAGCCCACCCTCAGCTACTGGAGGACCCTCTAGACCGTCATGTGGAGTCAGGAGATGGCGGATGAGAGCTACTGACCAAAACAAAACAGTAAGAGAGAAACCCAGAGTGCCACTTGTCATAATGCACTGGAATGCAGAGGGAGTGAACAGCAAGCAGGCTGGATACAGCAAAAAGACGGAGTTGGAAAACATCTTGTATGAGAAGCAAGTCAGTATTTGCTGTATCCAAGAGACTCACTTGAAAGTAGATCAAACCTTTAAAATAAGGGGATACCATTGCTTCAGATCCGACAGACAAGATAGACGAAAAGGAGGAGTACTTACTCTTGTAAGGAATAACATTCATGCACATGAAAGGAAGACTTACATGGATGGAGCAGAACATCAGCTGTTGCAGCTAAAGGTAGACAAGATGGAAATAGAACTTCTGAACTATTACTGTCCAAACAACAAGCCCTAGAGTCTCAGCTCTATACAGGTACCAGCCACCAACTTTATAGCAGTTGGAGACTTTAATAGCCACTCCCAGAGCTTGGGGCTATAACCATCTAGATCACAGAGGTGAAGAGGTTGAAACATGGCAAGATGACCACTCCCTAATCCTAGTCAATACTGCCACAGACACTCCTACCTTCTACTCCAGAGGATGGCACACAACTTCAACTCCAGATCTTGCCTTCACCACCCCAGATATAGCTGGACTCATAAGTAGAGATGTAGGAGACCAACTAGGAGGAAGCGACCATTGCCCTATCTTTCTTTCTGTCCAGAGTGTAACTCTCAATACAGGCTCAGCCATTACAAGATGGAATTACAAAAAAGCCAACTGGGGTTTATTCAGGCATCGGGTGAATACGCTGCTGTCTGACCTCAGGGTGCAGAACAGAGACATTAATGAAGTGGTAAAAGACTTCAACAGATGTATACTTCAAGCTGCAAAAGAAACCATTCCCAAAGGATTCTGGTGTAACTACACTCCATACTGGTCCAGCACACTCCAAGAACGCCAGGAAGCTATGGACAAAGCTAGAAGGGACGCAGAGTCTCAGCCTTCACTTGAAACGCACAACAAATGGAAACAGGTTGTAGCAGAGTTTCAGAGAACAAAGCTAGAAGAAAAATGGAAAAGGTGGAGAATTAAAACGACAGCGCTGAACCTTGAGAAAGGCGGTATGAAACTTCGGAGATTAGTTAAATCTCTAAATGAAGAGTGTTCCTCGCCTAGGCAGACTGTCAAATTGGATGAAGGTGGCAAAATTCTCAGAGGAAAACAAGCTGCAGACCTGTTTGCTAGAAGATACAGTTCAGAAAGCAACTTAAACATTAACATAGACCAACAGAGAGAGATAAGGAAAGAAATACTCCTGCCTCAATGAGGGAACCCATCACACTAGGAGAATTACAGAATGCTAGTTCCAAGCTTAAGGTCCAAAAGTCACCCGGCCCAGACGAAATCAGCAACGAAATGCTAATAAATCTGAGCTCAGCAGCAAAGACAAAACTGCTTGAGATATTCAACCACAGCTGGGTGAAAGGAACGGTACCCCAAGTATGGAGAGAAGTCATCACAATACCCATACTAAAGAAAGGGAAATGTAAGACCAAGGCTGCAAGTTACCAGCCAATAAATCTCACAAGCTGTGTTGGGAAGACTATAGAGCGAATAGTAAACCACAGATTGAAATGGTATTTAAAGTCTGAGCAGATCCTGGTGCCGGAGCAAGCTGGATTTGGAGAATGCTACAGTATAGAAGACCAAGTTCCTCAAGTAGTAGAAGATGCCTTCCAGGAGAAGAAAAATGTCTTAACGATCTGGGTTGACTTCAAGCAGGCCTTTGACAAGGTGTGGAAAGATGGCCTTATTGCAAAACTTAGGAGAAATGGAATTCAAGGCAACATGATAAGATAGATCCAGTCATACTTGCACAACAGGAGAACTAGAGTCACCCTTGATGGTCTGCAGAGCAGAAAAGTGTTGCTCTAACAGGGGGTACCTCAAGGAGGAGATTTTTTTTTTTTGTTGCGTACGCCCGCTAATACTCGAGGCGAAATCTCAGGTTATTATTTTTTTTTGTCTAACCTGACATTGATTTTACGTGAGTATCCCTTTATTTCTTGTACAGAGACAGGTGTCCCTTGCCATTCAGGCAAATACTCTCCGATTTCGGAGGTACCCAATGCAGCTGGGTCGGCTCAGGAGCCGCCAGTCCCTGGTCGACGACACTCCTTCAAATGTTCTCGCCAGGTCTCGAGTTAATCCAGTCCAAATCCCGGTCGACGTAAAATCCTCAAATGCCGTCGCCCGGGTTTGATCCTGTATCACCCGGTCGCCAGAGCGGTGTTGTAACCACTACGCTAGCGCGGCTCCAAGGAGGAGTAATTTCCCCAACACTCTTCCTTGTTTACATTAATGACCTGGTAAAAGATCTCCCCACTGGAGTGAAAGCTGCCTTATATGCAGACGACCTAGTACTCTGGTGCGCCGATGAATACGTCACCACAGCAATTATAGAATGCAGCGGGCAGCAGACAGGCTAATGTCATGGGCAGAGAAATGGCTTATCACAATAAACACAGACAAAACCTCCACAACGCTGTTCTCCCTCTCCCCCAAGGACAAAGCAGCTAACATACACCTAAGGACAACCATAATCAAGGAAGAAAGCTACCCCACCTATCTTGGGGTGACATTTGACCAAAAGCTTACATGGAATAAGCATATTGAAAATGCAGAAGGAAAGGCCCGAAGATGACTAGGCATACTCAGAAAACTAGCAGGTACCAATTGGGGAGCAAATGAAAGAACTCTAAAGAAGATTTATAATGGAGTAATAAGACCACACTTAGAGTTCAGCTCAACAGCATGGTCATCAGCTGCTAACTCACATCTGCAGTCATTGGACAAGGTGCAAAATCAAGCCCTCAGGCTCATTACAGGAGCCATGAAAACTACGCCGATATCAGAGATGCAGAAAGCTGCTAGATTACAGACACTGCCTATAGAAGAGACACCAAAAGCATGATCCAGATGGAAAAGTACAACAGTATGCCAACGCACCCAATGAAGGCAAGACTAGATGATCTGGCATTGGGACGTCTAAAACGTAGCAGCTTTGTCCATCAGGGAAAAAGACTTAATAGACAGCATCAAGAAGACCTATCCATGAAGACAACACCGCTGAAGCCCACCCTATACCCTGTACCATGGGAACAGACCAGCTATACCGTCCAAATTAATACATCAATCAGTGGTCTCACAATTGGATATGAGTATAATGATCTGCAAAAACGAACTGCTACATTGAGTATGATCAAAGAAAACTATCTCAAACACTCATGGATACATGCCGACACAGATGGATCAGCAATAAATGCTGTAACGAATTTGCCAGTATCTTTATCTCATTTCCTGACAACCACTATGAGACTAGGCATATTCCCACTGGTTAATTCTGTTCCAACTATACAGCTGAGGTTCAAGCTCTAGAGCAAGCTGCAAATATGATTTATAACACCAACTCTGACTGCCACCAGGTAGTCATCCTCACAGATGCACTGTCTGTACTGTAAGCTCTCAAGAGGGGTAAACTCCCACATCTGAGGAATGAACTAAACATGGTAGCTGCCAAAAAACAAACCATACTTCAGTGGGTACCATCCCATTGTGGTGTACCCGGAAATGAAAAGGCGGATAAAATTGCAAAAAAAGGGAGGAGAATGTGAACAAGAAGATAATGAAATCACATACTTTGAGAAAAAGAGAGCTATCCAGACTATCAGAAGAGAACAGAATCAACCCAACGACGACTACCACACTCTTGACCGGCAGGGACAGATGACCATTTTTCGCCTCAAGACAGGGCATAACAAACTGAATAAACACATGTACAAGCTACGATTGTCTGCTTCACCACTGTGCACATGTGGATTAAACGAACAAACTGCTGAGCATGTTCTACAGGATTGTCCTCTGTACGACCAGTTAAGAAAGATATACTGGCCCAATGACTTAACACTAAACTCAAAGCTGTATGGAGCTAAAGAGGAACTCCAGACAATGGTCGAGTTCATCACGAGAACTCATCTGACGGTGTAAACATCAAAGATTCGATCGCAAGAAGAAGAAGACTGACATTGTATCAGTTCCATTCGAACTGCTTCGTGGATATTGGAACGAACAATAACTTTAAGATTCCATGAACATTTTTAATGTCATTTTTGACTTCACAATCACGCAATGAACTTTTAAGTAATGTTATTAATATTTCAGTTCATTATATTATGATGTGACTATATTATTATAACTAAACTCTTAGAGGCCTAAACGACGTTGATAGCATACATCCGCAAACCCCCTAGAAGCCAAATCGATGTTGGTATCGTCACTTTTGTGTTCCATGAAATTTGTTCCGTATTTTCGTAATTTGGTATTTTAACATAACGGAAGTTACTCTTTTTTATTCAGAAGAGCACTATCTTTGAGTTGTGATTCGGAAACACGCTTGTTCTAGCTAATTTCACTGTGAACAAACGTTAAATCTGTCAGCTTTCGATCAGGTGATTATTGTTGTTTATACAGACAATGTCTAGCGAACCAACCACATCATGTTTATCAAAACGTAGGTCTTTTTTATCTGTAGAAAAGGCTAGGGAGCTGTGTATGTTCGATGAGTTTAGTGAAGATGACGTCATTGAAGATTTCGAATTTGACGTTAATGAAGAAGCTAGTTCTAGTGACGAGGGGGCATGGTCACAGCCAGGCCCTAGTGCTACAAAACGACAAAAAGTTTTGACCAAATCATCGACAAAAAGGGGGAAAAGCATTAGTACCAAGGAGCAACAAGGGGCAATTGGTAATGAATGGATTTCAGTACCAAACATCAGTATTACAGAGACCCAAAACGCATTCAGATTTCTTCCCATATATGGTCGCAAACCAGGAGTACACGATGACTTAGGTCTTAGTGAGGCATCAACTCCTTTTGACTGCTATAGGACATTGTTTACTGATGACATTGCAAATTCAATACTACATTCTGTAAATGAGTAGGCAAAACTTAAAGTTCTTAAACATAATCCATCTCTAAAAAGATCAAGATTTTCCAGCTGGACAGCACTATCAAACTATGAGTTGTTAAAATTTATGGCTACAATAAATGCTATGGGCATTGATCCCAGACCTTCTATTAGAGACTATTATTCATCAGAAACTGATTGCCTTTATGCACCATTTTATCACAAAAACTTTGAAAGAGATAGATTTTTGTCTATCTATCAAATAATGTTGCATGTGGGAGAGCCTGATGCTGAGGGGAAAAGTAAAGTGGAGCCATTCATCAACACTTTGATTGAAAATTTCAATAATGCCTTTAGGCCCTTTGAAAATGTTTCGGTTGATGAAATGATTGTAGGATTTAAAGGGAGATGGAAATACAAGGAATTTAATGCAACTAAGCCTAGTAAATATCATATAAAGAGTTTTGGTCTTGTTGACAGTACCACTGGGTATGTTTTATCCCTGCTTACTTATTATGGAGCGGATACCTCATACAATCCAAGCACAGACACCAATAGTGGGATGGCAATAAAAGTCTTTGGAACTCTATTACAGCAAATTGGAACTGGTTATCATATATTTGCAGACAGGTTCTACACAACAAGAGCACTCATTGACTATTTGCTTCAGCAAAAGCAATACTATACTGGCACCCTCCAGTCAAACCGAATTGGCTTTCCATTAGAAATAAAAGCACTTTCCATACCACACATGGAACGGAAATGCTGGCAAACTAAAGATTCGTCTTTGCTTTGTATTGGATGGAGGGATAAGAAAGCAAAAAAGCCAGTAATCATTGTTTTCACCAAAACAAATACAGGACTACTACGACAAAACCAAAGCCAATAACAGTCCATGACTATAATCAGAGCATGAATGGATGTGACCGTGCTGATCACATGCTTGGGTATTATGGCATTCACAAACGACGCAGCAACAAGTGGTGGAAAAAAATATTCTACTGGATAATGGAAATTATTTGTACCAATGCTTCATCCTCTATAGGCTCACAGGCAGTATAAAAATGACATTAAAACAGTTCAAAATATATCTGATTGATGCTTTGCTTCAGTGGGCCGCAGATCTAATGCCCGAGCCACAGAGGAGTATCAAAGCAACCCTTGGAAGACCAAGGACAGCCAACCCAATTCAGAGGCTTGAAGGAGCTAAGCATATGATAGCTTACACAGAAAAAGACAGAAGATGTAGAGTCTTAAGCAAACCAGATTCTCCAAAACGAACAAATTTTATTTGCGAGGGTTGCGATGATTATCCTCACCTCCACTCAAAACACTGCTTCAAGATATGGCATACACAAGCCACCATTGACTAAAATGTAAATATCCTTTCAGATAAAATTGTGTACATATTGTTTATGCATAATAATGTAAGTACAATACAATACATGATTTACTTTGAATTTGACCTTTTTGTTTCCAAATTTTAATAATGATGGTACGGTCCGCTGGAGAGTCTCTTAAACATTAACAAAACATCACAGAAAGCTGAAACTTGTAATTAATATTCATATATGGATTAGTGTTATTTTAAAAAAAAACATGGAGCACTTTGGATAATATTTCAGTCTTTATGCATGGGTTGGTGGGTACATTTTTCATTCACTAAAATGAATTTAAAAAAAAATTGTTTACATTATTACTCGTAATTGATAATATGAAGAATAGCACTTAAAAGCCACAATATTATAATTCTAAATATATTTATCTTTACTGTGAAACATAATTTGTGTGTCTTTGTTGTGTAATATCAACACAATATATGATTTAATTTAAAAGTTCACGCGGCCTTGTATATCTTCTTTTTTATTTTAATGATGATGGTACGGTCTGCTGGATGGTCTGTAAAACATTAACAAAATATCACAGGAAGCTGACACTAGTAAATAATATTCATATATGGATTAGTGTTATTCTAAAAGATGCTGGAGCACTCTGGATGTTTCAGTTTTTATGCATGGGTTGGTGAGTACATTTTTTATTCACTAAAATGAGTTTTTATTAAAAAGTAGTCTATAAAATATGTAGAATATCACTAAAATCCTTCATATTCTAAGTCTACATTCATTTATCTTTACTGTGATGTATAATATGTGTGTCTTTGTTGTATAATAACAATACAATATATGATTTAATTTAAAAGCTTCACGCGGCCTATATTGTCCTTTTTCTTTCCAAATGTCTATAATGTTTATATGGTTCGCTGGATGGTCTGTAAAACATTAACAAAATATCACAGGAAGCTGACACTTGTAAATAATATTCATATATGGATTAGTGATATTTTAATAGACCCTAGAGCACTCTGGATAATATTTCAGTCTATTGCATGGGTTGGTGAATACATTTTTGATAGACTAAAATTAGTCTTTTCTTGAAAGTGGTCTATATTATTACTCATAACTGATTACTATATGTAGAATATACTAAAAATCCTTCATATACTAACTCTACTTTCATTTATCTTTACTGTGATGTATAATATGTGTGTCTTTGTTGTATAATAACAGTACAATGTATGATTTAATTTAAAAGCTTCACGTGGCCTATAATGTCCTTTTTCTTTCCATATGTCTATAATGTTTATATGGTTTGCTGGATGGTCTGTAAAACATTAACAAAATATCACAGGAAGCTGACACTTGTAAATAATATTCATATATGGATTAGTGATTAGGGATTAGATTAATATTCATATATGTCTTTGCCTGCCCCACCAGACGGTGGGGCAGGCAAAGACATCAACATCAGAATGAATAAGGCAAGAACAGCCTTCTTTAGCCTAAATAACATCTGGAAGTCCTCCCAATACAGCACAAGCACAAAATTAAGGTTATACCAGAGTTGCGTGCTTTCTGTGCTTCTCTATGGTGCGGAATGCTGGAGAGTCACAGAGAAGGAAATGTCAAAATTGTCCTCTTTTCACACAACATGCCTAAGAAAAATTCACCGAATCTTTTGGCCGAATACCATCACCAACCAAGATCTGCTTACTCGTAGCAAGCAAGAGGACATGCATACCATCATAGCTGGCAGACGCTGGAGCTGGGTTGGTCATGTCCTCAGAAGAGACCCCGATGCCATCACAAGAACAGCTATGCTTTGGACCCCTGAAGGAAAGCGAAAGAGAGGCCGACCAAAAACAACTTGGCGGAGGACTGTGGAGGCTGAGATGCAAAGAATGAACCAGAGTTGGGGCACTGTACGAAGGATGGCCACCGACCGTGCAAAGTGGAATCAATTTGTTGTTGCCCTACAAGACGCCACTAGGCGTGATGGCCACTGACTGCTTTGACGGTCGGTGGTTAAGGATCGAAGAAGAAGAGAAGAAGATGGATTAGTGATATTTTAAAAGATGCTGGAGCTCTCTGGATAATATTTCAGTGTTTATGCATGGGTTGGTGAGTACATTTTTCATTCACTAAAATGAGTCTTTTCTTGAAAGTGGTCTATATTATGACTCATAACTGAATACTATATGTAGAATATCACTAAAAATCCTTCATATTCTAATTCTACATTCATTTATTTTTACTGTGATGTTTAATATGTGTGTCTTTGTTGTGTAATAACTCAGAAACATTAGAATTTATAAAGGTACTGTTTTAAGGTAAAAAAATAATTCTGGCAAAACTGATGAAAAAATTCCGGCCTGCAAGAGTTAAGTAGTTGGTTATTCAGGTAGTATTACTTGATATAATTTGGATGAGTGAATGGTGTGCTTGCTGTCTTCTTTGTTGAAAAACCTTTCAGGGTTTTTTTTTTTGGAGAGCTGTTGAGTCTTTTTGCACACAATATAGACAGATTTCTTTTGAGATCATATGCTGCACAAAAAGACACAATTCTGAGTTTGAATTGTATGCATATCAGCACAATTGACGTGAGCATGTTTGTATTAGTAATGTGAGCATTGTGTTTACAAAGTGTTGAGAAGACAGCTGTGTCCGAAGTTTCAGGATCTTGTAAATGAATTTATAGCATCCTGTTTCTGGATTAGTGTAATATGACCCAATGGGCTTATACTAGGAATCATATATAGTTATAGGAGGATGGAAATGATTTATGGATAATATATACTACTCGTCAAAAGTCAAGGGCCACCCTATTATTTTCAATACACTTTTATATAAGCGCAAAGAATGATTAAATGAAGGAAGTTTTTAGTAAAAATGGGTGCAATATCTTCCTCTGGCAGTCCTCTATGAACGTTAAGCATAAAAACAACTCACCGACAACCATGGTGATCACGTGCAATTTGGTTTGCTGACCATAAATTTACATTTTTAATCTGTTTTTTCAAACTTCCGTACAACCAAACAGGTGAAGTAATCGTGCTGATTAACATTCCACTTGCAATGGCGACTTTTCGTGAACAGAGTTCACTCTTAATTTGTTTTACAATCAGCAGACTTAGGGTAGTTTCATCACTTGCAAAAACCATGCCACAGAGAAGAAGTCTTGACACCTTACAAAGAATGAGGGCTATAGCGTGGGTTGAAAGTGGTTTATCTGTCCGTGAGGTTGCTAGACGGCTTGCAGTGTCACACTCTACTATCCAAAGAATTTTGGAGAGATTTCAGGCCACAGGAAGTGTGGAGGATCGCCACCGGCCAGGTCGCCCTAGATGCACCAATAGACATGATGACCGATACCTCTTGTTGTCAGCCCTGCGCCATCGAACAGTGACTTGTTCCACTCTAAGATGTCAGCTGAGACAAACTGTAAACGTTAATGTCAGTCAAAGCACCATTCGCAGACGTTTACATGAATTTGGACTGGCTGCTCGACGTCCTGCAGTCAGAATCCCTCTTACCCCTGCTCATCGCAGAGCCCGTGTTGCTTGGTGTCGCGAGCACATCCGATGGACAAGGCAACAATGGAGTCAAGTTCTCTTCACTGATGAATCTCGCTTCACTGTGTCATTCAATGATGGCAGGATTCGAGTTTGGAGACGACCAGGAAAGCGATTTACTGATGACACAATTCGAGAGGTGGATCGTTATGGTAGGGGTTCTGTTATGGTTTGGGGAGGCTTCTATAGACACGGCAGGACCCCACTCTACATCATCCAAGGCAACTTGACCAGCCCAAGATACTAGAACGAAATCTTGAGACCAATTGTTCAGCCTGCTCTGGAGGCCATAGGTGGTAATGCCATCCTCCAAGATGATAATGCTTGACCCCATCGAGCTTGTGTGGTGAATGAGTTTATTCAGCAACATGGGATCATCAGGATGGCGTGGCCAGCTCATTCACCTGACCTTTCTGATTGAACACCTCTGGGATGTCCTTGGTCAAAGATTGTCAACAAATCACCCCCTGCCAATGGATGTTGCACAGCTGACTGCATTTCTGCTTCAGGAATGGCAAGCTGTTCCTCAGGATACTCTTCGGACCCTTGTGGACTCGATGCGTCTACGCTATCTTGAATGCCTTGCTGCAAATGGTGGTCATACCCAATTTTGAAATGTCTATTTGTCCAATATCTATTGTGTGACTTTTGAAAAGGTGGGTGACACACTTCACAGCTTCATTGCGTTTGAATGTGTGTTTCCATTTCTTTACGTGACATGTCAATTTGGTATTCAATAAATGCCGTTTTGACTGATACCAATTACGTTTATATCAGATTTGTTTTATGGTTTGCCCTTGACTTTTGACGAGTAGTATATAAATAACTTGAACAAAGATTAAAAATAGGTAAACGCCATCTGGACTTTATAATATTGGAGGCATGTGTATGAAAATAGAATTTATGTTATGAATATAACTTTGTTTTGATTCATGGAGGATCATTATAAATCAAAGGAGATGTTTGTGTTTACATGCACTAAAAAAATATTATTTGAAATAATATGCGTCTATGAGGACTATGATATTCATTCAATATTGACGTTGGCTGTTCTAACTGTTGCTGTTCTTATTATATACCCCTAACATCAGGACGTGAAATGTCTCCACCTTAGCAGAGACTATCGTATCACCAAGTCTCAGGCATACAGAAGATACCCATTTTCAGTACATGTATGCAATTTACATGTAAACTTTACTGAGTGCAAAAATGATCCTTATGCAATGAACTCACCTGTGGCACAGGTGAAATGGGAGTAAATTATCTTGTCAGGATCTGGGTTTAATTCTACAAACATTTTTAGGATGAATTCCCGGGCAGTGCTAGCTTCTTTCTTTGGACCTGGGATGGTGGATAAAATAAATGTCAAAAGAAAATAACAGTGATATTATTAAATTGGTTAAATGACATTCAGTTTCACTGGCATGATGCATTTAACTGATCTTTATCAACTTTAAGACAGTAAGCACAAGAAGGTAATAGTTTAACCCACTTAAAAGCTTGCTGTGCTCTCATTTAACAGACTTGTGTCTTTAAATGTTTTTCTGGCCAAACCATGCATCCATCCAATATGTTCTACTAATAGCTTCTTCCACAGTATGTCTTGTTATGTGTTACATATCTTTACCACACGTCATCTGCTTCCATTCCCCCTCTATCCTTTATGGTAACTTTCCAGTTACAACTCCCAGCTATATTGCCTTATGTGTTACAGAGGCCTGAAAGATGGAGCAAAGAATAGTAACACTGTGCCTTACCACCTCACATGTTATAGTAGATGACTAAGGAGGGTTAGGATGGGGCCAGCTACCCTATCTTGTACAAACTAGCCTAAAAAACAACAATAACATGGAAAAGTCAATCAAGAATAAAGAAGACATGGAAAGACCTTGAACTGATGTGTTCAGGAACACTTGGCATGAATTTGTTGAAGGCCTGAGATAGGTGAAGGGCAATTATGACGTTGATGATGTCCATTCCCTTTCTTCAATCCCACCTTAATTTCATGATCTCGATACGACTGACATACACCTTTCTCCTTTCGCAATCTATTTATTTTTAAATTTGTCTCAGCCATCTTGCTCCATTCATTTGCAGGATCAATGGGTACCTAACTCCTTGAGTTTAGGACAGGCAAAGGCAGCAAGAAAGGGAACTGGTCATCCTACCTTATAAAGCAGAGACCTGGTATAGTGAAATCTCTAATATTTCACTTTCCTCAGAAGTATCTGCTGCGGGACTACTATTACCTTCACCTTACCATAAAATTTATGTGCAATGGAAAAGTGGAAAACAATGAAACTAAATATTATCATTCAAGTAACCCATCAAAATTGACAGGATTTTAATTATAGTGTACTCTTTCTGTTACATGCCTTGATGACGGCACTACTTCTACTTTGGTCATTTCATACATTTACATTACATATCACTGTCATTAGTTCTTTGTAAAAAAATTATCTGGATGCACTGGATATGAAGCCATGGGGCAACTTTTAAAAAATGATATGGGAAGAAGTGATACTGAACCAATGGAATTAAATTTGCTACACTCATTAATACAAAACTCAGTGCAAAATTATACGCACAAATATTCTCATGGACCGGTACTGTGGATGCTCAGAGACGTGCTCAACAAATCTCTTAATAATGAAGGAAACCATGTATTTGCTGGTGATCATCCTCTAGTAAATAAATGCCTTTGTGACAGCAATATTTGAAGGTGCTGATTCTTTGGAAGCAAAGTTAAATGAGTGGCAGAACTGGCATTCAACATTCACTGGGCCACAGTTATGAACTTGGATATCATTTTCATTAAATATATCATGGTTTGGAAACAGTCGTCAATTGGAAATATGTAATGAACCATTGTCTGGCACTACAGTGTTTCGCTGTGATTCATGACAATGTCTTAAAACTTCAACATCTTTTAGCATGAAGTAATGAAGCGTCTTCCGGCTATACATTGGCTGGATGTGATGCATGACATTTCTATTTGGGAAAAGCTGCAGCATCTTGCTGCATTTCTGTGGTATTTTTTAACATTCTTCTGTAAAGCCCCCTCTGTGTGGTCTCCAGTGCTTTTCTACTTGTTTACTAATTGTCAATGACTCATTTCCATTTATCAGGACCGAAGAACTCTCTTTCTTACTTCCACTGACAAAGGGTTGTTGCATAAAATACTTTTCACTTCATAGAATGCTGCTTTCACTTGGGCTATTCTACTCTTCACTTCTGAGATTCATCATCCATCCAGGTATTTGAATCTATTGACCTGTTATAAAACTGTTCCAGTTATGTTGGTAGTGCATTCCGAAGAATATTAGCAAGAACGCGCGCTATTTCAAGGATCACGCAATTTAGTGCAATGACCAGAAGCACACGACTTTTATGTAGTTTCTAGACTGCAACTTTGGTGAGAAAAAGTTTGTGGCAGTCGTGAGAATAAGTTTGTTGCGGTCTGTGGCGCCTAAGAAAATTATATAGTATAATATATCTCATATCTTGAAAACTGCAGCAGAGGTTATATTGACAGAAGAAACGGCAGAGAGACAAGTTGCTTTCTTTACTGATGCACAGCCAGTAATTGCAACGTTGAAAAGCCAAAATAATACAGACCTGGATGATCTCAGAGTAGTGCTCCACAAACTTTGTCAACGATTCAAAAGTGTTGTGATCCAGTGGATCCCATCTCATTGTAACATTGCCGGCAATGAAGAGGCTGACAGAATGGCAAAAGAAGGTTCACATCTACCTCAGCCTGATGCAAGCATAACTTTTGAGGAGGCAAAGAGTTTTATCAGAATCAGTTACAGAAACAAATGGAATGTAGAACACCCAGGGCACACACAGAATGATGCTTACTACCAGCTCCACAAAAGAGAACAAGTGGTAATCTTCAGACTCCGCACTGGCCACAACAGATTGAGATACCATCTATTCAACAAGCTAAAGATAGGAACTACCGATCAGTGTAACTGTGGCACTGATAAAATGACTGCTGAACATCTGCTTCAAAGTTGTCCCTTATATGTGGTACAGAGAAAGTGCATATGGCCGACGCTAGCTCCTTTCGTGGAAAAGCTTTACGGGGATTCAAAGAGCCTCAAACTGACTACTGCTTTCTTTGAGAACATTCAAGTGGACGTCTGAGAGTGTACGAAGAAGAAGAAGAAGAAATCTTGAATAATAGTATCTGAGAATGTCGGGTGTGAAACAGAAGTGAAGAGAGATGTAATGGCCAAAACTACAATCAGCAACATGAGACAGACATAAATCTTAAAGCAGAGATGGAAAAAACTGGATGTCTTTCACTGTAAAAATTTTACCTGAAACTGTTTACTAAATTGTATAGTTTTTCATGTGGTTTCTAAAGACTGACAGCTGCATGTAAAATTATCATAAACAAAATGAACTGTGAATGCATTCCTATTCACAAGTTTGAGTTTACATACAAAATGTGAAAGACTGACAAGAGCTTACCATCAAATTCAGGAAAATAGTCTACAAGATGCGAATGCATAATCTTCTCCTCTAAGAGATCTTTCTTGTTGAGAAATAGAATAACTGATGAATTTTGGAACCATGGATAAGTAATTATTGTCCTAAACAAGGCCTTGGATTCTTCCATTCGGTTCTGTGAAAGAATGAAACAATTTGGATAATGTTTCTTTATGTTTCATCACAAATGAAAATTAACAATCCATGCCACAATGAACAATGCACATACAAAGACAGTGATGTAACTACTAAAGCTTGGATGACATATGAAATATTTATCCTGTATTAATTCAATGAGGTATTAAATATTAGGCATCCATTCATGTAATACTAAAGGAAAGTACTCTCTATAACATGCCAATCCATTTTACCCAAACAGACGGCACTCCTCAAAGTTCAGTAACCAATGTTCTAAATCACTACTAGATAACCCATCTATTAAATCAGTGGTGGCCAAGCTAAGGTTGGCCAAGGGCCAGATTATGGTAAAAGGTAACACCAGAGGGCCAGACCTATAAAATCCTTTAAAAATAACGTTCTGAGATTTAGTTTTACATATATAATGAACCACGTACAGAAAGCAACGGCACACTACTGTGCTGCACATCTGCCAAGACATGTATACCAGTCTTCGGACTGAAATTACTGTTAAAAAAATATATATATAATGAATCTGTTGTTTTAATTTGTTTTGTAATTTGTAATATGACATGTAATTATTTATTTCAAACATACATTTGTGTGTTATTTCATTGTGAAGAGTGTGGCTTATCAAAACTTTTCACCAGTGATTTGAAGTCTACTTCCATTTGTGACATAGCAATTCTGAGAACATGGGATAATACAGAGTCAGTTAATCTGTTTCTGGTCTTGGATTTGATAAGCTTCATGGCAGAAAATGTTGTCTCACAAAGATATGTGCTACCAAATATAGAGCACACGTTTAGGGCCCATTTTCTCAGAAGTGGGTAACGTTCCTTTGGTAGTGATTTCCACAAATCAGCTCCAGTTGCTTCTGTTGTGTTGATGAATGGGTCACATTGGAGTTCACATTTTTTTTTTTTTTTTTTGCGTTTGCCTGCAAATACTCGAGGCGAAATTTCAGGTTATTATTTTATGTCCAACCTGACATTGATTTTACGTGAGTATCCCTTTATTTTCTTGTACAGAGACAGGTGTCCCTCGCCATTCAGGCAAAGACTCGCCGATTTCGGAGGTACCCATTGCAGCTGGGTCGGCTCAGGAGCCGCCATTCCCTGGTCGACGACACTCCTTCAAATGTTCTCGCCAGGTCTCGAGTTAATCCAGTCCAAATCCCGGTCGACGAAAAATCCTCAAATGCCGTCGCCCGGGTTTGATCCTGTATCACCCGGTCGCCAGAGCGGTGTTGTAACTACTACGCTAGCGCGGCTCCCTGGAGTTCACATAACTGTATTGTAGTTCTGCTGGCTGAGACTCCACTGTGCACTTGAATGGATTGTTAAAATGTTCCATTTGTGGACGAAAAATCTCAAAATCTTGAAGTCGACGATTAAACTCAGAAATCAGCTGTTCAATGTCATCTGTGTACCTCTTGAAGTTAACACTCTCTTTCTCAGACAGCTGCTTACAACAAGGAAAATGAAACAGGTCATTCTTTTGCAAAGACAGACTAAATAGGCTCAGTTTCTTTTTGAAGCCATCAACATAGCCCATCATTTGAAAAATTGTTTGCCTTTTTCCTTGTAACTGCAAATTCAGTACATTCAAATGTTGTGTTATATCTGTGAGAAATGCCAAGTGCTGAATGAAATGAATATCTTTGAGTTTATTTTGAAGATCAATTGAACATGGTAAGTTGTCTCGCAAGAAGTCAAATATTTCATCCTTCAGTTCACAAAAACTTATTAAACATTTTCCTCGACTAAGCCATCTCACCTTAGCATGAAGCAGGAGATCACCGTAAACAGAATCCACTTCTTCTAAAAATGCAAGGAACTTCCTGTGAGTTAGAGAGCTGTGTCCTCCTCTGATCAAATTCGTTATTTTCACTACAGTAGCCACAGTGTCATTTAGGTTTATGGATTTTGCACAAAGTGCTTCTTGGTGAACTATGCAATGTAATGTAGGCACGTCAATTTTATTTTGCTTCAAAAGTCCAACAAAACCAGTATTTTTCCCAACCATAGCCTTGCAACCATCGGTACACACAGCAGACAATTTTTCAAACTCACCATATTCTTCCATGGCATTTTGAACTGCAGAAAATATGTCATCCCCTTTATTTGTACCATGCAAAGAGCAAAAGTAATTCGTCAGAAACAGTAAAGTCTTCCTGGATCACTTTAACAAAAATAAAAAGCTGGCTAGTATCTGTGATTTCTGTACTTTCATTAATCGCCAGTGAAAAGTATGGACAATTTTCAATTAAAGATTTCAAGTTCTGGGACAAATGCAAACTAATATCTTCTGTTCTCCTAGCTATGGTTTGTTTTGAAAGAGGTACATTTTGAAATTCTTTTACTACTTTTTCTTCATTGAACGCTTCTACCATTTGAACTGCACACTTTTTCACAAACTCTCCATCAGTAAACGGCTTTTTTGCTTTTGCAAGCTCATAACTAATCACATAGGACGCTATGAGCAATGATTTCTGAATCTTATTTACAAGACTAATATACTCTTTTGCTGATTCAGTTTTTTCTTGAGTTGTTCAATCACAAGCTTTCTCGACTCGCTGCTATGCTCGTCGTCGTTTTTCTGATGGTTTGTGATGTAGTGACGTTTCAGGTTATATTCCTTCACTACGGCTAACACTTGGGCGCAAACTAAGCACTGAGGTTTATTATCCTTATTGAGAATGAACAAATAATCGAACTCCCATTCTGGTTTAAATGCGTGATTTTCACTGTCCACTTTTCTATACTTAGAAAACATTTTTACAAATGGAAACTCTTATACATGAAAACGTGCACAACAGCTACAAGCCCAGAAGTGTCACTGGCTGATTTATACTTAACACACTTCACAAGACCAACTGTGCACCTCAACTCCTTCCTATAGAAATGTACCTACTATCCACCCCTACTCCCACGATCACTTTCCCATACCGATGCTAAAGACAAAGCAACATCATTGGATATCAGAGACTTCCGACTGCAGAAAAGATCTGTCATTGCTTTCAGTTTCTCATTATCAAAGTAGGTACCGGCACTGTCTTCGCCTGTCCACGTGCACGATCAGAGATTTGACGCTATCATTTCCGTTTTGTCGGCACTAACTAGTAGAGCTCAATTGGTATGAGAGAGAGAGAGAGAGAGAGAGAGAGAGAGAGAGAGAGAGAGAGAGAGAGAGAGAGAGAGTTGGTTGTGTTGTGGGAGGTGGGGAGATGTTAATCGTACATTTTGGGTCTTATTGGTTTTGTTTCTGGTGCCTGTGCGTGCTATTTTGTAATATTTCCTTTTAGCACAGTGGTCGAAGTATACAGTAATTTTCGATCAACAATAAGAGGCCGGCCAAAACAGGCTGGCGGGCCAGTCAAAACTGGTTGGCGGGCCGGATCTGGCCCGCGGGCCGTAGTTTGGCCACCTCTGTATTAAATCAATGGTCTTCACCCTTTTTGGACCAGCAGCCCGTTGTTTCAATATGTCTACCACTCACTTACTTAAATTGTGACATTTAACTATTTTTTTTTTTTTTATAACATCAATTGCAATAAGTGAAATAGTCAATAAATTTTAAACACAATATTTAGTTATTCACAAAAAACTCATTATTCACAAAATTATGCAATTATGTATTTAAAATATTGGCTTATTATTTATGTTTCTTTTCTTCACTGTGACACTGTTCCTTGGTGCCCCTTAACTCTTAGAAGCCAAAATGACGCTGGTAGCGTACATCCGCAAGTCCCCTAGCAGCCGAATCGACATTCATATGGTCACTATTGTGTTCCGTGAAATTTGTTCCGTATTTTCGTAATTTGGTATTTTAACATAACGGAAGTTACTCTTTTTTTATTCAGGAGAGCGCTATCTTCGAGTTGTGACTCAGAAGCACGCTAGTTCTAGCAAATTTCACTGTGAAAAAAACGGTAAATCTGTCAGCTTTCGATCAGGTGATTATTGTTGTTTATACAGACAATGTCTAGCGAACCAACCACATCATGTTTATCAAAACGTAGGTCTTTTTTATCTGTAGAAAAGGCTAGGGAGCTGTGTAAGTTTGACGAGTTTAGTGAACATGATGATGTCGAATTTGACGTTAATGAAGAATCTAGTTTTAGAGGAGGGGGCGTGGTCACAGCCAGGCCCTAGTGCTACAAAACGACACAAAGTTTTGATCAAATCATCGACAAAAAGGGGGGGAAAGCATTAGTACTGTAGTGATATCCTCAATATAATCGATAAAAATTAATAACATAGAGTATAAAGTCAAAATAAGGTAGAGATAAAATAGTGGAGTTGTGATCAGCTTCTTCACCCGCGCCCGCAATCGTGTCGGTTTTGATAAGCCTTAGCGTAGAATGAATGGTACTAGCTTCTAAGTCATCCTTGAGAATTAAATATAACATTTTTACAAGGTCAACGCGTATTTGTTCCAAGACAGAGTGAGAGAGGAAAGAAAATGAGGGGAAAGGAGCGACAGAAGAATGCCATCGACGCGCGTTGTTTCGAATCACAAATTGTAACGAACGCGCAATATTGCCTTTGGCAGTTTGAAAATATGACACAAGGCCAATACTTGTATCGTTCTATAGTCATGCAGTGGAAATATATAAACACACATACCGCTCTCATTTCCTGTATTGTAGCGTAAATTCTGACGAAACACAGACATTGTCGTTTTAGTTTGAAAAAAAGCATTGGAGAGAGGGAAAAGATGGTGGTTTTCTAGATTTAAATAATATTGACGACTAACATGAAAAAAATATGGAAATACGAACTATAATACTTAGGGCCATAAAACCTAGATATTTTTGGGGAATAGGTTCTCCTGATCAATAATATATTTTAATTTACCAAATCGTCCAACAAATAACAAAGATATTGCAATAATACTATATAGGTTAGAACAGACTGACGAACATTCATGCCTGCTTATTTTTAGCCATAACATTTTTTGAACGCGTGTTTGAAATGAGGCAGAAGAGGGTACATGTAATCCGACTGGGTAGAGTTAGGAAGAGGGAGAGGTATTATTGGTTGGCCCGAACTAAATATAATTTTGCAAAGTAAAGTCTAAGGCAGACTAACCAACGTACCGAAAAACACACAGTATTTTTGCAGTGGATTTTTTTTTTTACTTTGAATTCAAAATTTGATAGACGCCGATTTCTATTGGCCAGCGTAGGGGATATTGAGAAAAAAATTGGAAGCCATTTGAAGAGAAACGTTCCCTTAAACAGGTCGATTGATAGACCAGACGTTTGACTTGCTTCACCATATTATGAAGACATAACTAAAGAAAAGCAGTCATAGTCTAACAGCGGCACAGCTAAATTTGTGCCAAATCGTCGTACCTGTGTGTATTTCATTGAATTTGTGGTACGAACGAAATTATTAATATTTTATTTAAAAATTTGAGTGTGAGATACTGCCATATGAAAAATATTTTACGACTAAGTACATAGGTCTCTAGCAGACTTATGCAGGGCCTAGATGTTGATCCATTATATAACAAACTACCAGAGAGGTAGATCCAAAAGATTATATAGGTTGTCATCAAGGATCATATCACCCATCATATTTTATGGAAAAAGATCAAGGATAATGGCAGAGGTGTTGCAGCCATTAGGGGAGAGGAAAAAGAAAACTGGTACAAGTTGTTCTACAGGATTCCGTTGGGCACTACGTTGGTATCGATATTGTCTCTAGTAACCCGTGTGATGCGTTGATACTGGAACATGCTTCATATTAAACTTATGAGTATTGACTGACCTGTCTATTCTTGCCTTATTAATATCAGCAGTGTGAGATGCAGCGTGTTTAGGCAATTAAGTGTCACTGGTCATTATGAATGAATCAAACAGTATGGAATTCAACTCAGAATACGGCATTTGATAAGACCAGTATTTGATGACTTAAACATGTTTAATTAACACTCTCATTTCATGAATAGACACAACTATTCAAAGACATAGTTCATAAACACAGTTCCATGTACGTAACGAATGCGTTCTTATTCTTCATTAAAGCATATGTTCACTAATATATATAGTTCTGTATAATGGTCAGTTTCTTTTGGCCAACATCCTGTGGCATAAAATTCATAGGCTAACTAGACTTATTCCTGTTGCTAGTTTAATAATAGCCCTTTTTCCACTAGACTTACTTCTACTGCTAGTTTTGAAATATCCTCCTTACGCTAGGCTTACATCTACTGCTAGTCGTCTAATATCCTTGTTACACTAGGCTTACGTCTGCCGCTAGCTATATAATATTTGTTTTACACTAGTCTTACTCCTGCTGCTAGTTACGAATGTTCATTTGGCATCCAATGCCAGGCTAATCTGCCATAATTACAAACTGCGTTAATAACGCTACGACTTACGTTTAATCCAAGAACACACTGCTAAATTTGGCTTCCCAGCCACACATATAACTTCAGTGGACAATGCCACGCAATCCTAAGTGGTTATACCACACATATCATAGTGGCTAGGCCACACTTGTAAAACACACTGCCGTTAGGGTCAAAACCCACGATTTGAATCACGTTACTAAGTCCTACGCGTAATGCATAGAGATATGCATTCTATGTCGTAAATATTCATTTGCGGTGTTCCATGGTGCACCCATTCGGACCGAGCTCAAATCCAAATGCCTGCACACATGCAACAATTCCCGACATCATCGATCATTAATATATTCACTCATTTGAGGTGTTCCATGATACAGCCATTCGAGTTAGCTACACTCAAATGCCCATAAACATGAAACAATCCTCAACATCATCGATCATTAATATTCATTTGAGGAATGCGCCATGCTGCAGACATGAAGCAATCCTCAACATCATCCCCCTCACTCCCAAACGTGACACTTGTGGCACGTGTGATAGCGGTGGAGAAGACGTACGTCTCTACCATATACGTATTAATATTATATGAGTATTAGTACTATCAATTTATGATTACAATAATCATTAAATACGAACAATAAAATTTATAACAATACGTACTAGCAATACTCGAAGTGGTAACTAAAGAGTTAATCAATTTTTTTCTCAGAGAAATTGCGCGATAGTAAATCCGCTAAGTTATTGTCCGATCCAGCGATAGGCAGAATCGTAAACGAAAATTCCTGAAGTAGTAAGTACCATCTGTGAATTCTCGAATTCCGCATAGTTCTGGATGTAATGTACGTAAGAGGGCTGTGGTCTGTCATGATATAGAAGTGCGTGCCGATGAGGTATCTTGACAACTTCTCGAGGCACCACACCACGGACAGGAGCTCACGTTCACCTGTCGCATACTTCTGTTCAGCTGAGGTCAGTTTTCTTGACACGAAGAAACACGGATGGAGTGTTCCCTTGTAGCTTTGCAACAAACAGCCACCAATCCCATAACTGGATGCATCTGATTGAAGTGTGAATGGAATGTGTATATTTGGTAACAACAAAATAGGTTTATTAGAAAATAATTTCTTAATAGTTACCAAGGCGCTTTCGCAAACTGGTTCCCAATTTATCTTATTAGGACTACCTTTGGCCAGCAGTGCGGACAAAGGTGCAGGTAGTTGTGCGAAATGCGGGATGAATTTATGATAATAGTTAACCTTTAGCACGCTTCCGGCGAGACATCTCGCCGAAGGTAACCTATGTTCTGCCAGCTGGATTTGCAAGAGAGTTAGCTTCCGTTTCCGATCTTAAAAAAGTGATGGGTGTATCCGCGTTTATTTTTTGTAAATTTTTTAAATTGAAATGAATCGGCATCAGACGCGCGGCCATTTCGCTCTAATTTTATTGCATTCTGACGCCATACGGTGGGGATGAAATTTTTGTCTTTATAAGCGCTGAAATCGGTTCTCAGAATATGTTTGAAGGCTGAGATGGAAACGAAAGTAAAATGGCCTTTCAAGTATGTATAATTTTCGGGGTTAGGATTAGGAATATCGGGAAAAAATAGGATTACGGCCGAATGTCACGGCTGGCTAGGGAGTTTGTTGCTTTGCTACTGATGATGGGTGTAACGAAAAGATCGTCATTTGATTTGTATTGCTCTATTGGTCAAATGACTTTCATTGAGATGCAAGGGATATGGACGCTTCGTTCGTTGGTCATTTTTTTTAATTTTTTTTTCTAATTTTAAAATTTAAAAAAAAAATTTTTTTTTAATTTTTTTCGTTTTTTTCATCTTTCCTTTCCTCTCTTCCTATCACATCTAACATGTACACAAACAAATTTTATATCATCAGATTCACCATTCATTTATTTACATAAATTCCAAAAATGATAGCAATTGACCAAGAAACACAAAAACTATAGACATTACAAGTCGCCCACTATAAAAACGGGGGGTTGTGAAAAAGAATGCAGCTGTAGGGCAAGTTTTCTGAAATTTTATGCAGCGTGCTAAAGGTTAATTAAGCCTAATATGCTTCTAACCTGCTTCTTAGTCGAAGGGGTAGAAATATCAAGAATTCTTTTGACTGTATTGTCATAAGGATATAGTTTGTGGTTACCTATACGGTGACCAAGAAAAGAGATTTCCTGACAACCTATTTGAACCTTTGAAGGTCGTACAGTCAAACCGTGTTTACATAAGGTATGGAGAAGAGAAGTTAAACCATCAATGTGGTCTTCCCAAGAGTCATGAAATAAGCAGATGTCATCGATGTACGTGATGACATCTTTCCGATCGCCAAGAAGACGGCGCATCATGCGCACAAACGTCGCAGGCGCATTTACTAAACCAAAACACATATAATTCCATTGGAATAGACCAAATGGAGTTGTGAAGGCTGTGTATGGCTTAGCTTGTTCGGCAAGTGGAATCTGCCAATAACCTTTAGAAAGATCTAATTTACTAAAGAAAGTAGCATTAGATACTTGTGATAGAAGATCATCTAATAGATGCATTGGTTCGGCGTCTGTAACTGTAATTCTGTTCAGTCGCCTAAAATCAATGCATATACGTAAGGAATCATCCTTTTTCTTAACAATCACCATTTGGAATGTGTATGGTGATTCCGAAGGAGATATAACACCTAAACGTATCATCTCTTTTAACTCTTTCTCTACCCTATCTTTGTGGTGTAAAGAAATAGGATAGGGTCTCAGTTTCATAGGCTGATAGTCAGTGAGGATAATGTCATGGGAAATAAGTGATGTCTGACCAGGAATATCAGTCAGAACATCATCAAAAGAGATAAGAATTTCCCGAACTTGACATTGTTGTGAAGAAGATAACGAAGATGAAATAGTTACATCCTTCCAAGACTCTGATGATTGTAAGGAAGGTAATTGAAAGTGTAAAGGAATAGATGACGAAGTATCTTCCTCATGAACAACTGCAAAAGAAGCAGCATGATGTGAAGAATCACTAATAGAGTTAATGACAGGAATCAACTCCTGTGGTCTTTCTACTGCTAATTTTAGCATGTTGACATGAAAGGTTTTGATCTTTCCTCTAATATTCACAGCATAATCAACACCTGTGACTTGTCTGATAATATCAAATGGACCTTGCAATGATATTAATAATTTGTTGTCATTATGTGGCAATAACAACCAAACCTTTTCACCTGGTTTAAAGAATCTTAAAGTTCTTTTTTGATTATGTAATAACCTTGATCTTTGAGTAGCAGTTTTGATACTTTCAGATGCATAAGTGCACGCATCAATGATTCGCTGTCGGAGATCAATAACTAACTCATAGCTGTTTCGAGTGAATGTATCCACTGATGCTCCAACTAACAAATCCTTCAGTATCATCATTGGTCCGCGAGGATTCGATCCATAGACCAATTCGAATGGAGAAAAGCCAGTGCTTTCTTGGGGTACTTCTCGAAAAGCGAACAATGCTGCCGGAAGTAGACGGTCCCATTCACGCGGGCACTCTTCAGTGATCTTAGCCAGTATCTGTTTAAGCGTCCCATTATAGCGCTCACACACACCGTTCGATTGAGGCCTATACGCACTACAAAACGAATGGTGCACAGATAACATGAACTCGAGATCCCTCATAATATTGGACGTAAATTGTGATCCTTGATCTGACAAAATGTCCTCTGGAAAACCGATACGACAGAATATGGAAAATAATGCATCAGAAACAGATGCAGTCGTGATGGTTTTTAAAGGTATGGCTTCTGGCCAACGCGTGCAAAGATCTACGCAAGTTAAAATACAACGAAATCCATTATTTGAAGTAATTGACAAAGGACCCACTATATCTACTGCGATCTTTTTGAATGGTCTTTCAGGCACGTCCGTAATTTGTAAGGGTGCCGTATGGAATCTGCCCTTACGTGCTCTACCTTGGCATGTTGTACAAGATCTGCAGTACAACGTGGTATCCCTGTTAACCCCAGGCCAATAAAATTGTGACGTAATACGAAACAATGTTCTTTTGATCCCCATATGACCTGCCATAGGGGAGTCATGGCCTGTTTGTAGGACCAATGGTCTGTATTCCTTAGGAACTACAACTTGATGTATGATCGTTTTGCCATTGTCAAAGTATCTAGTAAGTATAGATTTATTTATTTTAAACCAATGTTTAGCTGATCCTGTGTGTTTAGTAGTTTTTTGGTTTGCTAGGATAATTAAACCTTGTAATGTTGGATCATTTTTCTGTTTTTCTGCAAAAACAGATTTTTCTGTTTTTTCTGCAAAAACAGAAGGTGTTACAGTACTAATAGGAGATATAATTGTATCTATGACTGGAGTGGGTGGTGTAGCCATGTCCGTAGCTAACTGTTGTGCCCTGGTTACTACAGCATTCGCCACCTGTGGGTGAGATTCAACCCACATTGCAATCTCCTCAGGAGTGCAATCTCTAACTCCAGGTATGTTACCAACAATTATCTCAGCTATTGGCGCCTTCAACCCGCAGGCATACACAGTGCCTGTGTAGAAAGGCGTATCAATGTATACTCTTGCCACAGGGAAACTTTCTACATTCCCTCCAAAAGTGATACACTTGACGGATGTGCCTGTAAAAGCAGAGGGCTCGATAAGCGAGTGCTTAATCCCGATGGTTGAACATCCGGAATCCCTCAAAACTTGGACTGTTTTTCCGTATAATATTCCTGGATGGAATGTGAGATAACCCATATTCACACATGCGGACATTGTAGGCATAATATGACCACAATTAAGTTTCTTTGTAGCCTTAGCTATGTGTTGCGATTGACACTCAAAACATGAATCATTTATTACCATACATGCATTAGCATGATCATTATCATCATTACCTTTGTCCTTCTTGACAGTGCAATTATTTGCATGTCTATGTTTACTTTTGTCTCTCGAGGGAGATCTGACTTGACCTTTGTTCTTACTGACCGACTTTTTCTTATAATAATCAAAATCAGAGGAATTATCATTCCTGTAATCTCTACCATATGATGATCTTTGTTTATAGTATCCTTTCTGATGTGAATCATCATAATCCCTGCCTTTGTGATACCCACGATCATGAGGTGAGTACCCTCTATAGCCTCTTCGATACGAATTTGAAGGAGAGCGATGACGCCGAAAGTTATAAAACCCTCTCTCAGACTGATGACAATCTGAATGATAACGTCCATCAACGCTCTTCGATCGAGGTCTATGATCGTACGATCTGTGATCGTGGTGTGCTGAGCAGGCAGGCAAAGATTCTCGAATAGAAGATCTATGAATATCTTTATTCGGATGTGCGATCGCATATTGTCTCCCGAGTTTTTCATATTCATCAATATTATTAGGATGTCTTTCCTGCAAAAATGATTCTAATTCAGTACTGCATGCAGATAAAACCTTATCTCCTAGCATGAGATCAATGACACCTTCATAAGTTTTATTAATACCAGAGAGATCAATCCACCTGCTAAAAAAATGTTTAATTGATGCAATGAATTCGCCAAAATCTGCATCTTTACTTGGCTTAGCCGTATGAAAACGATCCCTGAATCCAGACTCAGTTAACTGGAAACGTCTTAGTAGTACCTCTTTTACGACGTCGAAATCGTTTCTACTCTTTTCATCCAGACTCATGAAACATTTCAATGAGTCACCAGTCAAAAAATCAAGTAAAAGACTGCTCCATCTTTCTTTTGGTATATTCAAGGCGGTGACTTTTATGATGAACCTAGATAAAAAAGAATCAATGCAATCACGAGATTGATCAAAATTAGGCATTTTAAACTTCGGGTAGAAAACATTCGTACCCGCTGAGGTCTTAGTCTGCTCAGACTGCACTTTAGCCAATTCCAACACTTTTTCCTTTTCTGCATTGTCTTAATGACTCAAGCTCCATGGCATTTTTATGAGCCTGATCTAGTTGAAGAAGTTCCATTCTTCTTAACTCCATTTCTTTTTCCTTAAGTTCTCTTTCTTTATCTTTTTGCTCTCTGTCTTTCTCTTGTTGAGCCAATTCTTTATCTTTTTGAGCTATTTCTTTTTCCATTTTCTCCTTTTCATGGGCCAATTCCAACTTCCTAAGTTCTTCAGCTCGTTTAATAGCCTCGCGTTGTTCTATCCTTTCAAGACGGGATAAATGTTTTTCAAATTTGGTCTCCGCATAAATTTGAAGTTCAGATCCTGATTTTCCCAAACTCTTTCCACTGTTAATAAAGTCTTCTAGTGTCAACATCTTTATAAGTTTGCGAATACCTGCGAATAATATCTACTATATACTAAGATATAGAACTCAATATGTTATGTACATGTGTCAATCAATAACAAACAATCTGCAAGTACAAGAGACAAAGAACGATGAAAAACAATTAAATGAATTAAAATGAAATGATATATCAGTTATCCGACAAAAATTTACAATTATAAAGTAACTAAGGTAGACTTATACGTATTAATTAGCAAAAGAAATTGATAGAAGACCTTGACCTTGGTAGTATGATCGTTTGAGAGATTCAACCGTTTTCAAACGCTGGTTACCGATCTACGTACTGATCTGCGTTGCAGCTGTTGATGTTGTAGATGAAAACACTCTTCTTCCAACGATTCAGATACTTGAAGTTGATGAATATCGTTCCTTTGAAATGGTTCAGCTTCTTGTAGTAGGTGAAGATAGGATCCTCTCAGAATGTGTAGTCTGCTAGTAATGACGGCCTCGATACAATGACATCATATACTGACATGCGCGCTAGAGTTGCCGGTTTGTCTTGAATGAATAATAATAATAATAGCCCCTTCAGTCATAACTGACTATGGGAATGCGCCCCTGAGGTGACAGCCCTCAGCTGCTTATTTTCCTGGTGCTCCTTTCGACGTTTTCTCCTCACCTCTGCTTTTTGTGTGAGCCTCTCTTCGCCCAATCTGAGGTGGCGCCGTAAATAGCATCGCCACTTAGTGCGATCGGCAGCTTCATCCTCCCATGTTGCTGGATCCATGTCCAGTGCCCTCATATCTCTCTTGCACACATCTTTGAACCTCAGCTGTGGTCACCCAACTGTTCTCTTGCCATCTGCTAATTGTCCGTAGAAGATATCTTTTGGGATGCGACCATCTTCCATGCGGCGAACATGGCCAAGCCAGCGAAGTCTGCGCTGTCTAAGAAGCGTATACATACTTTGAAGGCCAGCACGTGACAACACCTCGACATTTGTCACTTTATCTTTCCACGAGATGCCGAGGATGCGGCGTAGACACCGCAAATGGAAGGTATTGAGCCTTCTTTCTTGCTTAGCATAGGTCGTCCAGGTCTCGCTGCCATATAGGAGTGTGCTGGTGACGCAGGCATTATATACAGCAGCTTTGGTCTTCATTGTGAGTTTAGAGTTTCCCCAAACACGCGATGTGAGGCGGGCAAAGGTAGCTGCAGCTTTGCCAATGCGGCTGTCGATTTCTGTATCCAGTGAGAGTTTGTCATTGATGGTAGACCCTAGGTATGTGAAGTGGTGCACCACTGCCAATTCATAGTTATCGATGGTGATAACTGGTGCAGCACCCACATCCTGACTCAGCACATTCGTTTTCTTTAGACTTATTGTGAGGCCAAAGTCCTTGCATGCTTTAGTGAAGCGATTCATCAAGCTCTGAAGCTCCTGTTGGCTTTGAGTGACGACTGCAGCATCATCAGCGAACAACAAGTCTCTTATAGTGACCCTTTTTATTTTTGTTTTTGCCTTCAGCATTGAAAGATTAAACAGACGGCCATCTGACCTAGTGTGAAGGCATATTCCTTCAGTTGCATCTCTGAATGCATGTTTCAAGAGTAAGGCAAAGAAGATTCCGAAGAGGGTCGGAGCCAGAACACAGCCTTGTTTAACGCCACTTCGTATATCAAAGGGCTGTGACGTGCTTCCAGCATATTGGACTGTTCCCTTCATGCCGTCATGGAATGACTTTATCATTTCCAGCATCTTAGAAGGGCAGCCTATTTTCAGGAGGATTTTAAAGAGTCCATCCCTACTAACCAGGTCGAATGCTTTTGTGAGGTCTATAAAGGCGATATATAATGGTCTTTTCTGCTCTCTTGATTTTTTCTGAAGCTGGCGGAGAGAGAAGATCATGTCTGTTGTTGATCTGCCAGCTCGGAATCCACACTGTGACTCTGGATATATGCGCTCAGCTAACTTGTGTAGTCGCATTAAGATGACTTTGGCAAAAACCTTACCAACAATACTAAGAAGAGAGATGCCTCTGTAGTTATTGCAATCACTTCTGTCTCCTTTATTTTTATACAGTGTTACAATCTTGGCATCTCGCATGTCTTGAGGAATAGTTGTCTCTTCCCAGCACTGGCACAGCATCCTATGCAGGGGATGTAATAGCGTGCTCTTACAGCATTTGATTAAATCAGGAGGAATCCCATCACTGCCTGGTGCTTTGCCAGAGGCCAAGCTATCAATGGCCTTGCTGAGTTCCTCTAATGTTGGTTCGGCATCCAGCTCCTCCATAGTTGGAAGACTGTTGACACCATCAAGGGCTGCAGGCGTAACGGTATTGTCTCTAGCGTAAAGCTCAGAGTAGTGCTCGACCCACCTCTCCATCTGCTTACCCTTATCGGTTAGCTTCTCTCCGCTGATGGTTTTTAGCGGTGCCGTCTTACTTTTATGGGGGCCAAGTGCTTTCTTTATACCGTCATACATTTGTCTAATGTTGCCTGTTTGCGCTGCGATCTGGATGCTCTCACTGAGCTGGAGCCAGTAGTCATTTGCACAGCGTCGAGCAGTTTGTTGAACTTTGCTTCTCGTAGCCCTCAGGATCTGTAGGGTTCTGGCACTCGGTGAACGTTTGTATTCATTCATAGCACTGCGCTTAGCTTCAATGACAGGTGCCATCACATCTGATGAAGCATCAAACCAGTCATTTGACTTTGCTGTTTTCTTACCAAAGGTGGCAAGTGCAGTACTTTGAATGGTGTTCCGTAGATGCTCCCAGTTCTCTGTAATAGTATCACCATGCTGAGGGCTACTGAGCACTTTCTCGAAGGTCGCAGTGAATTGAGCGATCATGAAAGGGTCTGACATCTTGCTGGTATCAATGCGTGGTTTCCCTTCATGTCTGACACGATAGAGTTTTCTTGGTTGTGCTCTGATTTTGCAGCAAACCAAGGAGTGATCTGTATCACAGTCTGCACTATGGTACGAGCGCGTGGAGAGCACAGACCTGAGGAGTGGCCTTCTGACGAGAATCAGGTCAAGATGGTGCCAGTGCTTGGATCGTGGGTGTCTCCATGACACCTTATGCTGGGGTTTTGTCTGAAAGTAGGTGTTGGTCACGCAGAGGTTATGGTGGACGCACAACTCTAAGAGCCGTTGTCCATTTTCATTCATCTTGCCAATACCAAACCTGCGCAGACATGAAGGCCATGAAACATTATCGGCACCCACTCTAGCGTTAAAGTCACCAAGGAGAACAAGCTGTTCTTGCCTAGGTATGCTTTTGATAATTGCTGTTAGATTCTCGTAGAACTCATCTTTAGCTTCTGAGGCAGAGTACAGAGTAGGAGCATACACACTGACAAGGGTGATGGGACCTGTGCTAGTTTGCAGGCGGAGCGTTAACAGGCGTTCTGATCCATTCTCGCCTGGTTCAACCATTTTAGTTAGCGATTTTTTTACCGCAAAACCTACTCCGTGTTCTCTAGCTTTATTAAGATCTTTCCCTTGCCAATAAAATGTGTAGTCCTTTTCGCTCACCGTTCCAGAGCTCGCCAGGCGCGTTTCCTGAAGTGCAGCTATATCCACCTGAAGTCGTTTAAGCTCATCATTAATTATGGCTGTCTTCCTTACATCGTTTACATCCTGTAGGTTTTCGGATAGTCCAGTCAACATAGTTCGGACGTTCCAGCATCCCAATCTGAGATTTTGCTTATTTCTATTTTTTCGATAATAGCTTGGTGCAAAATTTTCTGTCCACAGTTCGGGTGTGACCCTAATCCCCATGCACCCAATGGGGAAAGCAGACAGTGGCGGGAAAACACCTTATTGACTGGGGGCTGCCCAGCTTGAAGCGGGCGGTAGCTGTCCAGTGAGATCCTAGAACCTCTCCCACTGTCAGAAGTAGCCCCTGGCGCCATGCCCTACGCCAATTGGGCAAAATGCTTATAACCGGTAACTGCTACTTCCCGTGTTTTGCCGACACCTATAGGGTGAAGCTGGCGTGTCCTCTCCAGGGCGCGAGCTTGGGCACAGTTATATGGAGATCAAGCTGTTGCCCATGCAGCATGTTCCCCCTCTCCACACAGCCGGTAGATCCAAAGGAAAGGCAGTAGTCGATACAGTTTGGTACCAGCCATGTCGCAGGAGTTGCCAGAATAATGTCGAATCGACATTAGACTGCCTTAGGGACTCCGACTCCGGATTTATCCTCAGGGTTTACTCCCGAAGCCAATTCCATAAATGGATATTCCCGCAAGGCAGCGTGGTTTGAATTCAGAGTTCCTTCTCTTAGATAAGCTACCAACCAAGGATCACGAGCCCTATCTGCCCGAAGCTGCTGGTTTTAAGGCGCCAGTCGTTCGCCTTTGCCCCTTCTTCCGTCAGTGGAAACAGTTCCGCCGGGCTCAAATTGAGCCACACGTGAAGGCCGGGAGCTGGACTTGGTTGTCAGAGGCTGTTTGAGGCGCGTGCCATAGAAGTATTTTATCTGCAGTGAGAGCTTATCCTCACTACAACTCCCGGCAATAACAACCTTTGGAACTCTTGAATGAATATTCTTGCTATAAAAGTTTATCGTTAGTTCGACTCACCTTCGATACTTTATGGGGGGGCTGTAGTCCTACGAAATCCAAACGCTTCTTGACACCAGAATTATGTTACGGACTAATTGACAACCTTTGACACCAGTTTATAGAGTAAGGCTCTAAATGCTTAGGATGACCAAGATGTTGTGTGCGTATTCTGATCTTATAATGTCAAAGTCCACCGGGTTCATTTATCTATTTTACAGGATTCCGTTGGGCACTACGTTGGTATCGATATTGTCTCTAGTAACCCGTGTGATAAGTTGATACTGGAACATGCTTCATATTAACCTTTAGCACGCTGCGGGCGCCACATGGCTACGAACGTAACCTATGTTCTCCATGCTGGAGGCGCCATGTGGCACCTTGCGGCTATCATCGTTTCTAGCATAAGACTTGTGTACACATGATTTTCAGCCCCGGATGTTAAGTTGTAATGTTATTTGCAAGAGAGTTAGCTTCCGTTTCCGATCTTAAAAAAGTGATGGGTGTATCCGCATTTATTTTTTTTAACTCGAAATGAATCGGCATCAACACGCGGCCATATTCGCTGTAATTTATTGTATTCTGACGCCATGCTGTGGGGATGAGATTTTTTTCTTTATAAGCGCTGATATCGGTTCTCAGAATATGTTTGATGGCTGAGATGGAAACGAAAGTAAAATGGCATTTCTAGTATGTATAATTTTCGGGGTTAGGATTAGGAATATCGGAAAGAATTAGGATTACGGCCGAATGTCGCTGCTGGCTAGGGAGTTTGTTGCTTTGCTACTGATGATGGGTGTAACGAAAAGATCGTCATTTGATTTGTATTAGTCTATTGGTCAAATGACTTTCATTGAGATGGAAGGGATATGGACTCTTCGTTTGTTGGTCATTTTTAAAATTTTTTTTTTAAATTTTAAAAGTAAAAAAAATTTTTTTTTATTTTTTTTTCGTTTTTTTCATCTTTCCTTTCCTTTCTTCTTATCACATCTAACATGTACACAAACAAATTTTATATCATCAGATTCATCATTCATTCATTTCTATACAGTCTAAAAATTAGAGCAATTGACCAAAAAACAAAAAAACTATAGAATTTACAAGTCACCCACCATAAAAATGGGGCGATGTGAAAAAGAATGCAGTGGTTGGGCAAGTTTTCTGAATTTTTATGCAGCGTGCTAAAGGTTAAACTTATGAGTATTGACTGACCTGTCTATTCTTGCCTTATTAATATCAGCAGTGTGAGATGCAGCGTGTTTAGGCAATTAAGTGTCACTGGTCATTATGAATGAATCAAACAGTATGGAATTCAACTCAGAATACGGCATTTGATAAGACCAGTATTTGACGACTTAAACATGTTTAATTAACACTCTCATTTCATGAGTAGACACAACTATTCAAAGACATAGTTCATAAACACAGTTCCATGTACGTGTCGAATGAGTTCTTATTCTTTATTAAAGCATATGTTCACTAATATATATAGTTCTGTATAATGGTCAGTTTCTTTTGGCCAACATCCTGTGGCATAAAATTCATAGGCTAACTAGACTTATTCCTGTTGCTAGTTTAATAATAGCCCTTTTTCCACTAGACTTACTTCTACTGCTAGTTTTGAAATATCCTCCTTACGCTAGGCTTACATCTACTGCTAGTCGTCTAATATCCTTGTTACACTAGGCTTACGTCTGCCGCTAGCTATATAATATTCGTTTTACACTAGTCTTACTCCTGCTGCTAGTTACGAATGTTCATTTGGCATCCAATGCCAGGCTAATCTGCCATAATTACAAACTGCGTTAATAACGCTACGACTTACGTTTAATCCAAGAACACACTGCTAAATTTGGCTTCCCAGCCACACATATAACTTCAGTGGACAATGCCACGCAATCCTAAGTGGTTATACCACACATATCATAGTGGCTAGGCCACACTTGTAAAACACACTGCCGTTAGGGTCAAAACCCACGATTCGAATCACATTACTAAGTCCTACGCGTAATGCATAGATATATGCATTCTATGTAGTTAATATTCATTTGCGGTGTTCCATGGTGCACTTATTCGGACCGAGCTCAAATCCAAATGCCTGCACACATGCAACAATTCCCGACATCATCGATCATTAATATATTCACTCATTTGAGGTGTTCCATGATACAGCCATTCGAGTTAGCTACACTCAAATGCCCGTAAACATGAAACAATCCTCAACATCATCGATCATTAATATTCATTTGAGGAATGCACCATGCTGCAGACATGAAGCAATCCTCAACACTCTCTACCATATTACCTCAGGACAAGTGAGACAGTGGCCGTTGGCCGGAAAGACAACTATCATCTAGCTTCACGTGCCAGATAAGTGCATAAGACCTGGCACGGAACTATTCATCAACTATCCACCATATAATAATATAACTATATAAAATAAAATCTATTTCCACCCAATAAAGTGAACAGAATCTTTGTGAATAAAGACAGGGGATGATGTAAAAAACCCCAACCCGCCATCTAGTATCAGTTAAATAGTAGAAGAGATATATTAACACTATTCTTAGATTTTAAATTATGTGTTTGGACAGATTGTCCCTTTTTGTTTAATTGAATTGCATATATACATATAATTTGATTTCATTTGATTTTGATAGTCCTGACCAAAATAATATTAGGTTCAGGACTAAATAAATTGTAAAAAGATTTGTTAATTACTAAATTTAAAACACTGTGTTAGTTGAGTTGATCATAGAATTTAATATCTGTGTGAGTGTGTTTGTGTATTGGATTACCATCACACCACACTTACATTACCCTAGACATTTAGACATAGTCACCATTTATTCTAAGTGTAAAATATAACTCTGAGTGAGATCTTAGGGTGGTAGCAGAAAGGGTCCCTGAGAACACACCCCATCAATTGTTAGACTCAGGGGCCTTCACAGCTTGACCTCACTCAGTTACAAATTAAATACAACACCAACATTCATAACATCTAAACCCACCACAAGTACCAAGGAGCAACAATGGGGCAATTGGTGATGAATGGATTTCAGTACCAAACATCAGTATTACAGAAACCCAAAACACATTCAGATTTCTTCCCAAATATGGTCGCAAACCAGGAGTACTAGATGACTTAGGTCTAAGTGAGGCATCAACTCCATTTGACTGCTATAGGGCATTGTTTACTGATGACATTGCAAATTCAATAGTGCATTCTGTAAATGAGTATGCAAAACTTAAAGTACTTAAAAATAATCCATCCCTAAAAATATCAAGATTTTCCAAGTGGACAGCACTATCAAACTATGAGTTGTTAAAATTTATGGCCACAATAAATGCTATGGGCATTGATCCCAGACCTTCAATTAGAGACTATTATCCATCAAACTGATTGCCTTTATGCTCCATTCTATCACAAAAACTTTGAAAGAGATAGATTTTTGTCTATCTAACAAACAATGTTGCATGTGGGCAAGCCTGATGCTGAGGGGAAAAGTAAAGTGGGGCCATTCATCAACTCTTTGATTGAAAATTTCAATAATGCCTTTACGCCCTTTGAAAATGTTTCGGTTGATGAAATGATTGTAGGATTTAAGGGGCGATGGAAATACAAGTAATTTAATGCAACTAAGCCTAGTAAGTATCATATAAAGAGTTTTGGTCTTGTTGACAGTACCACTGGGTATGTTTTATCCCTGCTTACTTATTACGGAGCGGGTACCTCATATGATCCTAGCACAGACACCAATAGTGGGATGGCAATAAAAGTCTTTGGAACTCTATTGCAGCAAATTGGAACTGGTTATCATATATTTTCAGACAGGTTCTACACCACAAGGGCACTCACTGACTATTTACTTCAGCAAAAGCAATACTACACTGGCACAATCCAGTCAAACTGAACTGGCTTTCCATTAGAAATAAAAGCACTTTCCATACCACACATGGAACGGAAATGCTGGCAAACTAAAGATTCATCTTTGCTTTGTATAAGAAAGCAAAAAAACCAGTAATCATTGTTTCCAGGAATGACTACTACGACTAAACCAAAGCCAATAACAGTCCATGACTTTAATCAGAGTATGAATGGATGTGACCGTGCTGATCAAATGCTTGGGTATTATGGCATTCACAAACGATGCAGCAACAAGTGGTGGAAAAAAATATTCTACTGGATAATGGAAATTACTTGTACCAATGCTTTCATCCTCTATAGGCTCACAGGCAGTAGAAAAATGACATTAAAACAGTTCAAACTATCTCTGATTGATGCTTTGCTTCAGTGGGCCTGTTACGGTAGTTTTATTGGCATCGTCTGCTAGAGGTTAGTGTCGTAGATTTCCGATAGGAGAATTAAGACTAGGTTTGGTCCCTTCTGAATAGGTTTGAATAGGTGATAGACTCAGTGAGAGTTAGTGAAAGGTAATAGAATTTCCACACACGTGAGATGATAGATTTGATATAGTGGCTGTCTCTGAAAGCGAAAAGAATTCTTCTCTCTCTCACCTATCTTCTACAACAGTTGTTACAGCGTCAGACAGACTACACCAATATACATATTACGTATATTTCTATCACTCACAGGCACGCACATACACGTGACGACAGGTAAACACACAGACGTGGGAAAACTATAACAATGATATATATATATATTATCTAGAACGAGCTGACCAAACACGATTATTAAGTTCAAGAGCGATTTTATTATCAGGAAAAATCGGCTCACAACATCAAAGAAAGTACATCAAGGAAAATACATATACACATAGTCATAAAAAATCAAGGAAATGTTGCAAGGATGATAGCCCCGTTATAGTGTTAACTCTAGGTTTAGCCCGGCCCCGTTAAGAGAACAGATGATGGCGCCCGAGTCACAGATACATAGGGTTTGAGTCTAAGAGTTTTTCTTTGTTTTATCTCGTAATTATATGCACAGAGTTTGAAAAAAAAATCTGATTTAACCTAAGACAAAAACACAAGAACTCTAGCCTTAGCAACAAATTATGCAGATTGAAAAAAAATTAGGACAGCAACAGGGTGTCAAAGATAAAATAGTGAAAAATATCACTCAAACCAGCGTACACTCATTCATTCCGCCATGGCTTCTCATACTTGTACTCACGACTTTGCTTGCTGCCTCTTGGAACACATTGATTTTAGATTTTCACACAGACTCAAAAAATGCAGTCTTCTGCCAAGAAGTCCCCAGTTCCAAAAGACGTATTTAACTTGGAGTCTCCGGGAACGACTACTTGGGTTTGCAAATTTGTTCAAATGTCTGATTAAGTCACCTAACAATTATTCCAGGCGCGGGAGTTAGCAGAGCACAGTGTCAATAGCGTAGGTTTCTAAAAAATGATGAATGTCAGGTCGGTGCCTTCCCTCAGTATAGGATTCACTTTAGTCACACCACAGATTTGTCCACAAGATATAATCTAGTCGGGAAATGATTGTTAATATTCACGCCACCAGGCAGCAAATTATATAGAGTTTCTAGAAGAAATTAAGTGCTGGCTCCAAGGTCCAGTATTTATCATTACAGTCTTTGAAAACCCGTTATAGGGATATTAGTATTTCTGTCTAACTTGCACCGTCAGATCAGTGTTACTTGAGAAAACCCACTGGTTCAAAATAAGGACTGTCTATTTCTTCACAAGTATGGAAACTACTACTAGGTGCTGGTAAAGTTAGGGTCACCCCAAAACTTTCACTGTGTGGAGGAAAAATAACACATATAATATAATAAACCGAATCTGTACTGGTTAAAACTTACATTTAAACTTGCAAGCAGAGAGCTTGGCTTATCATGTAAACTTCCCGTGACGTAAGTTATATTTAAAAATCAGCAATCCTAATGAATTAGGAACACGTGCGTATTCCGTCACCATTCATGAGGCTGGATTCTAGAGTTTATACGTTAGTTTAGAAAAATACACTCGACTGAGTATTAGCAGTTAAATTAAATTTATAAATAGCTACAATTGCCGTTATAAGCTAGAAATTTTAATTTATTCTGCTTTCCACTGAATGCTTCCCTAGAAAATATAATAGCCTACCACTTTATTTCTCTTCTGCGCTAAAGAAATAGATTAAAATGAATTAAGCGATTTAACACTTTAACACTCACAAAATCTATATATCTATCATATTAATTACCTCAACCACAGAATTACAGGTAGTCGCACAACTTAAGAATAAAAATGCTGAAAATATTTCTGGAAGTCTAGAAGTTCGACAAATTGCCGAAACAAACTGAGATCTTCGCTAACAGCTATTCTGTTTTCGAGCGACCTATCTACTGTGGAGTCTATGAGCGAGAATGAAATTAAAGTTTCAAACTTGGCCAATATCTTAAAATCAGACAAAGGGCCCAAACTTACTTCGCCAAGCGAAATTATCTCCCCTACTCCCAACATTTACGTCCGCTTAACGCGTGTCGTAACTGTCACCTACTGACCACGATGTACGCGTGTCAGTTTCAAATCCCAGACAGCCTGACTCCATTGCAGGGCAGTTTTCACACTACAAGCTGACCATGGCCTTATGAAAGTGAGCGCCGTGTCAGTTTGGATTTTCCAGACAAATGTCTGGATACTGACCGTGCAGATTAAAGTAATCACACTTCACCGGGACTAAAGCCGAAAGAGAACACGCTCACACTTTCTGAGCAAAGTTGTAGACGAACAGACTACTTCCTATGTTCAGCGAACGCGACGTTTATCACGCACTTAAGGCCACCCCTGCATACCCTGACATAAACACACGTAATATCGTGTAAAGGTAAAATTATTCATTGAAAATAATCGGCACGTTAGTTTATAAGATGAACGCGAGAACTCATTCATTCGCAAGGCTTCTCATATTGTACTCAAACTTTATTTTGTGCCTCTTGAGAAAACATTGATTTTAGATTTTACATGCACAGAATTAGTTACTGACGTAATTTAACTTGGAGTCTCGGACGCAAACTTGGGTAGCACTTTGTTCAAATGTTTGATTAAGTCACATAACAATTAATCCAGGGCGGGATGAGTTACAGACACGATCGATGTCACAAGATATTTTTATGACACATCAGTATATGGTAGCGTCGGTAAGGTAACACGCTGGGTGACTAGGTTACCGTATTAGCAGAACCCTTTTGTATTGACCGTCGAACTGTTAATAGACATCTAATCTATATATTAATTACCTCAACGCGTGAATTGTCCTCTAATCCTTCCTAGTGGTAGGCATGATATTGCCACACATATATTACTGCAGTATGGAAAAGGGTCAGTCCAAGAATATTAAGAAGAGAGGAATTTTATGGAGGTTAGTAAATTAACTAAATTCAAGGAAGGAAGAAATAGCAGTCCATATTCGTTTATATTGCCAGACGCATAATCTCACTGTCGGCCGTTGGGTGCTCCAACCGCGCGTACATATAGTTATGACGTTCTGACTATAGTATCGCATATTACTGGACAAGGACTGCGATGCATGGATAGCATCTATGATGTAGGATTTAATATATACTTTCATATTCAGCTTGTGTGGATTTGTTCTTTATGTGTAACCTGTAATAAACATGTACGGACTCAACCCAAATGAATTATCAATTTAATCAAGTTGCTGAGTTCAAACCTTATGACAGGCAGAATGTTATTCACCCACATTCGCGTAATTTTCCAACAACAGCACGATCAAGAATTTAATGAATCAATGACCAGAACTAAAGAGGCCCTACTGAACAAATAAGAAAAAAACACAGCCTTTAACAACTACAAGAACGACTGCAACAACTGGTAGGCCATTGTTTTAGTGAATACTATCGTAAAGCAGAGTTAATGGATCGAAAGAAAAAATTGTTTTTTTGTTCGCAAATTTCACGAAAACTGTTTTACAATTACAAAGAAACATTGATTTTAGATTTTCACACAATCACTAAATGACGTGTTTTGCATAAATATGACGTGACTGAATAAGTATCCTAACTAACGCATGACCACGAAATGTCAACCTAAGAATAATGAGAATGAGTCAGGTGGACGAAATTCACATACATCATGTGTTTAGATCGCCCACTTTGAAAGGACAAAGTCAGCGCACCAATTCCAGTTTTTTATGAAGAAAATACAAGATATTATCTCAGTAGACCAAAAGAATGGAAAGCAGAACTTTATGTACCAACGAGGAACAAAACAGTTCGAGACATGAGTCCTCGAAAGAAAAAAAACCGTTGGTTGAAAATCGCATCTGAGATTAGGAGCCTGTGCGTTAAACTGGATTCTAGGTTTAAAGTTTAATGTGACTTTTGTCAGTTATAAGACACACAATACTGAGTCCAGAGTACGGAGACGCAAAATGTCACTTCTGCTTTCATAGGCATGTCTTAACTGATATATTTTATATATATAATGTATTCCTTATGTTTTCCACCGTATGTTTTTGTTACTTATTCGTGGGCGGTAGGAGGGGATCCGAACTGAAACCTTAAAGGCTTTTCGAATGTCAAGGTCAGTCCTGATTGTTCCATAGGGCTGTTAATTAATTTGCATTTAGCGAAGAACCCATCGATGAACTTTCTGATGATTTTGTTCGTTCGTACCTGCCCATTATTTGACCTATCTGTTAGCTGTGCAGTGTTGTAAATTAATGGTGTATTGGATCATATTCAGTTTTATTTTATTCAGTTTTGTATCATGTTTGTAACCTATCTCGTCATTCCTGACCTAACTATTTTTTATTTATGAATATGTGTATTTTAAAGTTTGTCTATGAGTCCATGTATACGTCATTATTTCTTGTGTACGTAGATTACGCGTCGACATATAGTTATGACGTTCAGACTTTAGTATCTCATTCGGATTTTCTCTTGGACCTCGATCATTATTCTGCTTAGTTTATAAATGCATTTTTATTGTGAGAATGTCTTTGTCGTATCGTAATACTGTTCTGTAAGCCTTGGTTAACTAATCGTATTGTTTTCTTCATCTCATACATTATTCATATAATACTAATATTATCATTTGTTTAATAATAAGATTGTAACTGAATTTAATTAATTTTTAAAAAAATGAAATTTGATGATGACTCAGGGACTTTGCATCAATTTGCAGTAGTGCTTCAACACACTAGCAATGCACTTTGGATATGATGACTAGGGCATAATAATATAATATACAGTAGAACTCCATTTATCCGAACCCCATGGGACCGAGCATCGTTCGGATAATCAAATGTTCGGATAATTGGATTACATAATGTATCGAGTACATGTACACATATTTCTAAAAATAATTAACAATCACAAGGAAATTACACTATAAAACATATTTACTTGTACTGTAATAATAATACCCACACTGTATTAGATCACTGTATCACCAAAATCTTTCATTACATTTTGCAGTGCATGTACTACTTGTATTAATTATTTTTTTTTAAGAAAAAGAAATGTTTTCAAAATAACATTACAAACGATTCAAAACCAGGCGCAACTTACGTATACATGTACTTGCACAGATGTAACCCACTATTTAAATTAATGAGGAATCCTCTTTTGCACCAAACTGGATAGTCTCCTTTTGGCTGCTAAGTCCCGCATTCTCTTCAACAGCAGAAGCTGTATAGGACAGCTGTCATCTTCTTGCTCGTACCAAGCCATCGCTGTTTCTAGTGCTATAAAGGCCTCTTCAGGACTTGGTCGACGTTTTGGGTTTTCTTCATAATCTACAAGTACATCATGTACTTCTGAGGAGTCTTCATCATCAGTCACTACATGTATTTGGTTTTCTTCTTGCACAAAAGACAAAATTTCTTCGTCATTCAAAAACTGAAAACCAGAATCATTATCATCTTCTAGCCACATGTGTGCATCATCTTTGTCACAGGCCGAAAATCCGGGCATTGCTTGAAACAGTTCCACAACTTCATTTATACAATCATCATTTGTGTCCACTACAGTAGTTTCATTTCCTCCTTTTTTCCCAAGCAATCTATTCCAAGCCTTGTTGAGATTATCTTGTGACAGGGTGGTCCAAGCATCAGCTAACATATAGCAGCAGTCTTTGAGATTAAGCTTTTTGGAAAACGCCACCACACTTTCTTCATCTTCAGCCAACAATAAACGACGCATGACTTCCTTCTTGTACATCGTTTTAAGCTTTGCTATAACACCCTGATCCATTGGTTGAATCAGTGCTGTTACATTGGGAGGCAGAAAAATTACTTTAAAATTTGCATCAACTGCATTCAATGTATCCGTCTCTGGATGAGATGGTGCATTGAATGCAGTTGATGCAAATTTTAAAGTAATTACTTTTCCAGTTTTCTTTTCTTGTTCTCTCAACCTCTTCACATTTGGGATGAACTGATTTGTATACCAATCAAGAAATATTTCACTATTCATCCAAGCACTCTTCTGTGCTTTGTAGCACAATGGGAGACATGTCACATTCTTTAAACAACGTGGTTTTTTGGCTTTACCGATCATTAGCACCGGTAAACGATGACTTCCACTGGCATTCGCGGCTACCAAAATTGTTACTCTCTCTTTGCACTTTTTAAACACAGGGGAAGCTGCTTCGCGCTGAGATGCAAGTGATTTTTGAGGCAATGATTTCCAGCATAAGCCAGTCTCATCGGCATTATACACATCGAGTGAATAATCTTCTTCTTTCAAAAAAGCCAAGAATGTTTCTTTAAAATTTTCAGCGGCAGTTGCATCTCCAATTCTCGTATGCCATGACGAGATTTAAAGTTTCTTAACCATCCCTGGCTAGCCTTAAAGTCAGGAGGACAGTCAAGTTGATTGTTGAACTGAAGTGCCTTTTCACACAATAGAGAACCAGAGATAGTTTCCCCTTTGCTTCTTCTTTGCACACACCATATATACAAAGCCTCTTCCAATTTCAAATCTTTCGCATGTCTCATGGTTTACGTTTCTTCGACCCATTTTCACTATCCAATTTCGGTGCAAAACTCATAATTTTATCCTTGTTACTTTTGATGTCAGAGACGGTAGCTTTCCCAACATTGGAAATCCTCGCAAGTGAAGACACAGTTTCACCTTTTCCTAGTCTCTTGATAATTTCTGTTTTCGTTTCAATTGACAAAACATTGCGGTTCCTTTTATATGCTTTAGGCCTTCTGGAAGATTCCATATCGCACAGAGAAATACTTGCACACCAAAATTATTCTGTTGTAGTAGCAGACACAATTATTTTAAGTTGAACTGTCTGTTTAGCCAGTGTTCTGCCTAGAACGCATACGTACACTAGATTGGTAAACCAGATATTAACTGACTTTATGATCTGACTGACTTCCTGTACGTAAGCGACTGACCATTAGCCCATTCCATCCTCTACAAATTGTTCGCACACATTTGAAGCTTGCAGCATCAAAAGATTCAAAAATAAAGTCTAACATGACTGGTGGCGCCTGATTTTTTTTTTTCTCGAAAAAGTGTTCGGATAATTGGATGTTCGGATAATTGGGGTTCGGATAAATGGAGTTCTACTGTATTTTGATTAATTATTTTAAATTTATAGTCTGCCTTGAGTATGACAGACATATTAGCTGTTAATTAGTACACTTTCTTAGTACTACATTGTTGACCTAGCACATATAATTAATTAAATAACATAATTATGGAGGGACAATACCCATAATTATTAAATACTGATATTAAGTGCAAGTTATAATTTCAGCATCTTAAATAAATAAATATCATAACTATTTATGATATATATTAATAGGTACATATAATATTATTGCAAAATATTATATATTGGTGGAACTTACAAATAAAAGTTCAATAATATTGTAATTATTTAGAGTGACTATTCATACGCTGAATAAGTACAATAATTACTTAGTTTTTATTGCTGATTATTACAGATCAATAATTACTTACAATATTAACGTCAAGATGCTTACCTTAGACCATTTTATTAAAAATGGGAAAGACTTTAATATGAAAGGACAGGAACTACGTGAATATGCGGAACAACAACTTGCGAAATATAAAGCAGATTTGGAAGAGCTTGAACAAAAAGAGATTCAGAAAAAAGCTGCACTGGAGAAGGAAGAAGCAGATCGTGAGATGAAAGAAATTGAAAAGGAAAATAGATTAAGAGAAATTTCTAGACGAGAAAAAGAAGAACTTAGACAAGAGGAAGAGAATAAAATGAGACGAGAGGAAATTATAAGACAGCAAGAATTGGAATTGTATCGTCTTAAATATGAAACAGCAAAACTTCAGGCACAAAGTGCTGCTGCAAGCCAGAATGATAATGTTCAAAATGGATCTTCATCTAACCATAATAAGGGCAATTATTATTTCAAGCTACCACCATTCAAGTTACATGTTGATGATTTATCAGCATGGCTATCACGCTTTGAGGATATATGCAAAGTCAATAATCTTAACAAAACTGCATGGGCACTAAAACTCAAAGAATTTTTAGATGGTGAACCCGCAAGTGCAGCACAAAATATTGATCCAACATTAGCTACAGACTATGATGCCATTAAGACCTTATTATTGCGTCGGTTCCACTTGAACGAAGAGGCCTGTAGATTACGTTTTAAAAGTATTTTGCCAGATAATAATAAGGACTTTACAGGTTTTATTGTGAACATACGCAATACCTTTAACAGATGGGTGGAACTGGCAGGTGTAGACAAATCATATGACAAGTTAGTTGATTTGTTACTAAGGGATAAAGTGTTATCCTCTGTCAGCCCACCGTTCTTTGTCTATTTGCAAGAACGTAAACCAGATACTATTGAGGAGTTGGAAAAAATTTCATTAAATTATTGTACTGCGCATCCGAATGCGAACATTTCTAGCTCTTTGATAAGGGAACTTCTTCCTGTGGCTTCTAATATGGCATACCACAGTCATAACAAACCAAGAACACACAGTGTAGATAGAAGGCACTTCAAAGGAAATTATAATGTCAATTTCCATAAGGGACAGAATAATTTTAACCATAACAATGAATTTAATAGAGGAAGACCACAAAATAGAAATTATTCACCTCAGTCCAGATACAACAATAGTCAACGTAACTCGTCATAATCGTTCATATAACTATAATAATGGTAACAACTGGAATTACAATAATCATAGCTCGAGACATCGAGATAACAGTTACAATAGGGGACAACGGGATAATTCAAATGATTATTCTCGTCATCGGTCTCATTCTCGTAGATCGTCAAATTATAATCATAATACAAGGGCAGCAGTTACGAATGCTACAACCCCTGGGGTTCAGAGTTCACATATTGATAATACAATACCGTCTTCGTCTACATGTTATGCAATAAATTATAACGTGGCAAATAGTTGCCCAGAATGTAATCTTGTATTTCAGAAGGCAAAAGAGACGGTTCTGAACTGCGGACACATTCTCCCAGAAGTCGGTCTGGCAGTCAATGACGGAACAGGCTCACTGATTTTCAACAGGGGAATTGTAAATGGATCCATCGTCTCAGTGTTAAGAGATTCTGGATCTACAATGATCGGAGTCCGTCAATCACTTGTTCATCCCAATTGTGCAACTGGAGAGCATGTCAGATGCATGACTTTTGGAGGAACAATAGAATTTTATCCAACTGCCCTTATACATGTTAATACACCTTTTTTCACAGGGAACGTTAAAGTATGCATGTTAAAGAACCCAATTGCAGACCTTATGGTAGGTCGCATACATGGCAGTAAGGATTGCACACCAGAAGAGATTATTGAATGGGAAAGAAATAATCTATGCATTGGAAATGCAGTGACAACCAGAGCACAGACGAAACTATTAGAGACTATGGACACTGATAAAAAGAAAACAGACAAACATGACAATATTGATGTTCAGTCTTCGATTGACCGAGCGTCCTTTGCTGCAAAACAGAAGGAAGACAGATCATTGAAAAAATTTTTTACTCTGGTCAACAAAGTTGACAATCTTACTTTGAACAATAATAATAATCATTGGTTTATTATTAAGAATGATATATTATTAAGATGTTTTATGAATAAAACTCAAATAAGACAACAGGTCATGGTACCTTTTGTTTTTAGACGGTACATACTTCAACACGCACATGATTCTAAGTGCGCAGGTGTTACGGTCCCGCTGTATCTCTTCTTGCTAGTTGTTATTAAAAGATTCAGCACTGTTGGACGTGAGTTTATTGGGTTGCTTGTCAATATTTCAGATATTATGATTCATCTATTCTAATTCCAGCTTATAGTTCGATTGCAGTTTTAAGCCATTATTGTGTGATTAAATTATTATTATATTCAGTGTCGTTGTTGTATATTAATTCTCCAGCAGTGTTGGTTATTATTATAGTTAGTCTTATGGATATCTGTGATAACCTGGACTGACCTTGCAAGGATTAATAACAGTCACAGCACATGAGTGAGAACTTGAATAATTCAGGCAATTGACAAGTTCCATTGACGACTGAACAATTTAATATATATATCCTTTTACACAATGAGCGTAACACATTTCTCACACATCAACTTGGCTTTAACATAGTACTAAGCTCTACGCAATGTTCCTCTCACAGACTTAGCTTGTCTGGGTTAACCGTTAAGTTTATAGCGTAATAGAGTGTGCAACCAACTCCTACTGAATCCGATCCTTGGAATTATTATCCCTTCACAATGCTAGTGAGTACATTATCCGTAAATCTATAGATCCTGTCTATGTATCTTTGGCTTGCCTCGCCAGGCTTTAACTGCCATGTATATAAGTTCAAGGTGAACGTAATCTGCGATATTCACGATTCTGATCTGGACTCTACCTGGTCCTATATTAAATTTGATACGGATTCTTACGCTATTTTACACTTTCCAGTGGATCGACCGTTCCACATATATATACTTAGTCAGTGGCTGTACCACATATTGAAACACAATCCTTAAGTGGCTTTACCACACATTCCAACACTGCCATTCGGCTCAATGGCCATACATAGACTAAATGTAACTAGGCTTGACGCGTCATATCTTGATCTGCGCGATTTCTGGTATTAATTCAATTGAGGTGTCTCGTGGTGCACGCATGCGAATGTGGCCACCATTCACATGCCTGCAAGCCGCGAAACAGTCCTCAACATCATCCCCCCCGCTCCCAAACGTGACACGTGAGAGAGTGGTGGCGAAGATGTGACCGACTATAATCTATGCATGTTATCTATCGTCAAAATGATATGATGAAATTAATATTCACAATTAGAAATAATAATTATAAAATTATGTCCATTGTCAACTTCAAGCTGACTGGTCTGTGTAAATAAAGAACTTTCTCCCTATCAAGTACTTAGACAGTTTTTCTAAGCACCACACCACCGCGAGCAATTCGCGCTCTCCTGTTGCGTATTTTTGTTCCGCAGGTGTAAGCTTGCGTCAGACAAACAAGCATGGATGGAGTATCCCTTCACAGCGCTGAAGCAAACATCCTGCTATTCCGGAACTGGATGCATCTGTTTGAATCAAGAATGGTAAATGTATGTTTGGCAATAACAGGATAGGAGGATTCTTAAATAAATTCTTTATCATAATCAGAGCCTCTTCGCACTGCGGTGTCCATAATATTTTTTTTGGACTACCTTTGGCCAACAATCCGGACAAAGGAGCAGAAATCTGTGCGAAGCGTGGTATAAATTTATGGTAATAGTTAACCAGCCCAAGTAAACTTCTTACTTGTTTCTTAGATGATGGAGTAGCAATCTCCAGTATACGCCTGACTGTATTGTCATCAGGGTGTAATCTATGGTTACCTATGCGGTGACCCAGAAAAGTAATTTCCTGACAACCTATCTGGACCTTAGAAGGTCTTACAGTCAAACCATGTTGTCGTAGTGTAAAGAGAAGTAGAGAAGATAAACCAGTAATGTGGTCTTCCCATGAGTTGTGAAATAGACAGATGTCATCGATGTATGTGATGACATCTTTTCGATCGCCTAGAAGGCGGTGCATCATGCGCTTGTATTCATTCTAATAAAAGTACTTGCAATTATCATGTTATTCGAACACCTAAAGTGAAAGCACTTACGCAACGAATCATAGTTGCCTACAGTAATAAAGACAAAAATATAGAGATCAGTGAAGTCAGCACAAATAATGCAAGTATCACTGATGACAGATATAATTGAAGCAAGTATCCTCTAAAAATAACGTCGATATTACCAAAAGAAAATTATTATGTGCGAACAAATATAAGAAATAGCACACTAAATTATGGATGTAGAGAAGAACAAAACATCCAAAGACAGAAGAAAATAGATAATCCAGCGCAACTATAAATTGCGTGGTGTATAATTGCGTGCGAGTTGCACGTCTAAGTAATGGTGTGCAAAACGAGAACCATTTTTGAATTTCACCGCTCTGCGAGCATCGCAATAACGAGCAAAACGAACAAATGCAAGTTGGTGAGAAGAATGTTGAAGTTCGAACATACGAACAAATTCAACATATCCGATACGCTGGAAAAATCTCCTGAGCGCATACCAAGTCGCGCCCGAAGGTAAATTGCGCACTAAAACAGTGCGATTCAATGAAATATGATCTCGGCCAGGTCTGAACTGAGCCCGAGAATCATTGAATCTATCATGTGTCGTGCGAGTCACGCGCACAGAGGTATTGCTATGTATATCTCGTTCCTTGCATGTCGTAAGAGCTGGACGATCATGGTTATCCTTGTGATCATCCCGACGAGTATGATTATCAACAACCCCTCGTCCAGCATCATGACTCTTTCTAGTAAATTTTGTGTCACCTTTGCCAACATCATTCATACTCCTAAGAGTAGAAGTAACATGAGCGTGCTGTTTACTCATATGATGATGACCAATACTATTAGTCACGTCTGAGCATGTCATGACGGGATGCTCGGAAGATTCAGTCGATGTCTCCACAACATCAGTATTAAATGTCTTTTGAAGACAAAGTTGTGTATAGAGATTCTCATCAAAATACATGGAACCAATATGATGATCAACATCTTCCAAATGAGCAGATTTCACATGTTGCAGCTCATCACCATCGGGTGTAGCCCGATGATTGTCAATTTGACATGTCGTATCTTCCCTATCAACAGCTGTTTTACCAACAATGTGATCCTCATGACTATAACAATAACAAATATCCTCATGAAGTTTGGTCTCATGGAACTTCATCTGTTCACATCCCGTAAGGGTGTTTTGTTTACCATTATTATTCCCATGTGGTGGACTTTTTTCCATAGTGACATACCTAGCACTGGCCTTACGCCAAGATCCACCATCATGAAAATCAGAACGGTTATGACAGGAAACCCTGACATAAGAATCCTGACGAGGAAAGCTATATTTTCCTCTGAATGATCGACTATCCCGTCGTTGTAAATGAATCTTAGCATTGAATGCTGGAAGTCGGATATCACTCTTATGAGAGCGATCTGTATCATCACTAAGTTTAGCATTTGAAATGCTATGCTTCTGCAGAAAGTTGTTTGGGTGTGGTGAAATATCACGGTAACCCAATTTCATACCCAAACCAACTCTATCTGATGGCAATACATGTTCCTGTGATATGATATCTAATAAAACATCTACCCTTCAATGTAATTTACCAATCTCTAAATCTTTTACTTTATGTTCTGCAGCAGCAGTATTAGTCAGTTGTTCAATTTCCATAGAGTGTCTACTGACAATCTCCATATTCTTTGCCTTTTCTTGTTGAAGTTCAAGTTGTAGTCCCTCAATAGAGTTATAATGGCTTTCCTTAAGATCAGCAACCTTATCGGGCAATCCTATTTGTTTCTCCTCAAGTTGTTGTAATAGATCTTCATTCTCATCTAATAGACCAACAATCTGAACCATCCTGGAATCTACATGTTTCTGGGCCTCAACTTTGAATTTATCATAATCTATCCTTAGTTTTTCCAGTTCACTGGTAAGAGCCTTTTCCTTATCATTCTCATACCTGATCTCCTGTTTTAAATTTTCCATTTCCAAATCAGGAGTAAGTTTTCTAAGTTCTGACTTACTAAGTTGTAACTTACTGTTTTTCTCACTTAGTCATTTAATATTATCTCTGAGTTCAGAGTTTTCTTTTCTTAGAACAGATAATATATCAGACTCTGAATCTACATAAGTCTTGGTCTCATTGGTCTTACATTTAAAATTCTCATATTCTGCTTTCACAGCAACCAACTCATGAGTAAGAGATTGCTCTTTATCCTTCTTCTCTCTCAACTCAAGTCTCAATTTCGACATATCACGAACAAGACCCTTAATTTGAGCAACTTGTGATTAAATTCTGGCCTCCAAAGCCTCTTTTGCTTTACAAAACTTATCATTAATATCAGTACCTTTATCAGAACAGTCATCACTGATTTTGGAACTTTTATTCTGACATGCTGCAATGTTATCATGCAGTACCAAAACCTCAGAGTTCAAAGCTTTATTCTCCCTCAAGGCAGTATCTAATGACTCCTTACATTTTGAAAAATCAACTGTTAATGATCGAAAATTAGATCCATCTACATCTACTTGTGATTTTAATACTTTCACCTCATCATATAACTCATCAATCAATCTCTCCCTATCATCAATGATTCTCAATAACTTATTTTCCTTCCAATACCATTCTTCTTCAATTGAGGACTGATCACCTCCTTCCATTTCTACCTCCTTCAGATTTTTCATAATAAAGTCCTGAAGAGATGGTCCCTGTAACCCAGACTTCTTTCCTTGCCTGAGAAAATACTCAATGGCAGACATGGTTATAAGGTTATAAGAAGTTTCTCAATACCTTATAATAGTATATTATTTGTCAGTAACTATATTATGAACATATGAGCTTCATTAATTCAAAGTAACTATGATATTTACTTTAGCCAGAGACAAGAACAGGTGACGATAAACAATGGATGGAACAAGCAAATGAAATGATATATTCAATTATACGACGCTATGAACCAGATAAAAGAAACTAAGTTGGTACTAGACATATTAATTAGAGAAATAAAATGTTTAAAGTAAAATTACAAGAATTTTACGATACAAGTTGTCCTAAACTAACAATGAGACAGAGAGATTTTAGATCACAAACGAATAAAATCGAACAATACGGAAACTAGGTTATGCAAATAAAAATGACACAAGCACGTGACGTCACAACTAGCACAAGCAAAGTGATTATATTGCTAACTGAAGAAACATTTATATCCTAACTCAAAAGAAAAATTAATAATCAGTTAGATCCTCAGTCAGCGAATATAAGCAATTATCCCTAAAAGTCGTTATAATTGTTTGAATCTTCCAAAGGAATGCCCAAGCAATGATAAGCCCTATCCATCCGTCCCGCGAAGTTACATAAAGTACATCGATAATAAACAAATAATGATAAATACTAGAACTGCAAAATAGGACAGACAAGTGACAGTGGAGGAAAAATTGAAGGCCAAAGCTAGCCAACTGGACAACACACACTAGTCGAAAGCTCTAATTTAGACAAGAACTTATCTTCATGTGATCATGCCATTGTGATCCAAGAAAACCACAACAAGATGTTCCCAGCTGTTTGACTTGTTCCCATTGAGAAGCAGACTTGACCGGTTGATTGAAGATCAATATTGAAAGAAATTCTGTTGAAATACTTCCCCGGTTGCTCTGGAGGTTTAACAAGTGTATGGATTGTCTTTCTGGTTCTCTGTGATGGTTCAGGATCAAAGATTGAATGACATACGATCGATTTGATTCAGCGAACTCAGCGACCGTTGATCGGAGTGATGACTCGACCTTGACCTTCGTAACTTGATGTGTAAATTCGAGTAGCCAGATTGGATCTGCGCTTTGAATGAGACCTTCTTGAACTGTTCATTTTCCACTGTTACTTTGTCTGTGACGAACTGAATTGATCTTGAAGTTGTTTCCACTAGAATCTTCCCAACTTGAAGCCTGATTCATGAACATTAGTTCGTTCAATTGGGTAACGGAAAAGATGAATTCTGAAAATTGTCCGAACACTTCTTGCTAGTTGTTATTAAAAGATTCAGCACCGTTGGACGTGAGTTTATTGGGTTGCTTGTCAATATTTCAGATATTATGATTCACCTATTCTAATTCCAGCTTATAGTTCGATTGCAGTTTTAAGCCATTATTGTGTGATTAAATTATTATTATATTCAGTGTCGTTGTTGTATATTAATTCTCCAGCAGTGTTGGTTATTATTATAGTTAGTCTTATGGATATCTGTGATAACCTGGACTGACCTTGCAAGGATTAATAACAGTCACAGCACATGAGTGAGAACTTGAATAATTCAGGCAATTGACAAGTTCCATTGACGACTGAACAATTTAATATATATATCCTTTTACACAATGAGCGTAACACATTTCTCACACATCAACTTGGCTTTAACATAGTACTAAGCTCTACGCAATGTTCCTCTCACAGACTTAGCTTGTCTGGGTTAACCGTTAAGTTTATAGCGTAATAGAGTGTGCAACCAACTCCTACTGAATCCGATCCTTGGAATTATTATCCCTTCACAATGCTAGTGAGTACATTATCCGTAAATCTATAGATCCTGTCTATGTATCTTTGGCTTGCCTCGCCAGGCTTTAACTGCCATGTATATAAGTTCAAGGTGAACGTAATCTGCGATATTCACGATTCTGATCTGGACTCTACCTGGTCCTATATTAAATTTGATACGGATTCTTACGCTATTTTACACTTTCCAGTGGATCGACCGTTCCACATATATATACTTAGTCAGTGGCTGTACCACATATTGAAACACAATCCTTAAGTGGCTTTACCACACATTCCAACACTGCCATTCGGCTCAATGGCCATACATAGACTAAATGTAACTAGGCTTGACGCGTCATATCTTGATCTGCGCGATTTCTGGTATTAATTCAATTGAGGTGTCTCGTGGTGCACGCATGCGAATGTGGCCACCATTCACATGCCTGCAAGCCGCGAAACAGTCCTCAACATCAGGTCACATGGGATATACTCGGACACGTTCTCGAGTATTATCTTCATTTTTTTGGCCGGGAGTGTCACGAGATATTTCACAGTACGTACGCTCCTGTACTATATGCCAGGAAGTGAAAGCATGGGGAGCCTTTCACACGGCGCCTATTCAGGCTTGTGACATATCTGTGAGACCCTTTGACAAGATGGCCATTGATATTATTGGTCCACTTTTACCATCAGCCAGAGGACATAGATTTGTTCTCACGTGCATCGACTTATGCACACGATGGCCAGAAGCCATTCAATTGAAGACCACCACTACCACAGATGTAGCTGATGCACTACACCTGATCTTTTCTAGAGTAGGTTTTCCTAGGAAGCTGTTATCAGATCATGGATCTCAATTTATATCTGAGACTATGACAGAAGTAATGAAGACCTGGAATATAGATAGAAATCTCAGTAGCATTTATCACCCAATGAGTAATGGTGCAGTAGAAAGACTTAACCGCACACTCAAACAAATGTTACATAAAGTTACAGTTAACCACCCTCACAGGCCTGGGACAGAGTACTCCCAGCTGTGTTGTTCGCCTATCGAGAGGTGCCACATGAACAAACTGGCTTCTCTCCATTTCAATTAGTCTTTGGCGCTCCACCAAGAGGTCCTATGGGACTAATAAAAGACTTATTGATTGACTCGGAGATGACTCAGGATACCCAGTCATCCTATGAGTATGTAATTAATCTCCGGAATAATATTATTGATGCCTGCAAAACGGCAACAGCTTCATCTGAGGCTGCTAAAGCGAAAGCTAGAACTTTCCAAAACAGTACTAGACGATTACGTCAATTATTTCCAGGAGATCAAGCTTATGTGTTATTGCCACATAATGATAATAAACTACTCATCTCATGGAATGGTCCATACCAGGTAATTGATAAAATTTCTGATGTCGATTATGTCCTGGACATTTAAGGGACATAACAAGATATTTCACATAAATATGCTCAAACAGTTTCATACCCATCCTGAACATCTACAAGCTATTTTTCATGAGCTAGATGACACTTTCGTACCTACATGTCACTATTCTAATCTGTCTGTTATCCAGGAAGAAGAATCTTCTTTTCCTGAGGTACAGTTGGCGTTACCTGTACCTGTAGTCCAACCTACTGAATCTTGGCGGGACGTAACTATCTCTTTGTCGGTTACACCGCAACAGCATCATCAGATTGCTGAACTTTTACAATCTTATCCAGATGTGTTGACCGACGTTCCAGGTCGCACATCCGTCATTAGTCATGACATCACTCTTAACGATGATACTCCAATTCGGGTACATCCCTATTCTGTTCCTCTACACTTTCTTACTAAAACTACTAAGGAACTTCAACAGATGTTATCGTTAGGGATTATTGAGACTAGTTTTTTTTTTTTTTTTTTTTGCGTTCGCCCGCTAATACTCGAGGCGAAATCTCAGGTTATTATTTTATGTCTAACCTGACATTGATTTTACGTGAGTATCCCTTTATTTCTTGTACAGAGACAGGTGTCCCTCGCCATTCAGGCAAATACTCGCCGATTTCGGAGGTACCCATTGCAGCTGGGTCGGCTCAGGAGCCGCCAGTCCCTGGTCGACGACACTCCTTCAAATGTCCTCGCCAGGTCTCGAGTTAATCCAGTCCAAATCCCGGTCGACGAAAAATCCTCAGATGCCGTCGCCCGGGTTTGATCCTGTATCACCCGGTCGCCAGAGCGGTGTTGTAACCACTACGCTAGCGCGGCTCCCATTGATTGAGACTAGTAATTCTCCATTTTCTTCTCCATTAGTTATTGTCCGAAAGAAAAACAATATCATTAGACTATGCGTCGACTATAGAAAATTAAATGCACAAACTGTAGTTGATAGCGAACCACATCCACTTCTCGACGACTTACTGCCACGTCTATCTACCGCAACTATATTCACTAAGATAGACTTAACTAAAGGTTATTGGCAGATACCACTAACCGAAAAAGCTAAATACTACACAGCGTTTTCCACTCCGCAAGGTCTATACCAGTGGAATGTGATGCCTTTTGGGCTTGTTAACGCTCCAGCTACCTTTATTCGCATGATGCGACAAATTTTGTCAGGTAGATCAGACATCATCACATACATTGACGACATTTGCTTATTTAGTTCGTCATTTGAGGAACATTTTTCGGGACTTAAATATGTTTTGGAAACATTAAGAAAGAATAATTTAACTGCTAAACCTACAAAATTACAAGTAGCGTTTCATGGGACATATCATTGGAGCGGGATATATCCAAACACTTCCTAGTACGGTTTCTAAAATTTTAAACGTCTCCGTTCCTCAAACGAAGAAACAGGTTAGAAGTTTGTTAGGACTAGTCCAATATTACAGCAGGTTCATACCTAACTTGTCATCTATCACGGCTGTTTTATCATCGCTATTAAAAAAAGACATGTCAGTGAAGGTGACACGGACTGGTGAATGTGATAAAATATTTCGTAAAATAATTGATATCTTTTCACACCCACCTATTTTGAGACTACCTGATGCTTCCAAAAAGTTTATACTCTGTACAGATGCGAGTAATTATGGAATTGGCGCTTGTTTGCTCCAATATCATGACGACATCCTTCATCCATCATTGTATGTCTCACGGAAACTGAAGCCGCCAGAAGTCAAATACTCCACTGTCGACCGAGAATTGTTGGCAGTCATTTGGGCAATAACCAAACTGGAGAAATTTCTGCTGGGAGCCCCATTCGTGGTCCAGACGGATCAGAAGGCTGTGGCATCACTACGACGGGCGAATCATAAAAGTCCTAAGCTCACCAGATTCGCTATTCTCCTTCAGCCTTTTGATTTCTCCATCGAGTACATTACAGGATCAGAGAACGTCTTGGCAGTTACTCTCTCTAGAAACCCTTCTGATGTCGATTCATAAACAATAATACTCTTCGCAGAAACTTACCCAAGAGACATGGTACTATCGTTGCATTTTCGACATAGAAATGAACCATCGACTACAAAACAAGTATCTGCTTACTAGATACATACGTTATACGAAATGTATGAATTCAGATGACAATGTGTTCTTACTTACGCCGGGACTTTGGTTAGTGTCCATTCAGGATGAAACTATTTGACACAAGTTCGGAAATAATAATTGAAAGCCAATCGAAATAATTCGGTATATGACTTGAACTATTGGACGTTAAGAAGTTCTATATTTATTCTGAATCAGAACATCTGAACACTTATTCTAATGGAAATTCACAAGGATCAAGACTACGGATGAATCGTCATATCCTATGTTAATTAATTTTAATTTAGTTGTTGGAGTAATGGAAATAAAAATGAAATGTGAGATAAATATAAAAAAAATGAAATATGAAAAAAATGAAAGAAAGAAAAGAAAGCTCACACCATTCTTATACAATATTCTTAGAATCACATAATCATATTGCATATTTAATAACTATGTTGACACATTACATACTGGTTTATTATTTAGTTAGTTAATTTAGACAGGTATTAACCACTTAACACAGATAATTAATATCAAACATACATAACTAAGTTAAATTTATACATTATTTTCTTTATCTACTTTACTTATCTTTTGGTTTTCTTTTCTCATAACATCGTCTTTCATTTTCTTGCATTAGATTTTCAATAACTTGATTCTTAATACACTTAGTATAATTAATTAGTTTAATTTTAATTAGTTAGATTAATCTTGACGTGACATTTCATTACGACAGACTTTAAATTAATTCAGTAATATATATATATCAACATTACACATTTTCTTTTAGCTAATATAACATTTATGTATAACATTTATGTATAACATGATCGTTAGTATATTATATGACTGTTAGTTAGTCGACATGACCACGACACTGTTCTAGTCAGAACATCGTAGGCCATATGTCGCATTTTTGTTAAATTTTTCGGTATTATTCATTCAGATAGGTTATGAAAAAAATCTATCAACCCCCCCCCCCCCCCCAGTGTACAGGGAATTGTTACGGTAGTTTTATTGGCATCGTCTGCTAGAGGTTAGCAGCGTGCAATTTTAGGGGTGACCACATTTAATATAATGTAAATAATTGTTAGTTTATGGAACGCGATACACACGATCGATTTATGACGTGTTAGCGTCGGTAAGGTCACGCTGGGTGACTAGGTTACCACACCCTTTATTGTATTGACCGTCGAACTGAATAGACGTGTCCTCTAATCCTTCCAGTGGTGGGCATGATATTGCCGCACATATATTACTGCAGTACGGACATGGGTCAGTCCAAGAATATTAAGAAGAGAGGAATTTTATGGAGGTTAGTAAATTAACTAAATTCAAGGAAGGAAGAAATAGCAGTCCATATTCGTTTATATTGCCAGACGCATAATCTCACTGTCGACCGTTGGGTGCTCCAACCGCGCGTACATATAGTTATGACGTTCTGACTATAGTATCGCATATTACTGGACAAGGACTGCGACACATGGATAGCATCTATGATGTAGGATTTAATATATACTTTCATATTCAGCTTGTGTGGATTTGTTCTTCATGTGTAACCTGTAATAAACATGTACGGACTCAACCCAAATGAATTATCAATTTAATCAAGTTGCTGAGTTCAAACCTTATGACAGGCAGAATGTTATTCACCCACGTTCGCATAATTTTCCAACAACAGCATGATCAAGAATTTAATGAATCAATGACCAGAACTAAAGAGGCCCTACTGAACAAATAAGAAAAAAACACAGCCTTTAACAACTACAAGAACGACTGCAACAGGGCCGCCGATCTAATGCCCAAGCCACAGAACGAACGAACGAACTTTATTTTCGAAGGGTTAAGAATTGGGCGCGCAGGCCCGTCTAACATTCTGCCCTTCCACTCTCATTTATCTTGCATATTATATCCTTTCATTCCCACATATTACTTTAAGCGTTAATATGGAGGCATGCAACATTATAAAGGTAATTGAACAGCGTGCGTTTACAGTATGCAGTCATAATCAAAATTAAGTATTGTTAATTAAACAAGATGATAGGAAACTCTTTACAGAGCGATACAACAGGAAGCAATCTGATCATCAGAAGTAGTCCCCCGTCCGACAAGTGTTTCGGCCCTATATACTCCTTTACACTCTAAGGGGGGCGGGCCCACTTGGGTCATGACTCCCAAGCGTCTCAGCTTCCTGTTGTCTTGCATCGAAAATGAACCCATTTCACTTATGGTAGCAACTTTAAATTCCACAACTCCGCCAGCCGTGGAGGCAATTGTGAAAGTAACAAGGAGAAGACAAATTATTCCGTTCGTTCCGTCGCACACACTGAGACACCAGCGCGAAGTCAACGAGTCGCCACTGCGTGTTCCCCACTGGACTTTTGATACTGACACCCCTTATAGTATACACCGCTTGTCGCCCCTGAGTCGCAGCCCGTTCACTAGTCCACCACAAACCTCAGTGTATTGTGGACTTAGAAAAATTCCTGGTGTTTTCTGTACCGCAGCGTTTATTGTTACGATCTCCATTCCCCATTGCGGTTGTTCCACAGCCAGCCTGATGCCTTTTCGGCAGTTTCACTAAGCCTCTTCAGGGCCCTTGTTCTCGACTGTCCCCTCAGCCCCAACAGTTTCAATAGATCATACACTGATGCAGCCACAAGCCCTCTTGCGCCCACTTCAACAGTCATGACCCTTGCAGTGAACCCATCGTGTCTCAGATCCGCGGCCAGATCACTATACTTGGCCGCTTTGAACGAATGTTGCTCATCTAATCTGGATTCAAATGGCACTGTCAGTTCAATCAGTATGACCTGAAGCATTGCTGCAGAATGAAGCACTATATCCGGCCGTCTCCGCGATTTTCTGATACTCTCTGGATATGCCCCTCGTCCAGGTAGGTCTACCGCCATCTCCCAATCATTATAATAAAATTTAATTTAATTTAATTTACAAAAAAAATAAATATGTACAGAAAATTATGATTTCAAACATGATCAGATAAGTTGGCATGGTATCAGAACTCATGAAGTATTTGACAGTCTGCTAGTGAAGGAGGTCAGACTTGGTGTTATTTCTTTGCCCTCCTTAACCTAAGAGCAGAATGAGTAGGAGAGACAGATGGACATAACTTTATTTAAAGGGGTAAAGAATTGGGACCCAAATCTGTCCGACCATCCAGCCCTTTATCTTTCATTCTGTATCAAGACACTCACTCATGTGTTCATCAGCAATTAATCTGCATTTTTGAATGTGTCATTAAACATCAATATACAAATTACATAACATATTCTCGCTTATATCTGTACATTCTTGAGGGAAAATGAAATAATAATAATTTCTTACGCTCTTCTGTAGCAGGACACATCTTCGAGCTGTAAAAATGTATATTGCTCATTCGCATACACATCATCACATTTAAGCAAACAAAATACAATTACATATTTCAAAAGTACAGTGCTATGCAGGCACATTCTCACATACATTACATTACATAGCAATACTACGTGGATATAAAACAAATTTTTCGCATAGACAATAACGAGTGGAAGAGGAAAAGAAAGGTTGACATATAGATAAGATGTGGACTGACAATGGCTGCTTCTATGGGGGTAGATAATCGGTGTTGATTAAGTGTTTAAAAAGTGCTTTGTTGAATGAGTATTGTGTATGTTGGTTTTTTATGTGGTGTGGAAGGCTGTTCCACAAGTAGGCTCCAGAGTAGGCTAGACTCTTTTTTGGACAGAGGAGTATCAAGGCAACCCCTGGAAGACCAAGGACAGCCAACCCAATTCAAAGGCTTGAAGGAGCTAAGCATATGATAGCTTACACAGAAAAAGACAGAAGATGTAGAGTCTGCAGCACAAACCAGATTCTCCAAAAAGAATACATTTTATTTGCGAGGGTTGCGATGATTATCCTCACCTCCACCCATAACACTGCTTCACAATATGGCATACGCAAGCCACCATTGACTAAAATGTAAATATCCTTTCAGATAAAATTGTGTACATTTTGTTTATGCATAATAATGTAAGTACAACACAATATAGGATTTACTTTGAATTTGATCTTTTTGTTTCCAAATTTTAATAATGATGGTACGGTCTGCTGGAGAGTATGTTAAACATTAACAAAACATCACAGAAAGCTGAAACTTGTAATTAATATTCATATATGGATTAGTGTTATTTAAAAAAAACCATGGAGCACTTTGAATAATATTTCAGTCTTTATGCATGGGTTGGTGGGTACATTTTTCATTCACTAAAATGAGTTGTTTTTTTTAAATTGTTTACATTATTACTCATAATTGAATATAATATGAAGAATATCACTTAAAAGCCCCAATATTATAATTCTAAATACATCTATCTTTACTGTGAAACATAATTTGTGTGTCTTTGTTGTGTAATATCAACACAATATATGATTTAATTTAAAAGTTCATGCGTCCTTGAATATCTTCTTTTTTTTTTTAATGATGATAGTACGGTCTGCTGGATGGTCTGTAAAACATTAACAAAATATCACAGAAAGCTGACACTTGTAAATAATATTCATATATGGATTAGTGTTATTCTAAAAGATGCTGGAACACTCTGGATAATGTTTCAGTTTTTATGCATGGGTTGGTGAGTACATTTTTCATTCACTAAAATGAGTTTTTATTCAAAAGTAGTCTATAAAATATGTAGAATATCACTAAAATCCTTCATATTCTAATTCTACATTCATTTATCTTTACTGTGATGTATAATATGTGTGTCTTTGTTGTATAATAACAATACAACATATGATTTAATTTTTAAAACTTCACATGGCCTATAATGTCCTTTTTCTTTCCAAATGTCTATAATGTTTATATGGTTCGCTGGATGGTCTGTAAAACATTAACAAAATATCACAGGAAGCTGACACTTGTAAATAATATTCATATATGGATTAGTGATATTTTTAAAGACCCTAGAGCACTCTGGATAATATTTCAGTCTATATGCATGGGTTGGTAAGTACATTTTTGATTTACTAAAATGTCTTTTCTTGAAAGTGGTCTATATTACGACTCATAACTAAATACTATATGTAGAATATCACTAAAAATCCTTCATATTCTAACTCTATATTCATTTATCTTTACTGTGATGTATAATATGTGTGTCTTTGTTGTGTAATAACAATACAATATATGATTTAATTTAAAAGCTTCACGCGGCATATAATGTCCTTTTTATTTCCAAATGTCTATAATGTTTATATGGTTCGCTGGATGGTCTGTAAAACATTAACTAAATATCACAGGAAGCTGACACTTGTAAATAATATTCATATATGGATATTTTAAAAGACGCTGGAGCTCTCTGGATAATATTTCAGTGTTTATGCATGGGTTGGTAAATGCATTTTTCATTCACTAAAATGAGTCTTTTCTTGAAAATAGTCTATATTATGACTCATAACTGAATACTATATGTAGAATATCACTAAAAATCCTTCATATTCTAATTCTACGTTCATTTATCTTTACTGTGATGTATAATATGTGTGTTTTTGTTGTGTAATAACTCAGAAACTTTAGATTTTATAAAGGTACTGCTTTAAGGTAAAAGAATAATTCTGGCAAAACTGATGAAAAAATTCCGGTCTGTAAGAGTTAACAGGAGTCTAATTATCATGTGCTAAAGCTGACAGTTTCAAATGAAGATGTAGCATTTCTCTTTGCTGGGGCGATTTCTACTCTTTATAAGATTATATATATTGATTACATTGAAACCAGATTCAACTAAGTACAAAGTTTGGAAAGCATTATTTGGAAAGTATTAATGAAATTTTGCTCCATAACTGTGGATATTCAGATGGCATCTTCTTGTTCTGCCAGAGTTGTAAATGCCAAACATAGTTAAAATCTGCTTTACATTCATCATCGTGGAACAATTCCAAGAATTCCTCTTGACGTGTCACATCTACATCACAGATGTTTGCCTTGTCATCCATATTTCAACGTTCAAATTTATTAGGTCACTGAATCTTATCATAACAAGTCAACACATAACTTCTCTGTGTAAACAGTCTGAGGGTTATTTTTAACTGAGAATAGTTCTAGCAACTGAAACAATCCTTCCTGCAAAATATTTTTCCTGAATAAAGATAATATGTCAATAAATGCAGAGATAATATTTTTTGCAATGAATAAACATCACAAGCTTACCCTGAAGACTCAAATTAATCTTCTAAACTTCTTTAATATTTCATCCAAGTTAAAAACCTTTTTCACACTTTTTAATTTACCAGAGAAGTCATCTTGATTACCACTGTGATAACACTTTAATGCACTTTCGAATAATTCCACAAAATGTGTCAAACAACTGCCTTTAGTAAGCCATCACACATTCTTATTTATAATAACTGAACAAACTGCTAATAATTTTCTTGGCAAAGCAGTCAAAATTAGTTTATCTTAAACATTTTGCAAACAAGCTTCTGTCTATGCATTACACAATGAATGCAAAACCTTTCTGGACAATCTTGTTTCAGAAATGACATCAATCCTCGATACTGTCACATTATAGCCGAACTCCATCAGATGTACATGCAATAATGTCGGTCAATAGAATATTAATGTCTTCATAATAAGCCTTTAAATCAAACTGTCGCAGAAACCATTACAGCAAGGGCTGGTACATGCTTGATGCAGGCTTCCTGTGAGTGGACTATCTACAGTAGTGGCTTCATGCTCAAAGTAAAATGATGATGATGATGAATAAGGTTTTAATGTAGCATAAATTGATTCCATTTTTACATCAGCTGTGAGATGTTTTGCAATTAACATATCTTCTTGCAGTGAGAGGTTGTCGTCAAAATAGCACACATAGATCGTTGACAAAGCTTTGTTATCCATAACTGTTGGTTCGCCCAACTGAAGTAAACATTTATATTTCCTAGTAGTGTTGTAAGTTGCCTATATCACATGGTTCTAATTCAAACCAATGAATTAAAAATGCCACAATTTAGTGTTTACTTTTAGAATGAGAAATTATAGACTTCTGTATACTGTAACACAGAACATGGAGCCGTGATCACATATGGTTTTACAATCAGATTCCATACATAAGCAGTAATATTTTTTTTTTTGAGACCTCAACGACCCTAAATTTCACGACTTTTCTCTCTCTCTCTCTCTCTCTCATTTTTTTTTTAAACAAATGCAGACCACTAAGCAAATAGCAACAAATGAATATACTATCTACACTTATAGGCACTAAATATAGACAGCTGCCTTTGATCAGTTAAGACTGATAGGGAACTCTGAGGAATACTATCTTGGTTTATTCCTGTTTTCTACAAAGGTTACTGCTGCTGTTTTCAGTACTTTTATTTCAGCTTTAAAGTTGTTTAACAACAATGCACTGACCACTATCAAGTAATTCTGTCACAGTTGACATATTTTAAAAAAAATGGAAGCAGCTGAAGATACTGAAATGAACTTGAAAATTAAAAGAAATATGTCAATCAATCACCAAGACCTATAAAACTCTGTAAACCATGTGAAGAAACATAAATGTATGAATGGAGTTAGTCAGATTTAAATGGCTCATTTGTCAGACACTTTACTAGATGAATAAACTGACATATCCAAATACTACAGAAGACACAATGTTATGGTTCCATTGTTGTTGTTGTTGTTGATATCCCATAGCTGCTGTGTCTACTCTTGGCAGCCCAATGCCATTCTTAGAAAAATGCAGGTTTTCTACAGTTGTTCCAAGGTTCCATACAGTGGGTTGGCCATTGTCGGAGGCACCTGTAGTAGGTTTTTCCTGGCATTTGTGAATGATGGGCATTCAATGAAAAGGTTGCTGGTTTTTTCATTAGGGTGGCAGCAGTGTCTACACATGGGTAGGTGCTGAGGGTTATTGTTCATCAGAATCGATGTCATTGCTCTAAGGGCAAACCCATAGGTGCTCTGTCTCCCTCAGCAAATGTCGAAGGGTATGAATGCTAATTGTTCCTGTTGTGCGTTGGTTGCATACACGCCAGATGCATCCTCTCATTCGTCCATCCCTGCTGGTCTTATGCTTAATGCCAAATTCTAGAAATTTAGTCTTGGTGGTTCATTGACTGCAGTATCATTCTCTAACAGGTGATCTTTAACTGCCCTCATTATCTCTCCCTTATCCATATTCAGTGCATCTTCTATGGGTGCCCTTGAAGCTAGTCAATCAGCCCTTCATTACCATGTACCCATGCATGACCAGGACAGTAGATCCACACCAGTTCTGGATGATTTCAGCCTTCTATGGAGGTTTTCCATTCATGTCGGAGCCATCCACTTTGGACTTCTGCAGCATGGATTGTGAGTCTGACACAATAAACACCCTTGTTAATGAAGTCTCAGACAACCACCTTAAGGCTGCAGTAGCTGCCTCTACCTCCATTCTCATGCTGGAGGTTGTTGTTATGTAAGCCCTGCTACGTTCAGCAACGATTCTGCCTTTTACTCTAGCAGAGAAGCCCTACCCTAATTTCTCACTGCAGATTACAGACCCATCAACGTACACAATGGCATCATCATCCACAGTATGATCATTTATCAGTTGATCAATTTCCAGCTGTGTCCTCCCACTGGCCTAAGTTCTGCACTCTCTACCAAGGCTGATGATGACTTGTTGGTAATTAGTCCAGGTCTCATCTGATTTACTCCACTCTGCCCCTTTGAGTATATTTTCAACTGTGGTCACCTGCTTAACTGTTGCCTCTGCCTGTGCCATTCATGCCATCCATCTCTTTATTCTTGCTCCCTTAATGTCAGCTATGTTTCGATGTAGGGGGTGCCTTTTGTCTGTGGTTACTCGCATATAGGCTTGTGATTGAGCTATCACTGAGGCTTAATATGGTTTAAATGGCTATTGACTTTGGTGTGTCTTGTATGAAACTGGAAGATGAGACTGATTTTTTTCCCCGTTAAGTCTGTTGATGTTGTCTTTTGGGTGAGTCATTTCATTAAAGACATTTTGACTAGTTGGCCCATTTATCCATCTGTTTGCCAGATTTCTCTTGTTATTTCTGAGAGTCTGTTTGAATGTTCTCATGCTGCAGGTCTGTCCTTTTGTTGCTTAGAGGCTCCTAAGAAAGTCTATCATCTGTTTCATTTCCTGGTAGATCACTGTGTCCAGGAATAAACTGTAGGGTTACACTGATTGAGTGGACTGTAATTAAGTTGTGGATCACTTTTCCGATAAGGAACATGTCTTTGTTCTCATATGGAGTATATTTATGTGCTTCCAGATCAGACATGGAGCCACTGAAAATCACTATGTCTGATGGCTTTAGTTCCTTAAGGTCAAACTGTTGGTGTAGTAATTCAATGGCTGTTTTGATGGCCTCAACCTCCACTTCATAATTTGAAGTTTTCACCACAGGAATCATAGAACTCCTAAGCATCCATCTGGGTTCACCATGTAAACACCATATCCTGCTAAAAAGGTGGTTTTGAAAGCTAAACCATCTGGGCAGGCTTGGATTGCTGATGCTGGGTAGCCATTTATGGTCTCCAAGGCACATATCTTCAAGACTGTGGGTAGCGTTTCCTTGTTGGCTGTTTATACGAGGTAGCTTCAAAAAGTTCCCAGAATTTGTGTATTGTATAGAAATAAGTAACAATACAATTATTTACACTACATTTCCTTCAAAATAGTTCCCTTCGGCAACTACACACTTTTGCCAACGTCAATACAGCTGTTGGAAACATTCCTGGAACCCACTCTTTGACACCTCTCTCAGCTGCTTTGTCACATTGGTGATAATGTCCTCAGCATCCTTGAATCTCTGCCCTTTCAGTGCCAATTTTAGGCAAGGGAACAAGAAAAAATCAGGTGGTGCCAGGTCGGGAGAATATGGAGGATGTTCCAGGGCAGTCACATCGACACTAATACGACCTTCACGGAAAAGCTTGTGCCACTCAAAAACTTTCGATTTCTTCATCGCGATATCACCATATGCTTTATTAAGCAAGGTTACTGTCTCTGAGGGTGACTTCTCAAGCAAAACATAAAATTTGACATTTGTACGTTGTTCAATCAAGGACATTTTCAACTCTGACGATGCTACGTGCACACACACAAACAAACTTCTGTTCGAGAGTACATGTGAAGGTTACATCAGCCATGTCGTTTCCTCAAGGTCACTACCAACTTATAAAACTATAATCTCCATGACATAATCACTCATTCAAACATGAGTCGACTATTCCGGGAACTTTTTGAAGCTACCTCGTATATCAGTTGTGTTTTGAAAGTTGGTTGGTGGAAGTTCTCCCTAGGAGGTGGTTCAAAATATTTGTTTTCCATTTCTCTCTTGTGGGAGAAATGTTTATCATTTTTTGGCTATATCCAGTAGAGACAGTTGTTTCAAATCTTCAGTAGATCAGTACTTTGTTTGGGTGGTCTTTCTCTCGTCTCTTGTATCTCTCTACAGCTTCAGTCAGTGTTCTTTTCTGCATGTTTCTAAATATGAGGGATGGTCAAAAAGTAATGCCTCCTATTTTTTATGTATGTAAATACTGCATCGGTGTGCAATTTCTAAATTTAGCAGGATTCCTCAAACACTCTTCTGCACTGTATAGCATTACCAACCTGTTTCAGTAACATGTGGCACCACTGTAACAGTTTAAAAATGGCTGCCAAAGACGTTCGGTTAAAACAACGTTTTGTCATAGAATTCCTCAATGCTGAAGGCGAGACCCCAATTCGCATCCACGAACATTTGAAGAATGTTTATGGAGATTCAACAGTGGATGTTAGCACTGTCAGACATCGCTGTGACGAAGCTGAAGTAGGTCAATCCTAAATGGCTGACGCAAAGCGTTCTGGCCGTCCGTCTACCGCAGTGACTCCACACAACATTCATCGAGTTGATGGCATCATTCGTGGTGACGGTCGGGTAACACTGGATGAACTTTCTTCCATGTTGTCCATTAGTAAAGGCAGTGTCCAGAACATCATTAAAGACTTAGGTTATTCAAAGGTTTGTGCACGGTGGGTACCCAGAATGTTGACAGACAGACATAAAGAAACAAGGAAAACCATAGCCATCAACCTCCTGCACCGTTACGAAACTGAAGGAGAAGAGTTTTTATCGAATATTGTGACAGGTGATGAGACTTGGGTTCATTTTTTTGAACCAGAATCCAAGAGGCAGTCAATGGAATGACATCACACAACATCCCCGACAAGAAAGAGTTCAAAAGTTCACCATCTGTAGGGAAAGTTATGGCCTCCATGTTTTGGGATGAGAAGGGTGTGATTCTTCTCGACTTCTTGGAACAGGGAAACACGGTGAATGCAGACCGTTACATTGAAACTTTGAAGAAGCTTAGAGGTCGTCTTTGGTGACTGTACCCATTAAACGATCAGAGAACTGCACTACTGTTGCACGATAATGCCACGCCACACACCGCTAAACGCACCAATGATGCGATTGCAGAATTTGGCTGGACATTATTACCACATCTCCCTTACAGTCCCGATCTTGCACCTTCTGACTTCCATCTGTTTGGACCACTGAAAGAAGATCTTCATGGACATCACTTTGAGGACACCGAGACCCTTAAATGCGCCGTACGCCAGTGATTTAGGAAAAATGACACAAATTTTTACCGTGCGGGGATACATGCCCTTGTGAGAAGATGGACAAAAACTGTAACAAATAACGGAGACTACATTGAGAAATAAATTTTTGAAGTTCAGACTCGGGGATACATTTCAATGTGAATTTTATCTGTTTTCTTGCCTATTGAATGAAATTAAAAATTACGAGGCATTACTTTTTGAACGTCCCTCGTACTATAGAAGAAGCATTGTTATGGTTCCACAACGTACATTAACCTGGCAAGTCATTCTGCCAATGTTTCAAAGCCAGTAATCTTAGCCAGACTGAACAACACAAAGAAAAGAAGGACAAAGTGTACGGCGAAACAGAGAATTTATTAAATAAATCGTACATTCACTCCCCAGTGACAAATGTTGCAGAATATTTTAAAACCAAATTTAAATACGTGTTTAATTACAGCCTCATTTTTCTGAAGGGTTTTATTATCTTAGATCCTTAAAGAAAGAACTGTAAAATAAGGGTCATTGTTTTTAATCAGCTTGGAACAAATTTAACCTCCATCAAAAACCAAAAAAAAAAAAAAAAGGGGGGGGGTGAATAACACAACAGCACCTTGGAATATGAACTTTTCCTGTTCCACTACTCCCGAAGTATCACAAAAACTAAAGGTCACAAAAATGTCTTCAGGTATAGTCCGTTCGGAAATTCGTGCCCACACATTGAACGTTGTAACTTTGCAACCCCTTGACGGATGTTATTGAAATTTGCTACATGCCCTACTGATATCAATGCAGTTATTAATATATTTTTTGCCCTTACAAAACTCATGTCATGTTCGAATTTTCTTCTTTAAGTTATATAAAAAACTCTTACCGTTGTCTGGGTTAATTTTTAGTAGTTCTACAGGAAAGTTACAACATCCGTTCAGAAATTGCGCACTTAATTTTTGTTTCAGCACAGCTCACGTGATGAAATGTGCTATTCAATATTTTTTTTGTTTGAATTAGTGTAGTGACTACATGTCCGCACGAGTGCGCACCTATTGTACACAGCCGCGAGTAATTATTTCAGCGGCGTATGCTAATTGCAATTAGTTGGCTGCAACGAAACAACACAACATTTTGACAAGGATGTCAACGAAGTTTGATCTTTTTTGATACAACAGGATGGTGATTGTACACAGGCTGCAGTTAAGCAAGGAAGGAAGAAAAAAATTGATGATTTTGACAAGGATGTCATTAGAAGTTTGATTTTGAAGATGTTTAATGCCAATCAACTTGTTACTCTCCGCATGCTGAAAAGTCGGCTGCAAGCAGAATGCGATATTAACGTCTCAAAAACAACTCTTTGGCAACGTGTCAGAAGTGTCGGCTTCACTTTTAGAAAAACTTCTGGCGGAAGGAATTTTTTATGTGAGAAACCACATCTGGTTGCAGCTCGAAGCAAATACCTTAGGCAGATTCGTGAGAGAAGGCAAGACGGCTATGATATAGTGTATTTGGACGAATCTTGGGTTAATGCTCATCATACGAATGAGAAAGAATGGCAATCTGTTGACGGAGACCATAGAAGGAAAATTCCCAGCAGCAAAGGTCAACGCATTATATTAGCACATGCTGGCAGCAGACAGAATGGGCTTGTCCGTGATGCAGAGCTTATTTTTCAATCAAAGTCTGTAGATGGTAGGGACTACCACAGTGAAATGAATGGGCAAATATTTCGAGATTGGATAGTGAATACACTCCTCCCGACTCTAGATAGGCCGTCTTGCCTGGTGATGGATAATGCGTCCTATCATAATGTTCTAGCGCAGGAGGATAAAGCTCCCACTTCGGCAAGCACGAAAGACGAAATCAGGAGGTGGCTTATGAATGAAAATATCTTCGCTGACAACAGCTATTTAAAACCAGAGTTGTTGCAGCTTGTGAGACAGAGGAATAAGACAAAAGTGTATCTGATTGATAAAATCATCCAAGAGCAGGGTCATGTTTCTCTTCGACTCCCACCTTACCACTCTCACCTTAACCCAATAGAGCTGGTTTGGGCTAGAGTTAAAGGGCAAGTGGCCGCCCAGAACACCACTTTTAAAATGTGCAATGTTAAAGGCATGACTCGTGAGGCCCTTTCATGAATAGACACAGAGTACTGGGCTAAATGTGAAGAACACGTGCTCCAGGAAGAAGAAGATTACTGGCAGCGAGATGGCTTGCAGTTTATCCAAGCAATAACTGTTGTGAACTTATTGGAGTCGTCCAATTCGGAATGAGGCACGTCGATCGCATTCCTTCGTTTGTGATAAACTAATTTCATATGCCAATCTATAATAACACATAAACAGTTACGATTCGTCATAGCTTCCTGATGATTTACTGCTATCATGGTTCATTATCAGAACATCATTCCTCGTATCAAAATCACGTGAACAACCAATAACACAATTAGGACACGCCTTTGAACCATCTTGGCCTTTGAACCGTCTTGTCGCACAAATGTTGTGATTTACTGTAAGAATTAATGTTACAGGCAGATTTAGGCAACTGTTCCAAGAAGATCAAAGAAAATCGCCCTTTTGCAAAGTTTGCGACAGCTGTGGATGTAATGATCCCAAAAATCTTAACTGCATGGAAAATCTAAGACTGCATGCAAAAATTCATGTCCATACAACAAACAGTTTTGGAGAAAATTGACGCTTTCTGTAGGCACGAATTTCCAAATGGACTATAGTGTAGAAGCCTCATCAGCATATTTCATACTATGATGCTATACACACTTTCATAATTGACAGGCACAAGAAGAAAGAAGAAGCAAGGTAAGAATATGAAAGACTAACTAAAAACATAGTAAATAAATATAAGACAGCCAAAGAAGCCCGACTAAACCAGAGGTGCATGGAGCTCAAAGTGTGGTGCAGAAAAGGCACATCTATTTACAAGTGAGTCAAAAAACAGAAAAACACAACCACTGAAATCAAAAGAAACAATATTATCTCATTCTAACCCACAAAACGTGTCAAATACCAGGTTGACCTACATATCTATTTGCAGGCCTTTTAGCGCATACACTTGATACTAGTCTAAATTTGAAGAAAAAAATTAGAAAATACCTGGCAAAAAGCTGGTCTAAATCATTTCAATACATCCGGCACAAGTGTGTGAAAGTATGGGGAGGCACATGAGGCTTCTAGGGGATAGATAGGCAGTAAGTCCAGCTGGCATTCTAGCAGAGACCATCAGGGTTGTTGTTGTTATTGATCGAGAGGCGCTTGGGCTCTCGCCCTTCAGCCCAATGCCATGTAGTGATATTTGCATGTTTTTGCAAGTTGTTTTGTTTCTCTGTGCAAGGTGTTCCTCTCTGGCCTAGAAGGAAGGAGCATTTTTCTAACATCATCGAGTGCTGGGCACTCAAAGAGGTGGGGGTCAACAGTTTCATAGGGGTAGTTTACACAGCTGGTACTCTGGAGTGTGTTGTGGATTCTGTTCAAGTGACTGTTGAGTGGTATATGTTGTGTTCTGAGCCAAAAAATGGTGCTCTGATCCCTCCTTGTAATTAGGCCGTTGCGGTCATTAGGATCAGGACCAGCCATGTGTGTAAACATCTCTCCCGGTGTTTCCTATGGCCCATCTGTTCAGCCAAGCTTCTTTGTTTGTTGTTCGTATGAGTGATTTGGCTGTTTGGAAGAGTTGTTGCTGTGAGTGGTTGTTCTTGTCTTGTTCCCTTATCTGTCTACTCTGTCATTACCTGGTGTATCTGGGTGACCAGGGATCCACTGCATAACTATTCTGATGCCACAGGAAGTTGACAAGCTGATCAGCATCCAGGATTCTTCTTATTCTTGGATCCTTAGCCCCGACTGACAAAACAAAACAGTCAGTGGCAATCACGCCTAGTGGCGTCTTGTAGGGCAGCAACAAACTGTCCCCAATTTGCTTGGTCGGCGGCCATCCTTTGTGCCGTGCTCCAACTCTGATTCATCATGCATTTCAGCCTCCACTGTTCTCTGCCAGGTTGTCATTGGTCTGCCTCTCTTTCACTATCTTCTGGGGGTCCATAGCACAGCAGTTCTGGAGATGATGTCACGGTCCCTTCTGAGACATGGCCAACCGTGTTCCAGCGTCTGCCTGCAATGATGGTGTGCATGTCTTTTTGAGTTTACCGTGTAAGCAGTTCCTGGTTGGAGATGGTGTTCACCTAAAAAATTTGAAGAATTTTCCTTAATGGCTCCGCCTTCCCTAGGCTGTGTAACCTTTAGTTTCTCATTTCCATTGTGATCAGTTTCAGTTTTCCAGTCTCACTCATTGTCCTGACATTCCAAATCCTAATTCCTGTTTTGTGATCAGGACATCCGTTTTTGTGTCAGTAGCTTCCTTCTGGCTTTCATCACAGGCAGTCATACGAGCTTCAGACTCCAGATGTCCTAATGCAGCACAATTTGTTCATTTTTTTGCCGTTTCCGTAATCTGATTTCTTTTTTACATAGACAGGGGTTTCAGCCCTGTGCTAAACCGCCCAACCTGGAGGACCAGAGTGTCTGCTATAGTCTGACCCCTACCCACGCAGACCTGTCCAGCTTGGCAGAATCTGCCAGGAGTAAAACTCTTGCTGGCATAGCTCTGGGAGTTGTTAGCATACACAAGCCGCCATACTGCTACAAGGTATAGACATCTTTGATGGCAGATCCAGGATTAGTTTGGCTAATTCAATTCTACAATGTCCACTGTCTTCCAGAGCTTGAAGAGCAGACACTGAGTCAGTAAAAATGATCATGTTTTGAGCTTTTGAGGGAAAGGAATCAAATACAGTCATGCGCCGCTTAACATCCACGATACGTTCTGTGAAATAGGACGTTATGCGATTTGGACGTTGTGCGAACACCGTACTTTATACTTAGCAAAGTTATATGGGATACTGTAGTGTACCTGTATTGACTAAATAGCCAAGATACTGTACACATACAGTATTGTACTTGTATTTCAGCTAATGTACTGTCTTTAAAAGCCTTAAAGCCTGGCATTGACTTTGCCTCCTTATGGATGAAGGTCCTTTCAGGCATTCATTTCCAGAATAAGGAGGTTTCGTCCATATTAAAAATTTGCTGGGGCAAATAACCTCACTCTACAATTAGTTTATCTAGGGTTTCAACAAAATCTTCTGCTGCCTTAGCGTCAGCACTCGCAGACTCACCACTCACTTTCACATTATGCAGCGAAAAACGTTGTTTGAAGCGCTTGAACCACACAGAACTAACACTAAACTCGATATTGTAGTCTGGTCCTGCTTTTTCTTTAAGCATTTCGAACAAGCTTCGTGCCTTAGCAGTGATCGTCAACGTGCTGAGAGAGATTCGCTTCTGTGTTTGGTCCTCAATCCAGGTCATCAGAAATGTAAAAAGAAATTCTGCAGGGCAGAAATGTAAAAAGGCAATTATGCCTATTTCTTTACCCTGATGAAATAAAGATTTCGTTCATTAGCGATTTTTCCATATCTGATATAGGCCCCTCTCATATTTTCGTAAGCTTTGTAGCTTTCAGTGGAGCCGATCCTTTAACAGCTTGGAGAATTTTTTCTTTGTTCTTAAGGATCGTCGTGACTGTCGAGTGCGACATGCCCAAATCACGAGCTATAGCATTCACTGATTTTCCACTTTCGTGATGTTTAATTACCTTTTGTTTCACTTCCAAATTGATACTTTTCCTTTGTTTCTTGCTGCTGCTATCATAGAACTGGTTTTGCTGCGTGTAGGAGCCATGATGCACTTCACGGTAATGTATTTTTGAAAGTTCACATTAAAATAACGATAGTAAGTACAATACAGTACATACATAGGCCAGTAACATAGGCGTTTATTATGACTATCGAGACATATGTACTGTATTATAGGTTATATATGTACTGTACCATTATACGCCTGGCATCGCAATCACTTTGTACTGTTTACAAGAGACATGAGATACACGTGTTGCGTGCGGGAAGCTGTTGCTTTCGCTACATCCGGTTACGTCCGCTTCGTCCTGTTCTCCGATCGGGATTTCTGATCTCTATTATAACCTTATGGGACCACGGACGTATATGCAGTCGGACGTTATGCGGCGCATGACTGTACAGTCTTCAGATAGTACACGGCTGTTTCCGGTGCAATGATTTCAGCTTCATAGTTGGAGCAAAACTTCCCGCATGCATCAAACAGCTTGTCGGAGGATCCATCTGGATAGCATATGTAGACTATATAACCTGATTTGATGGTGGCCTTAAATGTAGATCCATCAGTATAGACATGCAACCATTCTTCAGGGCAGGCATCAATGGTTTATTGTGATACATTCATAAGACTGACTGGGTCAGAATGTTTGGTTGTTCCATCTACTAATTTTATTTGTACTTCTGGTGATTTTAAGCGGTTATGTGGTGGTAAATTCTTTACTAATTTCTGTATATCTTGTCTTCTTTCTGGGAGGTGGTATCTGTCTTGAATTTCATATAAGACTGACTCGTGTTTTATTCTTTGCTTGTGTTTCCTTCTATTTGACTTGTCCATGTTTGTTGACGTTTTTGTGGTATTGATTGATCGATTGTTGAACCCAAGGGGTTCCACATTTGTGTGTATTTCACAGGCAGCAGTTGGAGTTGATCTCATGGCTCTAATAATTAGTCAAGGGGCATAGCTTTGCACTCTGTCTAGGTTTGTCTTGGAGCAGGTTATAAGCAGTGAGTTGTATTCTACCACAGAATAGACACAGCCAAGGTACAAGCCTCTCAGAGTATCCTTGTCTGATCCCCATGTCATGCCAGCAAGCCTCTTCAATAGTTGTAATCATCTCAGTGCTTTGTTTTTTTTTTTATGTTCTCACAATGGTTCTTGAGGCTGAGCTGTCGATCAAGTGTGACTCCAAGATATGTGGGATGTTCTTTTGTCACTTGGTGTTTGTCTAGCCACAGATTGATATTCTTCTTAACTACTTTATGGCTTTTGGTAAAGAGAGTGCACAAAATCTTTGTATAGTTGACCTTTAGTTTCCATGTTTGGCAGTATTCGTGCAGTCTTCTAAGGTCTCAGTTTAGTCTCAGAGTTCCACTTTCAACATTCTCATGACTGCCACACTGCAAGGTCATCAGCATAAAGAGCTTTTTCGGCTTTCATCTGATCAGTTAAGTTATTGATATTGATGAGAAATACTAGAAAGCAGCTTAAAGTGGTAAGCTCTCCTCAAAGACTTATTTAGACGAGATTGCATCATTAATCTTTGGATTATTCGATCAATCAAAACATACTTTACCCAGCTGTATAACTTGCCATGTATCCCTATGCCAATCATCTTCATCAGGAGGCCTTTTCTCCACACATGATCATAGGCCTGCTGGAGGGCAACAGTATGTTTCTTATTCTGAAAGCCATCACGAATGCTTTGCGTCAACCGAAAAAGCTGGTCTTCTGTACAGCTGCTTATTCTGAAGTCTGCCTGTTCATGACACACAATACTGGAACTCTCAAGGAACCAACTGAGACGTGTGTTTATCATTCTTTCAGCAATTTTGCACAGGCATGATGTTATGAGATATCGGATGATAGCTTTTGGGTTCAACTGGGGGTTTATTGGTTTTTAAAATGGGGATAATATGTGCATTCCTTCAGGCTTTCAGGAATTTGCCTGATCTCCCCGTCTTATTAATTAGCTCGAGGACGACTTCTCTCCCAGAAGGGCTCATGTGGAGTAGCATTTCATTATGGATCTGGTCAGGCCCTTTGTTCCAGAATGGTTATTTGGCTTCCTGCAGCCCCTTGGGATGGACTGAGATACTGCATTCAAAGGGAGCCGCGCTGGTGTAATGGCTACGGCGTTGTACTGGCGACCAGGTTTTCATGGTTCAAACCCGGGCGTCAGCGTTTGAAGGAATGATTACGACCGGAAATTTGACTGAATAACCTGAACGGCTCCTGCACATAAATCCCATGTGGATGGGAAGGAGTGAAGCTCCTGACCGGGTTGGGAGGAAAGTCCACTGACCGCCCCCCCCCCCCCCCCCCCCCCCCCCCCCCCCCCCCCCCCCACCCCCCCCCCCCCCCCCCCCCCCCCGCCTCGCAATGACATGTCATTGGGCCAAAAGAGCTGGAAAGCTCAAGTGCCGCTGGTTAGAGAGAAAAAAAAAAAAAAAAAAAACTGCATTCAAGATTGATTTTTGTCAGTTCGTCAATGAATGTTTCGACACAGTTGGTATTAATGTTTCCTAGGAGGCGAATTAGATGTTTCTAGGAATAGTCTTCAATTCGCTTTTTGAAAATTCCAGAGAGTTCTTTGCTTGTAACGTTGGGGGTGCTTATAGTGGTGAGGAGTGATCACTTCCCATGTCACCCAGAACCTTAAATTGACTAGTCTGTTAGGTCAGATGAGCAGATGGTCAAGTCGGCTGAGAGAGAGGTAGGCCTTTGCATCAGAGTTGGTGGGGACTCTGTATGCTGTAATACGGACAGGTTAGCTGTTTCACAGATCTCTTCAATGCACTTTCCTGTACTGTTGTAGTCAGGATAACCAGTTATTGTTATTGTTAATCAGAATCAACCTCACTGCACTCCGGGCAAACCCATAGGTGCTCAGTCTCCCTCAGCAAATGTCAAAGAGTATGAGTGCTAATTGTGCCTGTAGCACGCTGGTTGTACATACGACGGATGCATCCTCTCTCACGTCCATGTCTGCTAGTCCCACATTTGATGCCAAATTCCAACAGCCTCAGCCTTGTTGATTCATCAGTTGTAGTCACTGACAAGAAGGGTTTTGTGATACTGTGTCTTGTTTAGTTCTGGTATGTTGTATGGTGGGCTGTACACATTGCATATAGTATATTTGCCTCCGCTGTGCCAGATAGCGTAACTAGTGTATCCAGACTGGTGCAGATCAAAGTCTTTGTGTAAAGTTTCTGGTAGAGTGGTCATATGTACACTGTGACTGTCTAGGAGTTTGGCAAGTTCAAGCTTTTTGTTTCTTAGGCCACAGATGTTTAAATGCAGAATATTAAGTGTAGATGAGTTTTCTCTGTGATCTGGTTTTTTCGGCTCTTCCTCCCACATTTTCTCTTCTTGGGAAGTCTGTCTTTCGGGTTTCTTCCAGTAATCAATTTTTCGCACATCACAGCCAGGTTACGCACTGTCTGGCGTGGACCTTGATAACCGAAGCGTAGTCTGATCTCGTTTGATCTAATCAATTTTGACATTTGCATCATGGCATTGTGATGCTGGGGTGCCGGGTAGAAGCCAGACATGTACTGTGCCAGCCCTAGGGGAGATAAGAGGCCATCAGGGCAAAGACTGACACCTCTGCAGCTGTTGTCGTTTAACTAAGGCTGCTGAGATTGTTGCTCTTTCGCTGGCAATGCCAAGTTGAAGAATCTGCCTGTGTCCTGTAGCTGTCGAGTGGTGCTGTATAGTATCTATGATTGTTGGGGTGCCCGGCAGTAGCTTTTTTCTTTCTGTGGAGAATCCTGGGCAAGTGAGTAGCACGTGCTAAACTGTCTCAAATGGATGGATACAGTTGCGGCAATTAGGCTCATGTGAGGGGTTTAAGTTAAGTGCTTGTTGAGTTTGGTGTGTTCTGTTCTTAGTTGGAAGATTTTGCTCTGCTCTGTAATAGGTTGCTGATGTTGTCATTTTTGTTGGGATGGGTTATATCTTAATTTTCAGTAGACCCTTTTGCCCACTGGTTTAGCCATTCCTCTTTGAAGCTGTTTTGGAGTATTAGTTTTGCTGTCTGCTTGTTGGCTGGAGTGTTTATTTGAACAATGCTTGCTCATTGTTTTGCTAGTCTGTCTGAATTTTTGTTGCCTGGTATGTATTTGTGAAACTCAAAAAATTCCCAGATCTTTGTTGTGTGTCAATTTTTTTTATAAAGCACTCCACATAGGATAAGAGTTATAGTTAATATTAGTGTTAGTGGTCATTGTTCTGAAATCTGTAGCCACTTATTATTTACAAGACAAGTAAGTGCTGGCAACAGGGTTACAGTTAGCAATTTAGCATTTAGTGTGAATCTGCTGTCTTGGTTGTGCAGGAGTGCTTCATGGTGAAGGAGCTGGCAGACTAGCCTTAGGAGCACTCACTGTGGGGACAATGCTATATTTAAAAAAAATTAAAATAAAAAGATTTACGAAACTAGTCAGCATAGGACAGCTCTCCCCCCACCCCCTCCTCACCCTGGTCGCACACTAGTATCCTTCAGATATAAACTTGCTGTTTCATTAAATGCTTTTATCAAACTATCTTAAGTAATACATGTTTGAGCTTCTATTAAGTCACAAATTTCAACTGGAGTACATCTTGTTGACCAGCCTCTTTCATTTGATCTATCAGCAATACCATTACTTCTTTCACCAGATTCAATTTGTCAGTGTCACTGTCAGAGTCTAAATCAGGCTCTTATTCAATGCTCACATCTGATTCTGCAGCACTGTTAGCATCCTGATCAAATAACAAGTCACTTTTCAGATACCACAACAAATTTTTGATCGGCTTTTAAAAAATATCATGAAAAATCATATCGATTGCCTCCAATTAAAAGATTCTGAAAAACGGAAGTATTTTAATGTAGACCTACCAATAATCTGTTTATAATTCAGGTCTCGCTAGATACCGAGATCTCATTGTTACTTAGCATCCTGATCAAATAGCAAGTCACTTTTCAAATCCCAAAGCAAATATTCGATAGCCCGGAAAGCCTTGGTTTAAAAAAAAAAAATCTCAAAAACTCATAACATCGATGACCTTCAAAAAAAATATTACGAAAAACGGAAGCATTTTAATGTAACAGAAATCTATTTATATCTCAGGTCTTGCTAAATACAGAGATCTCGTTGCTACTTAGCAATGACTGAAAACAGTAATCAGACTTTCCAGGTGAACGAATTATTGAACTTTATTTTCAAAGCGTTGAGAACGGGGCACGCATCCCCATCTGTCATTCTGCTTTTCCTTTCTTTCATCTTTATTTTTTTTTTTTACTGAATTCATTTCTCATTTGCATTTTACATATTAATGGGGCAATTTCAAACTTTTTAAATGTGAAAGGGATACGCTGAAAGTGAAACAAATTTGCAGAAAGCCAAGGAAATATCAACACAATGCGGTAATTTGGAATTGTCGAAAAACTTATTTCTTATGGTCATTAATTTTGGATGGGTTTCAAGTCCTAAAGTCTAGGGGTCGACTTAGAGTCGGATTAACTTATAATCAGGTCGACTTATAGTCCGATCGACTTATGCTCGAATACATTCGCACTGTATTTTGGATGCTGAAAATAAAGATTTCACTAAATGTGCATTTTAATTTTAAGCATGTGAAAATAAGCTCAATTGGGGTCTAACCTCTGTATTTACGATCCTTCATATCAGTGAAACCAAAATTAATGGATGCTTCCTTTTCAATCTGACTATACTCTCTGTATCGGTCAGAATCTTAACACATTAACTACCGTGAGCCAGTAGGACCGGCTTTTGAAATCCTATCATTTGGACCGCGAGCCGCTCAGACTGTCGATCTATTTTTAGTAATAAAACGAATTAAAATGTACTGAAACACTTTCTGATCTTGTTTGAGATTTTAAATTGCCACCGGAAAACAAATTCTCAAAGCATGGTTGTTGTAGAACACTTGAAAATTTATATTATGTTCATATTTTTTAGCGTTTTGGGTTAGTTACCAAATCATGTAAAACTGTTTACCGTGGCAACTAGTGATAGGACCACAATAAATGCTTGTCTAACGGCTGAATAGTCTAGAAACTTGTTTCAACAATTGACTGATAGATCTAGCGACGAGGACAAGAGTGAAAACGGTGTGCACATTGATTGAAATAGTGATTTTGATAGAGACGGGGAGCAAGCAGTTATAATTGTGAAAATATTGCAAGTCCTCAGCCATCGGAGGGCCGTTAAATAGCAATAACCTCTATTAGAGTTACAAACGGTGCTTATTGTAATAGTACATTCATTTATCTTTAAAATGATGTGTAATTCATAAAAATCTGTAAACAATTATGAAAACTACAGCTTACTTTGTGCAAACACCTACAGGATGAAAATGGGAAAAAAATTTAATTCGGCCACAGTGTGTTTTTCAATTCGGTAGTTAATGTGTTAATGTGCTAGCAATTGTTTTTGCTCAGATCCATCTGGATGCTGGCTGGAAAGAACAGCTAAAATCCCATTAGATGATGCTACTGTTGCCAAAATGATCAGCAGAGTTGAATTAAAATCTGTTAGATGTGTGTAGCACAAATGACTGTTGGTTTCAAAACTTGAAATGCCTCTCCTTGAGCCATAGACATCATGAATTAAACATTCTTCTACCCTAACAGAGAACAATTGTTAATGTACCTGTGGAAATAGTTATCTTGTATAGAGATGACTGTTGATAAGACAAGTTTTCTGGGCAAGTTAGTTGAATTACCACAGCATTGTCAGAAGCATGTAGACTATTTGAAGAAATGATACTGCACATGTATTCAAGTTCTGATTTAAAGAAGCCACAATTGTATAGGTTACAGTGTGATTGATGTTGATTCAGGCACTAAAATAATTCTTCAAGTGTATGAAGATGATCTTCATCTGTTCTACCAGTGACAGGACTTCCATCCTGATAATTATTACAGCCATGTGGGCACACAGTGGTTTGTTTTAGCAACACCTGAAAAATTACATGGGCACTGAGACAGACAAGTGAAAAGTGGACAAGAAAGTTTTCAACATAACAGATCAGTACAGACCTGATAGCCACACTGCAAATAATAGTTGAGCAAAATTTAAAATTCAACTCACCTCTTGACACTGGATTTGTGGACTATGAAAAAGTATTTGACAGTGTAGACAGAATTGCCTTGGAAACTGATGTGGCAGTATGCAGTTTCCCTAAAAATCAGAAACCTTATGGAAAAACATAAGGTGTGAAATGCAGAATTCTTCATGAAGCACATTCTGTAGTGTGATAATTTGATAGCTGCTGAGAGTGTCGGGTCTTTCCCAAGTTTGGGAAATGGTTGTAGGTAACTATGTACCTAGTCTTCCGGCACCTCAGTGTTCTGTATGCTGATGTTAAAATTCCTCACCACATTCATAATACCTGTGTCCTCCAGCTGTTTTATGTGTTGGTATTGTACACCATCAGGACCCAGGGCTGTGTTTCTACTAGTTTTTAAAGTGCAAACAACGTCATCTTCATATATGAGGTTCAAATATATGTCGCTGATTACACGAAATGCAAGAGAGAAAACCAGACTGATCCTAAAGGCGACGAACTGGAACGGACAATGACATATGGGGCATGGAATATAAGGATTATTAATGGGAAAGAAGAGGAGCTGGTGGAGATGAGGAAAGCGAAACTAAAAATCCTGGCTTTAATGGACACGAAGAAAAAAGGACAAGGAGTTATGGATCTTGATGGCAACACGCTACTCTACAGTGGAGTCCCCACATCTGAAAGAACTAAAGGGGGCATGGGTTGTATTGTGGCTAAAAACCAAAAGGATAACATCAAGTGATGAAACTTTGTCTCAGGAGTGCATTATGGTGCTAAAGTTAAAAGGAGAAACCATAGTCAACCTTGTCATTGGGTTTTGGGCCAAATGAAGATGAGAGAGCAGAGGTCAAGGGGGAATTCTGAGCTGCTTCAAAAGACAGTGGACGACTGCCTGGATGAAGTTATCCTGCTCGGAGATTTCAATGTCAGAGTTGGAAATGACCATGCTAGATGGGGTGGAGGTTGTTGGAGGGTATGGAGGAGATACACTTAATGGCAATGGAAAGCGACTCCTTAAATTCTACACTGAGCAAAAGCTGATCATTACAAACACAAAGTTCCCCCATAAGCGCATACATGCATACACTAGATGTGAACCAACAAAGAATGAGAAATCAGTGATCAACAATGCCACAGTTTGGAAGAGCTCATTCAAGTATGTCTGGGATGCTAGATTCTGGAGAGGGCCAGTGATTGGAAGTGATCACTAACTGCTAACAACGAAAAGAACAACTGAAAGAATTGCTCGGCCTAGGAACTGCCAACCATCACGTAAGAAGCTAAGTAAACGAACAGGAGAAATAAGCATTAAGACCTACAAGCTGAGAGTCAGAAGTTACGACCAGATATCAGGGGCTTATTGTTACAGCAGTGAGAAATACAGAAGAACAACCTGATGACCTGGAAACCCTCTGGCTTAAATTTAAGGACATCATAAAGACAGCTGCAGCCGAAACATCTGGTGACGTCCGACTTGGGATGAAGAGAAAGAGGACACATTTGTGGACAGAGGCAGTTAAAGAAAAAATAAGAGAGAAGAAAAAGGCATGGAAACATACTTAGGAGCTAAAAGCGAATATGTGATACTCATTAACAGAAGCAAAAGAACAAGGTGCCAGCAGACAAACAGAAATCCTGTGAAGAATTTGGAGAAAATCTAGAAAAAGATGCTCAAGAAAACTAGAAATTGTTCTGCAAAACCCTAAAGAACATGAGAAAGGAAAAACAGTGCCCTCTTAAATTCATCAAAGATAAGCAAGGCTAATTGCTTACTGCCCCAAAGTAAGTAATGGAAAGGTTATTTCTCAGAACTGCTTGATGGTAAGCAAGGTCAAACATCAGAAATTATAACCACTAGCACAGAAGAAGAAACCAATGGTGGTGAAGATAGCATCAAGATGGAAAAACTGAAGGCAGCACCGGAGAGAATTAAGATGGGCACAGCAGCAGGGCATGATGATATAATATCAGAAATTTTTAAGTACATGGGAGCAGCAGGCGACCTATTACTCCTGAGAGTCCTACAGGCAGCTTGGTGCAACAAGACCATTCCAATGGATTGGGAGATTGCTAAAATAACACCCATTTTCAAAAAGGGTGACAACCGACAATGTTGAAATCATAGAGGCATATCCCTTCTCAGTGTCACCTGTAAAATCTGCTCTAGAATCCTGGAGCAGAGACTCAGATGCCTAGCTGAGCCCCAAATGGATGAGGTTCAATGTGGCTTCCAAGCAAACCAAAGTACTCAAGACCCGATCTTCACACTCAGACAGCTGAGTGAAAATGCCCTTGAGTATAAAGGTGAGATCCATCTTTGTTTCTTGGATCTGGAAAAGGCATTTGACTTTGGGACTGCTTGGCAAGGAAGAACATTCCAGCATCTCTGATTTGAGCTATACATAGCTTCTACGTCTTGCAGAAATTTTGTGAGGATGGCAAACCATAAGTCAAAAGAGTTCAGGACCACCACTGGTGTACGACAAGGTGATATTCTGTCACCATATCTGTTCATATTCCTCATGGATGATGCCATCTAAGCTTGTAAGAGGTCAAGAAAATATTCAGTGGGGTACTGGAAAATGAGACAGGTTTATATTTCAGGGCTGGCATTTGCCGATGATGTTGCCCTGATTGCTAAATCAGAGGCACATCTTCAATTAAACCTGCAAGTCTGGAAGGAAGAGCTGGAGAAAAGAGGGATGGTCATCAGCAGCTCCAAAACAAAAACCTTGGTGATATCACAAGAGGAAAGAAGGCAACAGATTAAGCTGGGAGAACAGGTCCTGGAGCAGGTCAACCACTTTAAATACTTTGGAGCTGTCACCGACTGGAAGGGAGGCATCAAAGAAGATTTGGCTACCTGAAGAGCAGCAGCTGGGAGACTTTTTCAGACCATAAATCGAGGATTCTTCAGCAAAAGAGAAGTTGGCAAGAAAACGTAGATGGCTGTATACCGCTCCACATATGTCCTAGTCTTGACATATGGATGCGATTCATGAGCAATTACTACAACCCACAAAAGTCAGATCCAAACCTGAAGTCGGATGTGTCGACCGAAAGGTGCAGATATCGCAGCTTATGGCATAAACAGACACAACGCAACCACCGTCCTTATCAGGACGAACGAAGAAGAAGAAGAAGATCCAAACCTCAGAAATGAGGTGAGAAAGGTGGTTGAAGCAACAAGGAAGAGACATGGTCCGCAACAAGACGATATGGCAATGCCTAAAAACCAAACCCCTGCAGACCCAAGTAGAACAGTCCAAACTAAGATGGTTTGGCCTTGTCTGCAGAATAGAAGAAGATCGGCTACCACAACAAGTATGGGAAACTAAGAGCCAGGAATCCAGACCTCCAGGACGACTCAGAGTCAGCTGGTAGGACAACATTAAACAATCTCTGAAGGACCGAGGACTAGAATGGAACTAGGCTAGAAGGAAGACAGCCGATAGGATAGTATGGCGCTCTCTCTTCCAAACCTCTACACCTCACTGTAGAAGAGGAATGACTAAGTAAAGTAAAGAAAAAAAGATATATGTCGTCTGTTATGTCATTTTCCAGAACAGTCAATAATTTTTTAGACGAGCATCTCTCTCCACATGTAAGCCTAATTTGCCGTTGGTTGGAGAGCTTGAGTGCCCCAATGATCCTGGGAGCTATGCCGGCGGGAGTTTTACTCCTGGCAGGGTCACCCAAGCCGGACAGGTCCTTGGTGAGGGGCCAGACTAAATGGGCTGAGGAGTAGGTGGAACCCTATAGGTGTAGATGCAGAACCCACCGCTGAGTGGTACATGCTCTGGTCTGCACCAATCCACCCCCACTTCATGGGTTAAATGCTTTCTTGCCTCATTCTTCACTGTTTGTCGTCTATCGGGAGTAGTTTGGGACCCCTTAAGGTGAAGGCGCAGTACCCACCGGCGAGTGGACCATGCTCTGGCCAGCACCAACCCAAACCCCAGGCATGGGTTAAATCCCGGGTAGATGAAGCTCGTAAGCCTTGGAAGGCAGTTCGTCTAGGAGAAGGAAAACTCTGATTTTAAACCACCTGCTGCCTTGCAGGTAGGCTGGGGACAGTCAAGGGCTAAGGAACGCAACCCTACAGAATTGCCTGTTGAAATCGGATGCACTGGGATACATGCTTAACAAAACAGTGCAACGTACTTTGTCTAATGAAGATGTCATGAATACAATGCATCGTGGTGCTCGTCCCGTGGAGTCCCGCCAGACGGCGAGAGTGCCGTATCCCCTGCCTCGAAGGGGTCCAACCTATACTACAGGTGGTCACCTTCCCCTGAATTGTGGAGTCAAGGTACAGAGGGAAAGGGCAAAAGCTATTGATGAAACACCAAGAACACTCAACATTCTGCAGTGGAATGCAGAAGGAGTTCTCAACAAAAAAGTCCCACTAAAAAAACCGCCTTTATCAGGATCAAATCGATGTGGCTTGCATCCAAGAAACACATCTCAACAGCAACCACAGATTCTCAATAAGAGGATACCAGGCTTTCCGACTCGATCGAGGACACAAAGGAGGTGTGCTATTACTTACCCGAAACTCAATACCAAGTAGCGAGGTATCCATGAACTTCAACGAACAGTTGGAAATTTTAGGGGTTGACATTAAAATAAAGGACACGAACATGCATATCTACAATTTGTATGGCCCACCGAGCAAAGACCTGTCACTTGCAAGTATGGAAATAAAGAGCTCAAACTGCATAGTGGTCGGAGACTTCAACAGCCACTCGGAAAGATGGGGATATCTGGTTACAGACAGTAGAGGAAGTGGAGGACTGGGAGATAGACACAAACCTTCACCTTATCAACAGCCCAGATGATAAACCCAGTTTCTACTCTAGAAGATGGCACACCACTTCCACTCCAGACCTAGCTTTCGCCACAGGGGACATCCTTCACAAAATTGACCGACAGGTACTTGGCCAGCTAGCAGGCAGCAACCACAGACCAATAAAGCTAGTGGTTAATACGGAGTATGTTCCCCATAAAGTGAAATCATTGCCCCGATGGAATTACAAAAGAGCTGCATGGACAATTTTGCAGTGCTGACTGACAGTCTTTGCGAGACCATCAACACACGAAACAACAGCATGACAAATATGGTTGAAAGCTTTAATAGAGCAATACTTCAAGCAGCTATTGAGACTATTCCGAGAGGGGCAAGAAAGAACTATAAACCATACTGGAATGAAGAACTGCAAAAACTTGAAGAACCTTACAAAAATCACATCACAATCAAACAAAATATGCTCTCTGGAAAAAAAGCTGCAAATGCACTCATGGAACATTATGCTGGTGCAAACCACATTGATGCCCCTATAGACAGAAGAAAGGCCATCATTGATGAACACAGGAGTCATGACAACAAAAAGCTTGCACCAGAAGAACACATGATGGCAAAGTTAACAATGCAAGAAATGGAAGATGCAATGAGGGCGCTAAAGAAAAAGAAGTCATCTGGAAAAGATGGGATAATAAATGAAATGCTAACAGGACTAGGAACAAAGGCAAAAAAGAAGCTTCTGGCCATCCTAAACTGTAGCTGGAAAAGAGGAATAGTACCACAGGCATGGAAAGACGCCATACTGATTCCAATACCTACGAAAGACAAAGTTCAGACAGAACCAAATGGCTACAGACCTATCAGTCTTCTTAACTGTGTTGGAAAATTGATGGAGCGAATAATTTAATACCCGACTAATGTGGCATCTAGAGGAAAAACATCTCTTAGCCCCACAGCAAGCAGGATTCAGAAAACACAGATCCACTGAAGATCAGATCACTTATATAAGAAAATTGAGGATGCTTTCCAAGAAAAAAAGCACACACTGATGGTTTGGGTGGACTTAGAAAAAGCATTTGACAAAGTGTGGAAAGGTAGACTAAAAGTCAAGCTGCAAAGGAGTGTGGGAGAATGTTCAAATGGATCAGCCACTATCTTGAGAATAGAACTGCCAGAGTCCAACAGACCAGTAGGAAGATGGTATTGGGGCAGGGTGTTCCCCAAGGGGGAGTCCTGTCATCCACATTGTTCCTCGCATATATTAATGACATATCAGATAATATTCCAAGAAGAACTCACAATGCCCCCTTTGCAGACGACTTAGCCCTGTGGATCTCAGAGGAATATATCACTACGGCAAGCATTCGGATGCAGCAAACCCTAACATCATTGGAGGAGTGGGCCAAGGCATGGCTAGTAAAGATAAATGAAGGGAAAACATCATCCACAGTGTTTTCTCTCTCAAACAAACCACAGATCTCCAAATTGGTGCTAAATGGGAAAAATCTACATCTGGATGAAAACCCAAACTACCTAGGCATTACCTTTGATCGCCGCTTGACTTGGAAAACCCAGGTTGAAAAAAACAGGACAGGAGCAAGGCAGAGAATGGCAATCATGAAAAAACTTGCTGGCACGGGTTGGGGAGCAGACGAGAGAGTACTAAAGAAGCTATATACTGGGCGAGTGAGACCAGTCTTAGAATATGACATTGCAGCATGGTCAACGGCAGCCTCGTCAAACTTTGACAAATAAACAGAACCCAAAACCAAGCATTGAGAATCATAACAGGGGGCATGAAGTCAACACCAATTGAAGAGTTGGAAAAGATTACTCACCTCCAGCCTATGGAGGATAGAAGAGATAGCAAAGCCCAGCAACAAGCTGAGAAATTCAGGAGGCTGATAGACCACCCAATGCACCAGAGAATAAATGGACTTGGAAGGGGAAGACTGAAGCGAAGCAACTTTGTAGAGACAGTCAAAACAAAAATGAGAGCAGACCCCATAAACGCAATATCAACAGCTACGCCAATATGTACTGCACACAAGCTACCAATTTGGAAACAACAGTGCTTCCCTGAAATGATAGAAAACGTTCCTGGTATTGAGAGAAAGAACAGCCAAAATGAAACAGAAAGGAGAGTCCTAACCACAAAATATATAGAGATACATTACCCAAGCAACACCTGGATCCATGCATACACAGATGGATCAGCAACTAATGCAACAGAAGATGGGGGTGGAGGAGTCTTCCTGGGCTTAAGCAATGGCACATAAAAAAAAAGATAGCAGTCGCAACAGGGAAATTTTCAAGTAACTTCAGAGCAGAGGAGACGTGGTAGCATAGTGGTTAGTGCACTGGCTTCCTAGCTCAGTGGTTTATGGTTCGATCCCCAGATGAGGTGGGATTTTTTTAGGCCGCAAACGGCTCCTGGGTTGACCCAGCCCCAAATGGGTACCAGAGCAACTCTGGGAAGGTTAAGGCGGGCGGCGTGATGCTGACCACATATCCCCTAGTGTGCCGACGGTCGAGAAAATATGGGTCTAACACCATATTCCCAATATGCCTCAATAGGGCGTGTAACGGGATCCTTTACCCTTTACCTTTCAGAGCAGAGGCAGAGGCAGAGGCCATTAAAAACTGCATCAGAAATTCTAATGACAGAAGAAAGCTCAGAGAGACCAGTAGCTATCTTCTCAGATGCGCTGTCAGTGATTACAACGCTGAAAAGTCAAAGTAATGCTGAACTGGATGACCTAAGAGTAACACTTAACAAACTATGTCAGCAATATAAAAGAGTCGTGATACAGTGGATCCCTTCTCACTGCAACATCCCTGGAAATGAAGAGGCTGACAGATTGGCAAATGAAGGGGGAAAGCTTCCTCAACTTGACACAAACATAACTTATGAGGAGGCCAAGAGTTTTATCAAGCTCAGGTACAGGCACAAGTGGGAAGAAGAGCATTCAGGCCACACACAAAAATGATCCGTATTACCAGCTCAGCAGAAGTGAACAAGTGGTAATCTTCAGACTTTGCATGGATCATGACAGATTGAGATACCATCTATTCAACAAATTAAAGATAGGAGCTACTGATGAGTGTGACTGTGACACCGATAAAATGACTGCCGAACATCTGCTTCAAAGGTGCCCAACATATGAGGAACAGAGAAAACGCATATGGCCATCACCAGTACCATTCCTGGAGAAAATCTACGGAGATATCAACAGCCTCAGGCTGACCACTGATTTCTTTGAACTTGTTCAAGTTGACATCTGAGGGTGAACAAAATAGAAGAAGACGAGCATCTCTGTCGTCTTTATGATCACATCAGACAGAAATGCAAGAGAGATCTGTCAGCCCTAAAAATCAATAGCTGCAGCGCACCTGGAGCAGAGACTACTGTTTCTCCTGTATCAGCAGCTAGTCATGTCAGTAATCAGCATCAAACAAGACTAGTAGGGATGGACATATGAAAGGATGCATCAGGCATGTGTGGTAAAGTGGGATGATATAAATATTTATAGGGACTTAGTGTACTGACTGAGATCAGCTGTGAAGGTATCTGTATCTAATATGTGTAGTGTTTTACAGATAACCTTACTTACTGCCACATATTTATATCTCAGTCAGAATTATTCTGGAATATTGTGTTGGCAACGTTATATGTCTAGGGTTATGCAAATGATGAAGTGTAAGTCACCACAACAACAAACAGATAAACAATTTAATTATTCCACCATACTTGACAATACTGTGACACTCACAAACAGTCAACACTCTAGAAGACTATCTTAAAAGATTCAATGATAAATTTCAGATATATACAGATGTATTGATTTTTTCTACAATAGTGATCCTGATTCAACTACACAGTGAACCAGGCAATATTATAACATGTAATTACAAATATTATGTACACAGATATAAATGTGGTCTTTGCATTGACATACAATATTAGTAATCTATGTGTGTGAGTTGTGATGTGGTAATATGAGGTAATACTGGTTTTGTTCTTCAAGATAGATTCTTATTAGACATCATGACTGCATGTGCTTGTGTATGTTTGGAACTAGTATTGGAGATGGTCTCAGTTCCGAACATTAAAACAATTAATTGCCCCTCTTTAATTAAGTTAGTGTCATTTACGAGGGGTACATAGTGTTGAGCTCTTTTGGCCACAGTGGGCTTAACTTTCGTGATGGCGGCAGGCAAGGACTCCTCTGCTCGACTATTCACTGTTTCTGAAGACACCTCACTGGTTACTATAGGGACCCAAGAGTATGTTGTAGCCTCTGGATTCAGCAAACGCTCAGACCAGGTGCGGCTTCAATAACTAGGACCACAGTCCCTGAAACAAGAAGGATGTACCTTCTACTTCAGAACTAATTTATACTATCTGGCTAGACTGAGCACAATACATCACAAACACAGAGTTCAGAGCTTTAGTTTAACTGCTATCTTCTTCTGAAGCAGCTTACTCCAGTATTAACCTCCCTAACGGTTACTACGCCTCTGCACTTTCAGCTATAATTCCTTCCATGTCATAAGGTAGGTGTCAGTGTACTATGTGGTAATTCCATGTAGTTTGACTTTTTCTCCGACACCTTCTGTTCAGGTTGGAGCGATATATATATATAGATATAGGCCTTGTCTCATGTTCGCTACTGAACTGCACATATATACAGACATAAATTATCAATGTACATTCAATTTTCATTAAAAAGAGATCAAATATTTCAACCTACCAAAATTCAAGGAAATAAACACAGATACGTTGACTAGCACTGAATGTAGGCACAAATACTGGCACAAATTCCCATCTGCTTATGTTCCAGGCTTTTATTTAGCAAAAATATGAGCTGGCTTCAACGCACTGTTGCTTTATCAAGCTTATTTGAACTAGTGGTCTCGAACTAACGCTATCAATTAACTATATTAACAGACCTAACCAATCAGGCCATCTCTACCCAATCGTTTGAAAAAAAGTACTCTTACTTCCGTCTCCCTTGACAACAAAAGATAGCATTTATAGTCCGACTAATCGTGTTTAGCCTTACATATCATTCCATCCAATCAATTCAAATGTAACTTGTGGCCTATTTCCGTACAATGGTGGTTTAAAATTCTGCCACTGAGCGACTCCGAGTTTTTAGGTTGTCTGACACCCTCATTATTTTCTTTTGCCTATAATTTATTAATTCCTGGACTATTTGCGTAACACTTAACATATTCTGTGTCAGCAAGCCCTAAGGAATCCAAATATCTCAATCTAAGGGAGCTAGGTGGCTGCGTTCAAAATGTGCATTTTCTACCACCTCCTGTTCACTTCAATCCCCATGTGGTGTCTGGGTACTGTCATGTTTTCAAACGTAAATCCATCTAATGTCATCTTTCCTAATAAGCGTTTTCCAGGTTTTTTAAAACCTAACTCTGGGAAGGGTAGTGTTTTTATCACTGTCCGTCTGAAAAAAAGTTAGTGCATGTGGCCTTACACGCGTGATAGTAGTAATTGTATATCGCGTTACGCTTGTTGGGGGTGGCATTAATAGCGAGACGCGTGTTTAGTGTTGCATGCGTTCCTGATTTTCAGCCCTCCCTTCTTTCCATCCTACATCCATCTGTCCATTCGTAGTGTAATTAATTTAGGTCATACGCAGTGTGCCTCTCAATGTTTTTTCTTAGAAATGCAATACCCGTTTTAATGTGTTGTGGAAACGCTTGTATTATGCAGTGGCTTATATTTAACGTGGAAACGTTACAATTTGCAGACGAAGCATAAAACAAAGGGGATTTCGAGTACTGTCATTGTGACAGCACTGTTCTTTACCATTCTTCTTCCTTTTATAGAATTTATTTGTTAGGCTTTACATTTACTTTTTAATTTATATATGTGGATTAGAATTTCTCACGACAAATCCTCCCCTCTTAAAACAGACGTTATATGTCAGTCTATAATTCTATATACACATAGAGAAATTTATTCTTTCTGGGGCTTACGGTGATTCTCATCACACGGATGGCGGCTTAAAAAATCCGCTCCCAGATTTGTTTTTCCACTTATATACTCTATGCTAAACTCAAATGGCTGTAGCAATAATGACCAACGGAGTAATCTAGTGTTCTCATGCCTAGCTTGTGCTAGAAACGACAAGGGTTTGTGATCCGTTTGCAACTTAAATGCCTTCCCATACAGATAAATATTGAATTTCTTTATCGCCCATATTACTGCAAGACATTCTTTTTTCGCTAGTTGAGTAGTTGGTTTCAGCTTTATTCAACTTTCTGCTAGCATATGCCACTGGGCTTAATTCCCCATCCAATGCATCTGATTTCTGTAGCAGAGTTGCACCTAACCCAATATTACTGGCATCCGTTCTTACTACAAATTCCTGACTTAAGTCAGGTAGTTTCAAAATAGGTTTACTTGTGAGCTTTTCCTTCAATTCTTGGTAAGCCATTTCACATTGTGGTGTCCATGTAATTCGATCTGGGTTTCCTTTACGTGTCAAATCAGTTAACGGTGCACATATGGAATTAAAGTTTTTGATATACTTTTGGTAGAAACCACATAATGAGACAAAGGATCTCACGTCTTTCTTGGTTTGTGGTCTCGGGGCTTTCTTTAGTTTCTCCAAATTCTTTGGGTCAGGGGTCATATTTCCCTGATAAACTGTGTGTCCCAGGAATTCCAATTCTTTACATCCAACGCAACATTTGGTTGGTCGGGCTGTTAAATTCGCTTCCCTAAGTCGATTAAACAGCATGTTCAGAGAGTCAATGTGTTCCTCAAAGGTTTCTGTTGCTATAAGGATATCATCCATGAAATTTGTAATGCATGGGTTATTCAGAGGGTCCAATAATTTTCTCATCATTCTAGAGAAGACACTAGGTGCATTCTTCAATCCAAATGGCAATCTGTTAAACTCATAGTGTCCTTCTGAGGTACTAAAAGCTAGATATGGTCTAACCTCAGGCTTTACTGGAATTTGATAGTATCCTTTACTCAAATCCACTTTTGAGAAATACTTAGCTTTATTTAGCCTGGCAAACAACTGATTTGTATCCGGCAATGGATCCACCTGTCCTTCTGTAATAGCATTCAGTCTCCTGTAATCTATACAGAGTCTATGTTCTCCAGAGGGTTTCCTTAAAAGTACAACACTGGAACTATACGAAGATTCACTGTGTGAAATAATTCCTTCCTTCAACAAATAGTCTATCTCTTCCTTCAAAGCTTTCTCCTTAGCAAAAGGAATCGAATAAGGCTTCATACAGACAGGTGTGGGGTCTATCAGTTTCATATCATATTCCAATAAGTTTGTATGCCCCGGTCGATCTGTTAACACCTCTGTATGATTATCTAGAACCTGTTGCACTCTCTCCTTCTGATTTTTCGTTAAATGCGTACTGATTTTCACCTGTGCCGCTGTCTCACAGGGGTGTAATGGATATTCAAATGATGAAAGTGGTTCCTTCTTCATCTCCATTGCAATGGACAAGGTTAGCAAGTGTGTCTCTTCCTGATGTTCTCTTTCCAAATATTTCTTCAGGAGATTCACATGATAGATTTTTTCTTTCCCCTTCTTATCTATCTTATAATTGGTTCTAGACACCTTCTCTAGAACTGTATATGGACCTTGCCATCCAATTTGTAACTTATTCTGATTTCCGGGCAAAAGAAGCAGTACCTTCTCTCCCACAGCCAAATCTCTGTCTTTTGCCTTCCTGTTATAATAAGCAGCATGTTTCTTCCTGGCTTGTTTCAAATTTTCATTGGCAAGTTTCCAGCCAGTTTTTAAACGAGTGGTCAGCTCATTTACATATTGGTATGAGGATGTAATATTTTCCTCTGCTTTTTCATCCGTCCACGTTCTTAACAGTGCTTCAAGTGGACCTTTTATTGGCCTTCCAAACAATAATGTTGCCGGGGCCATACCGGTTGAACTATGGGGTACCTCCCGATAAGCAAAGAGGGCGGCGTGAAGGTACTGATCCCATGTATCTGGTTTTTCGTGTGCCAACTTTCTCAGGATCGACATCAACGTGCCGTTAAATCTTTCCACTTGGCCGTTCCCTTGGGGATGATACACACTACAATGGTAGTGTTTGGCCTGGAAGATCCTGAAAACTTCTTCAGTTAGTTTCCCCTTGAACTGAGAGCCATTATCAGTCAAGATTTGATTGGGAAAGCCTAACCTTGTGAAAATTGTGAGTAATGCCTCTGCCACATGTTTAGAATCAATCGATGACAGGGCTACCGCCTCTCCCCACATAGAACAAGTGTCCACCAGAGTCAGAATGTAGCTGTTCCTTCTCTTAGTTCGAGTGAGAGGTCCCACAAGATCCACGGCAACTCTCTCAAAGGGTGTTCCCACTATGGGCATTTCTCCCAGAGTTGCTGGTGCAGTCCAATGTTTAGGTGCTACTCGTTGGCACTCTGGACAGGATTTTACATATCGTTTGATATCTTCAGTTATTCCTGGCCAGAAATAGTGACAAGCTATTCGCTGTCCTGTTGCGCTGATCCCCATATGACCACTGAAGGGAATCGCGTGCCCTAGTTCCAACACTTTAGTCCTATATGAAGTGGGAAGAACCAGCTGTCCGTGACCATTGGATTCAGATCCAGCCTTCCTATAAATCAGTTTGTTCTTCATATAGAATTCTCCCTTGCCTGGAGGTGTATGTGATTTGGGCAACTTCTTGAAACACGGCTTGAGTGTTTTGTCCTCCGCCTGTGCCTTTCTCATCTCATCTGGATGAGTATTTATTGGATTATCCTCCTCCTTTTTAGACTGTGATCTGGTCTGCACTGTTGCCAATATCACAGGTCTCTTGGGATTCCCCAAGAAGACATATCTACACCCCAATATCAGAGGGTAGATTGGCTCATTTATCACTGCTGCTTTTATGATTCCTTCCACATATCGCGTTTTCACCTTTATCCGGGCGACGGGAAGTGTCATGGTAGCTACATCCTTGGTTGCAGTTTGAATCTCCACTGTTTCTGTGGTGTATTGATCCGCCTGCACCAGGTGAGAACTCACAACGGAATCGTAATCTAAACCGGTATCATATAAACATCTTATAGTGACACCATTACAGATGACATCTTCACACACTGGGGGGTGGTATGGTTCCTGTAGTTCTGCAGGTTTGACCTTTTTTTCCTTTTTCCCCGATGTCATAGCAGCACAATGAGGAGGTTTCCTTCTACAATGGTCAGTGTCATGATTGTTCATCTTACAATTCTTACACCACCTTTTCCCTTGGTTGAAGGATTTTCTTTCATCATATTTCCTTTCATCGAATTGTGGGTTTTTATTTTTATTTTCATACCGTGGCCTATCAAATTGGTGCTTACCTTTGTTTTGATCCCTATGATCAAATTTATTAAAGTTCTGTGGTGCCCTAAAATTATCCACCTGTTTCTTTTTATTACCTGATACTTCTGCTTGGGCCGCTTGATACCTTTCTGCAACATTTAGCAACTCACCCAGTCTCTCTGCACCTTGTTCCATGAGAAACTTTCTCAGGTCTGGAGCCATGGACTCTCTTAATTGTTCTATAAGGACCATTTCCTTAAGATCTTGGGTTTTCCCCAGAGAAGTCCATTTCTCCAAGTATGTCTCTATCCGTGCAGAGAACTGGTGATAGGTTTCACCTGACAGTAGTTTAGCATTCCTAAATTTTTTTCTGTAAAATTCTGCATTCTTTTCATATCTTAACAAAAGAGCCTGCTTTAGCATGTCATAATTTTCCTGATCATCTCTGTGCATTTTGGCAAAAACTTCATAAGCTGCCCCCCGAAGTCCTTGAGATAACTTTAAGCTCCACCTTTCTCTCTCTAACCCATATGTGGTAGCTAATAATTCGTATCTATTTATATAGCTCTCAATATCATCGTCTTTCTCAACAAAATGATCTAAATGAAAATTCATAGCTGAGGTTGAGGCTCCCTGAGTAACCGTAGCATCAGAGGCAAAGGGACTGACACCATTTTCAGGAGCATGGCCTTGAAACTCAAACTCCCTTAGTCGTAACTCATGTTCCCTTTGTAATCTCTTCTCCTCTTTCCTCGGCTTCCCTCTCTGCAGCTAATCTCTTCTCTTCTCTTTCTGCAGCCTGTCTTCTTTCCTCGGCTTCCAATGCTTTAGCCTCTTTGTCAGCCTCAATCTGCAACCTCTTAGCCTCAGCCTCTAACCTTCTTTCGGCCTCTTTTTCTAATCTTCTTTCTTCCCGTTCAATAAATTTGTCACATTCAGTAGTGACATAGGTAATCATAACTTGCCCCTCTAATCCCAACTCTTTTGCAGTCTGTACAGCCGCAGATCGAAATTTGGCCAGGTCCGCCATTTTATATCAGGTAATTAAATAAAATATCTAACTAAACAATATAATCTGTAATTATATATCCAATGGACAAAACAGGCACCAAGAGCTCAACCTTATTTAATTCCACCCAAGGATACCTTTTAACTTTTTATATTCCCTGAAGTGAATTACCCCCAATATTTATACTAGTAAAGGATTCAATATCCCGGACCGGACCCCAATATATGTGGTAAAGTGGGATGATATAAATATTTATAGGGACTTAGTGTACTGACTGAGATCAGCTGTGAAGGTATCTGTATCTAATATGTGTAGTGTTTTACAGATAACCTTACTTACTGCCACATATTTATATCTCAGTCAGAATTATTCTGGAATATTGTGTTGGCAACGTTATATGTCTAGGGTTATGCAAATGATGAAGTGTAAGTCACCACAACAACAAACAGATAAACAATTTAATTATTCCACCATACTTGACAATACTGTGACACTCACAAACAGTCAACACTCTAGAAGACTATCTTAAAAGATTCAATGATAAATTTCAGATATATACAGATGTATTGATTTTTTCTACAATAGTGATCCTGATTCAACTACACAGTGAACCAGGCAATATTATAACATGTAATTACAAATATTATGTACACAGATATAAATGTGGTCTTTGCATTGACATACAATATTAGTAATCTATGTGTGTGAGTTGTGATGTGGTAATATGAGGTAATACTGGTTTTGTTCTTCAAGATAGATTCTTATTAGACATCATGACTGCATGTGCTTGTGTATGTTTGGAACTAGTATTGGAGATGGTCTCAGTTCCGAACATTAAAACAATTAATTGCCCCTCTTTAATTAAGTTAGTGTCATTTACGAGGGGTACATAGTGTTGAGCTCTTTTGGCCACAGTGGGCTTAACTTTCGTGATGGCGGCAGGCAAGGACTCCTCTGCTCGACTATTCACTGTTTCTGAAGACACCTCACTGGTTACTATAGGGACCCAAGAGTATGTTGTAGCCTCTGGATTCAGCAAACGCTCAGACCAGGTGCGGCTTCAATAACTAGGACCACAGTCCCTGAAACAAGAAGGATGTACCTTCTACTTCAGAACTAATTTATACTATCTGGCTAGACTGAGCACAATACATCACAAACACAGAGTTCAGAGCTTTAGTTTAACTGCTATCTTCTTCTGAAGCAGCTTACTCCAGTATTAACCTCCCTAATGGTTACTACGCCTCTGCACTTTCAGCTATAATTCCTTCCATGTCATAAGGTAGGTGTCAGTGTACTATGTGGTAATTCCATGTAGTTTGACTTTTCTCCGACACCTTCTGTTCAGGTTGGAGCAATATATATATATAGATATAGGCCTTGTCTCATGTTCGCTACTGAACTGCACATATATACAGACATAAATAATCCATGTACATTCAATTTTCATTAAAAAGAGATCAAATATTTCAACCTACCAAAATTCAAGGAAATAAACACAGATACGTTGACTAGCACTGAATGTAGGCACAAATACTGGCACAAATTCCCATCTGCTTATGTTCCAGGCTTTTATTTAGCAAAAATATGAGCTGGCTTCAACGCACTGTTGCTTTATCAAGCTTATTTGAACTAGTGGTCTCGAACTAACGCTATCAATTAACTATATTAACAGACCTAACCAATCAGGCCATCTCTACCCAATCGTTTGAAAAAAAGTACTCTTACTTCCGTCTCCCTTGACAACAAAAGATAGCATTTATAGTCCGACTAATCGTGTTTAGCCTTACATATCATTCCATCCAATCAATTCAAATGTAACTTGTGGCCTATTTCCGTACAATGGTGGTTTAAAATTCTGCCACTGAGCGACTCCGAGTTTTTAGGTTGTCTGACACCCTCATTATTTTCTTTTGCCTATAATTTATTAATTCCTGGACTATTTGCGTAACACTTAACATATTCTGTGTCAGCAAGCCCTAAGGAATCCAAATATCTCAATCTAAGGGAGCTAGGTGGCTGCGTTCAAAATGTGCATTTTCTACCACCTCCTGTTCACTTCAATCCCCATGTGGTGTCTGGGTACTGTCATGTTTTCAAACGTAAATCCATCTAATGTCATCTTTCCTAATAAGCGTTTTCCAGGTTTTTTTAAAACCTAACTCTGGGAAGGGTAGTGTTTTTATCACTGTCCGTCTGAAAAAAAGTTAGTGCATGTGGCCTTACACGCGTGATAGTAGTAATTGTATATCGCGTTACGCTTGTTGGGGGTGGCATTAATAGCGAGACGCGTGTTTAGTGTTGCATGCGTTCCTGATTTTCAGCCCTCCCTTCTTTCCATCCTACATCCATCTGTCCATTCGTAGTGTAATTAATTTAGGTCATACGCAGTGTGCCTCTCAATGTTTTTTCTTAGAAATGCAATACCCGTTTTAATGTGTTGTGGAAACGCTTGTATTATGCAGTGGCTTATATTTAACGTGGAAAAATTACAATTTGCAGACGAAGCATAAAACAAAGGGGATTTCGAGTACTGTCATTGTGACAGCACTGTTCTTTACCATTCTTCTTCCTTTTATAGAATTTATTTGTTAGGCCCCTTCGACATTTGCTGAGTGCAGTGATGTCAATTTTGATCAACAATCACACTAATAACAATCATGAAGGGCAATTTACATACCATTTGAGATAAGAATTGGAGTGCGGCCGTGATGCCTCTTGTCATTATTTCTCATCTTACTGGCTACAGAAAGGGTTATGAAAACAACATCAACGAAAAAAATGGAATGCAGTGGAAAAAATAGCTCAAGGATCTATATTTTGCAGACACTCTGGCTCTTCTGTCCCATAACAAGACACAATAAAAATACATGATGAGAGCTCACAGTAAAATGGTCTGAAAATTCACAAAGATGATGAGAATAAATGCAGCTAACATAAATGATAACAAGACCGCACTAGAAGAATCATCCCTGTAAGATGTAGAATCATACATACATCTTGTCAGAAATATGGACAAAGTTGTAGCAACAAATGGTGATGACAAAAAATAGACACAGAATACAAAAAGGAAGAGCAGCTTTCACTGCATTAGGAAATACAGTGCAGTCCACTTAAGCCGAACTCACTAAAGTCAAATTTTGCTTAAGTCCAAGCATTTCTGAAGGTCCTGTACAAATGCCTTCTTTGGCTTTCTTCAAAAAAAAAAAAAACTCGTTATGTTGAATTCTGAAAACTAGAATTTTCGGATAAGCCAAGGTAATTTGTACCAACTCAAATTTGGACTCGCATTAGTAGAAGTTTTGCTTTCATCACCTAAGTTCCAGTACTACATGGCATTACATTTTTTTTTTTTAACCGGTCGATAAACGGGTTAATAAACATGGGAGCTTCCGTCAGTACATTTCAACGCTAACACTCATTAAACTGGCAAGCATGTAATCGTCAGGCCAAATGGGGGAAGACTGGTTCACCTCGATCTGTGAGACAAGGGCTTGCGTTAAATTCTGACAGCAACTGAACTACCCGCTTGAGATTTGAAGATGAACAACGAGTGAAACGCGAGGTCTGTGAATAGTAAATAATAAACATAAACCAGTATTTGGTAGGCACTCGTAAGAAAGAAGGAAGGAAAACACTATACAACAGGTAACTCTTTCATCGGCTTACTTATCCTGCAATAGTTATAGATCTAGGAATCCTTGTAGGCAATGCTAACAGTGCATGCAAAAATACTAAGCCATAACGCGATTCAAACATTTTTACTCTTACTACTATGCTACTAACAATTAATTTGACACTATATTTTAGGCTTCATTAAATTGCTTTCGAAAACTAAAAAGATGAAGAAATAAAAATTTGAAATCAAAATACTTTTTTTTCTGAATGGTTAAATTAACTGCTTCATGCTTTACCTCTAATCCTGGTGTAAATGTCCATCTTTGAGCATAATTCTGATAAACGGAATTTCGGATAAGTAGAAAAGTTACTGATGGTCCCAGTGACTTCTACTTATCCGGACTGCACTATATATGGAAATCAACAGAGATCAGGTTAACACAAAAATCAGAATCTTCAACTCAAATGTTCAGTCAGTCCTATCTTATACTGCAGATGTGGTGGACGGACCACTACAATAGCCAGGATGTTGTTGTTTAACTAGGGCTGCTGAGCTTTTTGCTCTTTTGCAGCCAATACCAAGTTGAAGACTCCCTGGTATAATTTACACTGTAGATCTAGGCTTTTCCTGTGGTTTTTCTGACATTCCGAAACATGCTGAGTTGAAGTCATGAGCTCCAGTTTCTCCAGCTTGGCTTGCATTTAAAGGATCGTCACATCTGGTCCCACACTAGGAGTAAGAAGTATGTGGCATACTGTGCATTCCCCGCAATCCAAGGGGGCTCTCTAACTATGCAGAGCTAAAATACTGTGCTCTGGTTCTGGGCTCTCCCAAGGAATTGTCATGTCCTGCACAGAGCCACTTTTCAGTTCCCTCTGCCTATCACCGAGTCCGTAAGTGAGATCCTCCCGCATGCAGTCAACCAGGTCAAAGCCACAGAATCACGTCTGGGGCTCAAGTGACTTTTCCAAGCTTAGTGTGCAATGCTGGGTTCTCAACAAGTTTCACCACAGGGGGAATCCCTGGAAGTGGGTGGATAATTTCATGAGTCAATGAGGGTGTAATTAGCCTCACAGAGGTTCACTTCAACATATGTATATTGTAGCATTGTGCATAGCTGGTGGTCGTATAAAGATGACTCCAGATATGCCTCCATGCATACAATAGCCAGGTATAAGCCTATTTTAGGAGAAAGAGAAAAAGAAGAGCTGGCAAGAGACAATTCAGAAAGAAAGTGAATCAACTATTAATTATCATAGTGCCAGTCAACGGGCAGCAATTACACAAACACAAATGATTTTAGTATCCTCATGATCCAGGAGACAAATTCAAAAGTGAATAGTGGTATGAATTGCCTGAGTTACAAATGTTACTAAATCTGTGCATGCCTGTATATGTGAAATATGAGTTCCAGATATTAAAATAATTAGTCCTGGAAGTTGGAAAATGCTTAAGACATTATTTATTTTGAGTTTCTTAATATTACTTGAATGATAAAATATACTCCATAAATTTTATTTTATGATCCTAGGAAAAATGATTTCCATTATCATATTTTTTATAATGGACACAGTTCAACAGTTTTATAGCAAAAAAATCAAAATTTCTTATTAAAGAAATCAAATGGAGGAAAAAAATGTTTTTACATTTAGTCTATAGCCAAACTAATTTCAATGTAATGTAAAGATAAACTGGTTCTCACTGGCAACAACTGTTGGCTCTTCAGAGTTGTAATATGGCTCATTATCCTCCCACTATTTCTTGCTCTCTCTCTCTCTTCTTTATTTGTCAGTATTTTTCATGCTGCAATTTGGTCTTTTCAGCTCTTTTTTTCTCTGTTTCCCTCACTCAACCATCATGACGGATGACAGATCACTGTGCAACTACAGCAAAGGCTTAACCCCAGATTATTAAACATGGCTAGACTATCAATCTTTGTGAAATCAGGGTGACTTAAAAGCCAACTTCGCATAGGCTGGTCCCAAGCCTGGCTGAAAAAGTGAGGAGGGTGGCATGATTAGAGGCCGTAAGGAGGCAGCCCCTCCATCATGCAAAGGCACAACATGCCAATTACCTGTTTAACTTAAAAACCGATTCATGGAATGACTGAGAGAAAATCGGACTGATCTCAAAGGCGATGAAATGGCATGAATTTCAGATGACAATTTATGGAACACAAGGGCTATTAACAGGAAAGAAGAGGAGCTGGTGGAGATGTAAAAAGCAGAATTAGAAATCCTGACTGACGGAATTAAAGAAAAAAGAGCAAGAAGTTATGGATCTCGGTGGCAACATATGCCCTTCAGCAGAGTCCCCACAATTGAAACAGCTAAATGAGTTGTACTGTGGCAAAAACAAAAGAGATAGCATCAAACAGGGTTCATAGCAAATTTCTTCAAGCATTTTCCAGGGTTTTTCCAGCCTTTTCCAGGTCCAAGCACATGATTTTCAAGGATGGGAAACTCGAATATTTTCCTCATCTAATTTTCTCAGATATAATTATCACTTTGCTGACCAGCAATCCGGAGCATAACTGTCTCCCATTACCAAGGGTGTTTGCAGATTTCTTTAAAAATAACTGGTTAAATTGAAAAACAGACATAGGCCTTTGAAATTTTCAGAGCACCATTATGAATGGTTGCCACATCCAAAAAAACATATTTTATGCAAATTGGTCACATGATCATGGCGGCCGTCTTGAATTTGTGTAGCTAATTATAGAAATTTCAGGAGATGTTTTAAAACCATGATCTTTTTCCACTTTATAGTGAATTTGTTCAACGTCAGTGATAAAATGTTAGGGACATGGATGGCAATGAATAAAATAAGCTTGATTGATGTATTGATTTAACGATTAACCACGTATTTCAACATAACAGGCTAACAAAAATTGTGAATAAAATGCAAAAATAAATTTAATTTTTTAATTTGTCTTTTTTGAATTATTCTGCGTCTGTGGCATCTGACAATGAGTGTAGTGTTAGACGGTTTTGATGTTTCTGAGGGTAAAACTGCTCCTTGGGGTTGTGTTCTTTTCTGTAAAATAAAAAAAATGGAACACACAAATAACTTATGAGTAGGCCTAAGCTATGTATATTTACCAAGTCAAAGTTCTAAACGCATACATAATATAGTCAAACAATATTTAACTAGAACAAAAGCTAATATATAGTAATTGGGAGGGTGAAGGTATGATAATATTCTTATAATACTTATAAGTGAAAATCAGTTAAATATCTAACTGGAAACAGCAGGCCTTTACACTCCCCTCCCCCCACAAACCCATCTTCACTATTTTTGTTTGGTTTTTTGTTGGGTTTTGTTTTATCTCGTTTCTGTTTCTTTAGAAATTTTTTTAAAATTTTATTTAATTTTTATTTATTTATTTTTAAAATAACATAAGCCTAAGCACAAAATTGGTAATTTTCATTTATCCTAATTACAGTGATTTGACAGATGTGATACTACTTTCATGTATCGGCAGTTATTCATGTTATCTGGAATTGAAAAAAGCATGTAGGCCTATCCTAATTATAACCCTTCAGAGGTTGAACAGGATATGTCTCTTCATCATAAATAAAAATTAAAAAAAAAAGCATTCAAAATATATTTATTTCCAAAAAATGTGGTGAAATGAACAGTGGGATAGGGTCTGATAACAGGGTAGGCTATAGGATATGGAATCGCCATCATTTTCTATTCCTGACTGTGTCAAACATGTTCCGTTAGCCAAGAAATTTCATTCAAACACTATAATTTTGGCCATGGTTAAAAATAAAACTGTAAATACATTGTAAATTACAGACGCAAGTACAGTAGGCCTATCTATAAACTGGACATATTTAAATATGTTTTATAAATGAGGTAAATGAATTTATTACTTACCTCAGTTGAAATTAACGATTTAATACAACTTGAATGCGCAGTGTTTTTTTCCAGTAGCATGCAACTTTACTGCACTTTCTCCCATGCAGGTCAAATATATTTCTTTTTTACACATGGTGCAATTTGCATAATGTGCAGTTTTTCCAGGCGCTATCCATGTTTTATAACTTGGCATTTCTAGCCATTTATACTGAAAGTGACAACCAGGCATGTTTCTAAATAATAATTTCAAAGGTGGCGATGCTTGATTCCGAATAGCAGACGCGAGCGCTAAAAATACATTTGTGCGTTCATGTCATTAACGCAAACCTCTGGAAATGGATTTAGTGCGCAAAAGGAAGTAAAAATTTGACGGTAACTGAAGTTTAACGAAAAATACCACCAATAACCAATAAATGGACACCAAGCAACCAACTTTCGATTCGTATTTTTTTTCCAGGTCCGATGCGGGAAATTCAAGGCTTTTAGCTATTTTTCCAGCCTTTTCAAGGCCTGGAATTTTTTTTTTTTTTTCCAGGTTTTTCCAGGTCGCTACGAACCCTGATCAAAGGATGGAACTTTGTCTCGAAGCGCATTATGGTGCTAAAGCTAAAAGGAGAAACCATAGTCAACCTTGTCATTGTGTATAGACCAAATGAAGATAAGCAAGCAGAAGTCAAAGAAGTTTCTTCGAGCTGTTTCAAAAGACAGTTGACGACTGCCTAGATGAAATTATGTTTCTCAGAGATTTTAATGCCAGAGTTGGAAGTGACCATGCTAGATGGGGTGGAGTTATAGGAAGGTATGGAGAAGATACTCTAATTGACAATGGAAAGCGACTTCTTAGATTCTGCCTGTGCAAAACCTTGTCATTACGAACACAAAGTTCCCCCATAAGCGCATACATACCTACACCAGATATGAACCATCCAAGAACGAGAAATCAGCCACTGACTATGCCACTGTTAGGAACAGCTCATTCAAGTATATGGAGAGGGTCACAGATTGGAAGTGATCACTACCTGCTGACAATTAAAAGAACAAATGAAAGAGTTGCTCAGTCTAGGCATTGCCCACCATCATGCAAGAAACTAAGTAATCGAGTCGGGGAGATGAGCATTAAGATATACAAGCTATGAGAGCTTGAAGTTAAGACCAGATATCAGGGTCTTTTTGCTGCAGCAGTGATAAATGCAGAAAAACGACTTGATGACTTTGGAAACCCTCTGGCTTAAATTCAAGGACACCATAAAAGCAGCTGCAGTAAAAGCATGTGGTAAAGTCCGACTTGGGAAGAAGGGAAAGAGGACATCTTGGTGGACAGAAGAAGTTAAAGAGAAAAGAAAAGAAAAACAATACTTAGAAGCTAATAACACTACAGGAAAAGCAAAGAAATATAGAGAATATGTGACACTCAGAACAGAAGCAAAGAATAAAGTGCTAGCAGAAAAACAGAAATCCTGGGAAATATTTGGAGAACAGCTCGGAAAAAGATGCTCAAGAAGACCAGAAATTGTTCTGCAAGAACATAAAGAACATGAGAAAGGAAAAACAGTGCCCTCTTGATTTCATCAAAGACAAGCAAGGCAAAATGTTTACTGACCCAAAGGAAGTAATGGAAAGGAATATTTCTTAGAGCTCCTTGGTGGTGAGAAAGGTCAAACATCAGAAATGATAAGCACTATCACAGAGCAGGAAACCAATGTGGCAAAGATGGCATCAAGACGGAAGAACTGAAAGCAGCACTGGAGAAAATCAAGATGGGCAAAGCAGCAGGGCATGATGGTATAACACCAGAAATGGTTAAGTACATGGGAGCAGCAGGCGACCAACCTATTATTCCTGAGGGTCCTACAGGCAGCCTGGTGCCACATGACCATACCAAAGGATTGGGAGACTGCCATCATAACACCTATATTCAAAAATGGTGACAACTGATAATGTGGGAATCAAAGAGGCATATCTCTTCTCAGTGTTCCAGGTAAAATTTACTCAAGAATCCTGGAGCAGAAACTCAGACGACTTGCTGAGACACTATTGTATGAGGTCCAATGTGGCTTCCGAGCAAGCCAAAGTACTCAGGACCGTATCTTCACACTCAGACAATCGAGTGAAAAGGCCCTTGAGTATAAAGGTGAGATGCATCTTTGTTTCTTGTGTCTGGAGCAGGCGTTTGACAAAGTCCCATGGAGCAAATTTAGGTACTGCTTGGCAATGAAAGACATTCTAGTACCTCTGATCCATGCTATACAGAGCTTATACAAGAGTTGCAGAAATTAACGAGGATGGCAAACCAGAAGTCAGAAGAGTTCAGGACCACCACTGGTGTAAGACAGGGTGATATTCTGTCACCTTATCTTTTCATACTCCTCATGGCCGATGTCATCAAAGTATGTAAGGAGAGGACAAGAAAGTATTCAGTGGGGTACTGGAAGATGACACAGGTCTGTATCTCAGAGCTGGTATTTGCTGATGATGTTGCTAAATCAGAGGCACATCTTCAATCCAACCTCCAAGTCTGGAAGGAAGAGCTGGAGAAGAGAGGGATGGTCATTTGCAGCTTCAAAACATAAAATATGGTATGATATATCTTGGTGATATCACAAGGGAAAAAGGCGTCAGATTATGCTGGGAGAACAGGTACGGGAGCAGGTAAACCACTTTAAATACCTCGGAGCTGTCACAGACTGAAAGGGAGGCATAAAAGAAGAGTTGACTAACCGAAGAGCAGCAGCTGGGAGACTTTTTCAGACCATAAATCGAGGATTCCTCAGTAAAAGACAAGTTGGCAAGAAGACCAAGATGGCAGTTTACCGCTCCACCTGTCACACTCTTGGCCTATGGATACGAGTCATGGGCAATGACTACAACCCACAAAAGCCAACTCCAAACCTCCTCAGAAATGAGGTATCTGAGGAAGGTAGTTGAAGTAACAAAAAAGGGATATGGTCCAAAACCAGACAATATGGTCCGCAACCACAAAATAAGGCAAGGCCTCAAAACCCAGCCCCTGCAGACCCAAGTAGATCAGTCCCAACTACGATGGTTTGGCCATGTCTGCAGAATAGGAGAAGATCTGCAACCACGACAAGTATGGGAAACTAAGAGCAAGGGTTCCAGACCTCCAGGATGACCCAGAGTCCACTGGGAGACAACATTAGACAATCTCTGAAGGATGGAGGATTAGATTGGGATTTTTAGAGATAACAGCACAGCTGATAAACTTTTATTTCTATACAAGTGGAAGATCCAGGAAAGACTTTCTATTTTAAGTTAATTACTTAAATTATAACAATGTGTTGTCTTCATTTTCCAGACTCATTACCTGCTACTCATAAATCAGTAACGTTGGCAAAAGCAAAAATCACAAATGTCCCAGATCATGTGAGAAGACAGACGGTCACCCATAAAAGCCAGAGGCTTAGATTTGTATACACTTACACCCGCACTGTGGTCGAGTGCATCTAAATAATGGGCAAGTCCACATTAACAAACTCTTTGGGATTAAAAAAGTGGTGTTCAAGGATACCCATTATGTTCAGGTTCGTAGACTTCACGAATTAAGGAGTATATCTTGTTTAAATACATGTATCATTCTTGATGTGATCTCCACAGCTGTGTGTGTGACTATTGCTATTATAAAAACTTAGATCAACTAGCACCACAGCCAAGAGATAACATATACCCTAATTAATTGTTTTATCTATTAAAATGGTAAAGGTAGTTCCATGCAGAGGATGCTGTAGGGAAGTGAAGTGTTAAAGACTTCACCGTACTAGTTTCAGCTTTTTTTTTTGTGAGGTAAGGTGACCAGTTCCCTTCCTTGCTGCCCTTTCCTTCCCTAGCTCAGAAGCAGTCAGGTGCCCATTTACAGCGGGGTGAACTGGTATGTGTTCCTGCCAGGTTTCAATTAAGGGTCCCCGTAGCTGTTCCGCGAAATGAAAGAGCTCTGACTGCTTAGCATATAGGACACTCACTTTATCTATTAATGTAATATAAATATACAGTATTTTGCTATTCATCATCACGAGAAGGAATGGACCAGCATTGTAGACCACAGTTCTTGAGAAAAGAGACTGACTAATCTAACTAACTCCAGTTACATAGGCCTAATTTTGCCTGTAATCTCTAACAGTCTTGTTCTTTGATCTGTTTTTTGGTCAGCCTCTCTTTCGCTTTCTTTCAGGAGTCCATAGCATAGCTGTTCTTGTGATGGCATCGGGGCCTCTTCTGAGGACGTGGCCAATCCAACTTCAGCGTCTGCCAGCTATGATGGTGTGCATGTCCTCTTGGCTATTCCGAGTAAGTAGTTCTTGGTTGGTGATGGTATTTGGCCAAAAGATTAGTAGAATTTTCCTTAGCAGATTGTGTCGAAGGAGGACAATTTCGGCATTTCCTTCTCTGTTACTCTCTAGCATTTTGCACCATTGAGAAGCACAGAAAGTACACAGTTCTTATAGAATCTTAGTCTGGTATTTGTGCTGTACTGAGAGGACTTCCACATGCTGTTTAGACTAGCAAAGGCTATTCTTGCTTTATTGATTCTGTTGCTGATGTCTTTGCTTGTTCTACCATCTGGTGTCTTCTTCTTCTTTGATCCTTAGCCGCTGACCGTCAAAGCAGTCAGTGGCCATCACGCCTAGTGGTGTCTTGTAGGGCAACAACAAATTGATTCCACTTTGCTCGGTCGGTGGCCATCCTTCATACAGTGCCCCAACTCTGGTTCATTCTTTGCATCTCAGCCTCCACAGTCCTCCGCCAGGTTGTTTTTGGTCGGCCTCTCTTTTGTTTTCCTTCAGGGGTCCAAAGCATAGCTGTTCTTGTGATGGCATCTGGGTCTCTTCTGAGGACATGGCCAACCCAGCTCCAGCGTCTGCCAGCTATGATGGTGTGCATGTCCTCTTGCTTGCTACGAGTAAGCAGATCTTGGTTAGTGATGGTATTCGGCCAAAAGACTCGGTGAATTTTTCTTAGGCATGTTGTGTGAAAAGAGGACAATTTCAACATTTCCTTCTCTGTAACTCTCCAGCATTCCGCACTGTTTGGCGGTGAAAAAAATTATGTTTCGTCATCTGCCTATTCTCCACGCTGATCCTGATACCAGAGAGTTGTTTTGCGATACCCCTTTGGTGGCATATCATAGGGATAAGAATTTTAGGGATATTCTTGTACACAGTGGCTTGAGACAAACCAGTCCTTCTCACTTTGGTACTGAACCATGCCACCGCCGCTTATACATGTCCTTTTGTACTCCAAACTCAGTCAGTTTCTTTTCCGAACAGTAAATATGTCATTAGCGAGTCTTTCACGTGCCTATTTTATGCTATCATTTGCAAGAGGTGTGGCATTACCTATACTGGTGAAACTGGCAGACGTTTGGCAGACAGGTTTCGTGAGCACTTAAATGACATCTATTATGGCAAACCTTTACCGGTGGCCCTTCATTTCAATAGGCTTGACCATTCAGGTAATTCTGATATTCATGTCACTGCCCTCCTTTTATGTGTCGGTGATGACCGAACTCGCTTTTCATTGGAGAATCGTCTCATTTTTCAAATGGGCGTTTTATCTCCTGAGGGCCTTTATGTCCAGCATCATTTTGCATAAATTCTGGTGGTTTCTCTGTTTCAAACTTCTTTATTTCTTCTGTCGTTGTTTTTCTGGTCTATCTTTGTTTTTGCTTTGGTTCGTTTTGTATCCTTTTGTATCTTTTTAGCCGTCACTAGCTCATACGTCACTTCCGCATGATGCTAGTCATCTTAAGTGTTTCATTCTTGGATCCAGCTAAGTGACTTTTTACTTGTTTTTCATTCCTGTCTTCATTTCGTTGATTATTTACTTTCTTGTTTCGATATGTCTTTCTGGTTTTACGATTTTCTTGCATTATTATTGTTCTCGTTTCGCTCAGCACTGTTGTTCCATCTGCTTGTATCGCTCACTTGGTGTGTTCCTCATCATCATATATTTTTGTAGTACCTATATGTAATTCTTGTCCTTGTCACCTGTTCGTAACTGTGGCTGACGAAGGGTAAAACCCGAAACGTCCCTTGTTTCCTGTGTACCGTTAACTTGTAAAACTGATTTCATACCATTTTATTTTTTAATTTATATATTTGTTAAAAACCTTTTGCTACACCAGGGTAGAAGAAGAATGACTAAGTAATTAAGACTTAAAAGCCTACAATTCTCCATTGTCTCATAGTATCCTAGTGAACAGACCAGAAGGGTTTGGTTGGTGGCTGGTATGAGACTGAGCTGTGTAACACAATTATCTGCATCAGAATAAACACTGGTAATATATGGTTAAACATTCCCCCAGAAAACGCAACCCGATCTCATGTTGATGCCACAGCTGCCTGGGAGTCTTATGTTAATTATGCCAAGGTGATCACTTCACACATCTGCACCTCTTCTTACCTTCACATCTTGTAATGCATGTCTCACTATCTGGTGTAAGGTAGGGTAAAGGATCCCGTTACACGTCCATTGAGGCATATTGGGAATATGGTGTTAGGCCCATATTTTCTTGACCATCGACACACTAGGGGTGGTGTGGCTAGCACCACGCCGGCCGCCTTACTTCCCAGAGTTGCTCTGGTACCCAATTCATGAGGCTGGGTTGACCTTGGAGCCGTTTGCGGTCTAAAAACATTCCACCTCAACTGGGGATTGAACCATGGACCACCGAGCTAGGAAGCCAGTGCACTAACCACTGTGCTACCACAGCTCCATCTGGTGTTACTTACTTAGTCGTTCCCCTTCTACCGTGAGGTGTAGAGGTTTGGAAGAGAGAGCGCCAGACTATCCTATCAGCTGTCTTCCTCCTGGCCTGGTTCCATTCTAGTCCTCGGTCCTTCAAAGATTGTCTAATGTTGTCCTCCCAGCGGACTCTGGGTCATCCTGGGGGTCTGGATCCCTGGCTCTTTGTTTCCCATGCTTGTCATGGTAGCCGATCTTCTCCCACTCTGCAGACATGGCCAAACCATCTTAGTTGGGACTGTTCTACTTGGGTCTGCAGGGGGTGGGATTTTAGGCCTTGACGTATCGTCTGGTTGCGGACCATGTCTCTTCTTGTTACTTCAACCACCTTCCTCAGATACCTCATTTCTGAGGTTTGGATCTGGCTTCTGTGGGTTGTAGTCATTGCCCATGACTCGCATCCATATGTCAAGACTGGGACATAGGTGGAGACGTATACAGCCATCTTCGTTTTCTTACCAACCTCTCTCTCTTGCTGGGGAATCCTCGATTTATGGCCTGAAAAAGTCGCCCAGCTGCTGCTTTTTGAGTGGCCAACTCTTCTTTGATGCCTCCCTTTCGGTCTATAATAGCTCTGAGGTATTTAAAGTCGTCGACCTGCTCCAGGACCTGTTCTCCCAAGATCTGATTAAGATCTGATGTCTTCTTTCTTCTCGTGATATCACCATGGATTTTGTTTTAGAGCTGCTTATGACCATCCCTCTCTTCTCCTGCTCTTTCTTCCAGACTTTCAGGTTGGATTGGAGATGTGCCTCTGATTTAGCAATCAGGGCAACATCATCAGCAAATGCCAGCTCTGAAATACAGATCTGTCTCATCTTCCAGTACCCCACTGAATACTTTCTTGTTCTCTCCTTACATGCCTTGATGACATCGTCCATGGGGAGTATGAAAAGATAAGGTGACAGGATATCACCTTGTCTTACACCAGTGGTGGTCCTGAACTCTTCTGACTTATGGTTTGCTGTCCTCACATAATTTCTGCAAGACTTGTAGAAGCTCTGTATAGCATGAATCAGAGGTGCTGGAATGTTCTTCCTTGCCAAACAGTCCCAAAGTTTGCTCCAGGGGACTCTGTCAAACGCCTTTTCCAGATCTATGAAACAAAGATGCATCTCACTCTTATACTCAAGGGCCTTTTCACTCAGCTGTCTGAGTGTGAAGATTAGGTCTTGAGTACTTCGGTTTGCTCGGAATCCGCACTGGACCTCATCCAATTGTGGCTCAGCTAAGCGTCGGAGTCTCTGCTCTAGGATTCTGGAGTAGATTTTACCAGGGACACTGAGAATGGATATGCCTCTATGGTTTCCACATTGTCGATTATCACCCTTTTTGAAAATTGGTGTTATGATGGCAATCTCCCAATCCTTTGGGATGGTCTTGTTGTACCACGCTGCCTGTAGGACCCTTAAGAGTAATAGGTCGCCTGATGCTCCCATGTACTTAACCATTTCTGGTGTTAAACCATCATGCCCTGCTGCTTTGCCCATCTTGATTTTCTCCAGTGCTGCCTTCAGTTCTTCCATCTTTATGTCATCTTCACCATCATTGGTTTTCTCTTCTGTGCTAGTGGTTATGATTTCTGATGCTTCACCATGCTCACCATTCAGGAGTTCTAAGAAATATTCTTTCCATTACTTCCTTCGGGGCAGTAAGCAATTTGCCTTGCTTGTCCTTTATAAACTTAAGAGGACATTGTTTTTTCTTCCTCATGTTCTTTAGGGTCTTATAGAACAATTTCTGGTTTTCTTGCGCATCTTTTTCTTTTTCCAAATTCTTCACAGGACTTCTGTTTTTCTGCTAGCACCTTGTTCTTTGCTTCTGTTCTGAGTGTCACATATTCTCTATATTTCTCCATTTGTCCTGTTGTGTTTTTAACTCCTAAGTATTGTTTCCATGCCATTTTTCTTCTCTCTTATTTTCTCTTTGACTTCCTCTGTCCACCACGGTGTCCTTTTTCTCTTGTTCCCAAGTCGGACTGCAGCAGCTGTCTTTATGATGTCCTTGAATTTAAGCCAGAGGGTTTCCAAGTCATCGGGTTGTTCTGGTGTTACTTACGAAAACAATCTTTAAGAGTGTATGACATAAAAATCCTCTCAAGAATCGATATTGATATGCCTGGTAATGACTGTATGAAGTGGAATGATAAATATCCTATATAACAGGACAAGTTTGCATACAATCCTTCTATATCCACTGACACTCTTCTCCGTCTTGCCGAACTGGTCATTCAACTTAATTCTTTTGAATTCAATGGTCAGTTTTTTTACCAAATTAGTGGTGTTGCCATGGGAACGAAGATGGGTCCTAGCTATGCCTGCCTGTTCATGGGCCACTTGGAGCATCAGATATGGCAACAATACTCCGGTCCTTTCCCCGGGTTTTACCGCAGCTATATCGATGATAGCATAGGTCTCACAGATATGTCTGAGACTGATTTATACCGCTTCATCGACTTTGTCAACCACTTTCACCCGACCATCAAGTTCACCTCCCTCATCTCCACAGTATCTGTCAACTTTCTTGACATTACTATTACTATCACGCCCTCCGGCCTTAATACCTCAGTATACTACAAGCCGACAGATGCCCACAGCTACCTTCTGTATACCTCTTCTCATCCTCGGGCTTGTCGTGACTCCCTTCCTTTTTCACAACTTCTCCGCCTCCGCCGTTTGTGCCTAGACGACGATGACTTCCACTTCCGAGGCAATGAGATGTTGGATTTCTTCCGTAGCAGACTTTATCCGGAACATGTTCTCACCTCTGCTCTCCAACGTGTGCTCCCCATCTCTCGTCAGGAGGCCCTCAAACCTCACTATAAATCCACTTCGGATAGAGTCAAATTAATCTTGACCCATCACCCTCACAGTACTGCTGTCAAACAGATCCTTTTCCGCCACCTCCCTATCCTCCAAGCAGAGTCTGTGACCCAAGAAGCATTCGGTGAAGCACCTTTGGTGGCATATAGACGCGACAAGAACTTGAAGGATCTTCTTGTTCACAGCCGTCTCCCAAAGGAGAATGCCACTCACTTTGGCACACTACCCTGTGGTCGGACACGATGCAACACGTGCAATGTCATCTCAACCCAGAAAGTGTCTTTTCCTGAGGCTACGTACACCATCACCAGTAGCTTCACGTGTGAATCGCGCAATGTCATTTATACGATCATATGTAAACGTTGCTGCAAAACCTATATTGGCCAAACAGGCAAATGACTTGGGGACAGATTCAGCCAGCACTTAAATGACATCTCTCAGCAAAAGTCCACACCAGTTGCCATACACTTCAATGGTCCTGACCACCATGGTCCCATCGACATCCAGGTCACAGCGATCCAATCCTGCTCCTCTGAAACTGCTAGCCGAGAACAGCTTGAGAACCGTCTTATCCACCGCATGGGGTGTCTAAAACCAGCTGGTCTTAACACTTTACACACCTTTGTCTGAGGTCACTCTTTCCTCTCTTGCTCTATTTTGACTCTTTCCACTCTTATCCTATTCTTCTATTTTTATGCCGTCCTCCATAATATGTATGAATATATAATACACTGTTTCTAATATGTCTTGATTTTTTATTTCAGATTTTTTATTTCATATTTATTTTTATTTTTTATTTCATATTTATTTATCTCCCACTCATTCTGTCCTCTTCTATTTCCAGTCCCCACTTTTATTACGTTTGGGTAGTTTATTGTTCAGTTTCGTTTTTTAGTTTTTAGTTTCTTAGCATGTATTGTGTACATTCGGTGGCGGAAGTCACTTCCTTTTCGGCCACGCGCGTCCATTAGCGGACAGCAAATAGTGGTAGGATTTCGATGCCTTGCCTTCAGGTAAGTACCTAGGTTTTATTTTTATATTTATTTAAGTTCTTATGTGTCCTATCTAGCCTTCACTTTCTTTCCTTTCCCTGACGAAGGCCTTGTGGCCGTAACGTAGACTACTTTCTAGGAGCCGCGCTAGCGTAGTGGTTACAACACCGCTCTGGCGACCGGGTGATTCAGGATCAAACCCGGGTGACGGCATTTGAGGATTTTTCGTCGACCAGGATTTGGACTGGATTAACTCGAGACCTGGCGAGAACATTTGAAGGAGTGTCGTCGACCAGGGACTGGCGGCTCCTGAGCTGACCCAGCTCTAATGAGTACCTCCGAAAACGGCGAGTATCTGCCTGAATGGCGAGGGACGCTTGTCTCTGTACAAGAAAATATGATACTCACGTAAAAATCAATGTCAGGTTAGACATTTAAAAAAATAACCTGAGATTTCGCCTCGAGTATTAGCGGGCGTACGAAAAAAAAAAGGAAAAAAAGACTACTTTCTTTGTCTTTTGTCCTCGTAAGACGAATCACCTTTTTTCAATTTTTTTTTTTCACACCCATCCACTGAACACCTGCTGCAGTCCTGCCCAACCTACAGCAATGAACGGAGTAGCATATGGCAACAGCCCACATTTGTCAACGAAAAACTGTTTGGAGATGTCAGGATCCTTGAGTTGACTACCTTCTTTATTAGAGTCATTAATGTGGAAGTCTGAAGGCGAACGAGGAAGAAACACAATTCCCAACCAGAATAATCACGACGCTATATTCAAGATTACTACAAAGTGAACTCTACAATCTATAACGTTATACTCTCCTGATACAGCAGTGCATATGATGAACATTATGCCTTACTACAACATTTAGTTATTATGCATTTAAGACATTGCTTACATTTCATTTTTACTTTTGCAGTATATGTGGTTAATGAATTAAATATATGTACAGATCATTGTAAGCCTTTATCAAATGGTTGGGTTATTATCTTACCTGTACAGTCTTGTAAATCCATATACATGGCACATCAACGGCACAGAGATAGGGCTTATCTATTCATAATATTATAATAAATATAATATTAATCATAATATTTAGTAAGGATAATAGGGGACAGACACGGCGCAAAGATAACGAATTCATTCTCCATGGCTCTTCTAAGATATTATCTCTTTGTGAGATTATTCACCTTCCTTGTTTCCGCCCTAAACTTGTATAGGAAGCTAAAATAGCTGCGTATGAGATCCTATACATTTTTCTTACTTTTTTACATACTTAGTCATTTCTCTTCTATCCTGGGGTGTAAAGGTTTGCCAGAAAGAACGCTATACTATCCTATCGGCTATCTTCCTCCTAGCCTGGTTCCAATCTAGTCCTCAGTCCTTCAGAGATTGTCTAATGTTGTCCTCCCACATAACATAATTCACATCTATCTTATCCAACCACGCTGTGATAAGCATCAAGCAACACTCTCACAGATAGGTTTCTTAACCTTTTATCCTAAATGCTTTGGGATGAGTTTGTTTCAGAAACCAGAATTTTTCTAATTTCAGATGTTGCCCAACTCTTGCTCTATAACGGTTTGCTGCTGCTGTTGTCACATATTCTTTTCTAAAGTGTGAAATAGAATTAGTGTACTATTTTTCTTCCTCCTCATCCTAAGTGTAGGTTTAAATCCTAATGCCAAAACTGCTAACCTGTTTCCAGCATTAAGTTTTTTTGTAAACAATAAGCAGCTACATATCTCAATTACCGCTAAGGCTAATATTAACTACAACTCTTTGAGTGTTTAAAAAAAATGTATTATTGACAAACAACAGCGATCTGTGGAATTTTTCTAATTTCAGATGTCACGCGACTTGCAATGGAAAAGTAGATCAACTATTGATCCACAAAATATGCGACAGTTGTTTTTTATTTTAATGTATGGCCTTGATGTCTGCCACATGTTATTATTTGTTTTTAAAGCAACGAAACAGAATTAGGGTACTATTTTTCTGTCTCCCCATCTTAGGTTTAAACCTGAATGCTAAACCTGATGGGACCTAAGACGCGTCAACAGTGAAGAATGTAGTTAGCGACCCATAGCTAGACTGCTTGCGTCAGGGTAAGCGAACCATGGCTGACCAAGACCTTACTCCACCTCCAAGTGGTGGTCCTGGAAAATAGCTGCATCACTGCAGTCTGGCTGAGTGAGTAGGGATCGAAGAGGGAAGGCTAACCCGGTCCCAAAAATGCCATGCTGAAGTCGGATGTGTCGGCCGAAAGGCGCAAATATCGCAGCTTCGCTATAAACGGACACAACGCAACCAACGTCCTTTTCAGGATGAACAAAGAAGAAGCAGAATGCTAAACCACTAACATTAACAACTGTTTCTAACACTGTTTTCCTGTAAATAATAAGCGACTACAAAGCTCAGAACAATCACCGCTGATGCTGATATTAACTGTAACTCTTATCCACTTCTGAGCGCAACTTTAATCCAGTTCTGAGCGTTTTTCAAAAATAATAATTGAAACTGTCACATAGTGCAATCACCTCCTTTTCTCTGCTTTTTCTTCCCTCATACCTGGTCACTCATTCACTCAACCAATTTTCTCAAATCAGTAGTTCTCTCATCCTCCTAAAAGGTATAACTCAAGCTTTGTTCAATTTTTATGACCTGGCAAAGTTTCTCTCCACTTTCTTCCACGTGAACTTTTGTCATATGTATAGTCAACCATGAAAGCAATGTTACTGGTGCATCACAGTGTCCATTGTTATTGTTGAACAAAATCGACATCATTGCACTCCGGGCAAACCCATAGGTGCTCAGTCTCCCTCAGTATATGTCAAAGAGTGTGAATGCTTACTGTTCCTGTAACTTGCTGGTTGTATACACAACGAATGCATCCTCTCATACGTCAATCTCTACTAGCCTTATGTTTGATACCAAATTCCAACAGTCTTAACCTTGATGATTCGTCTATTGCAGTGTCATTCTCTAACAAAGCGATCATTAATTGTTCTCAGTATCTCTCCCTTATCAATATCCAGTGTCCCCACTATGGGTGCTCTTGATGCTAGTCTGTCAGCTCTCTCATTACCGCATTCCCCTGCATGACCAGGACAGTAGATCCACACCAGCTCCTGGAGACTCGAAGATTCTATGAATGTTTTCCATTCATGCCGTAACCAACCTTTTTGAACCTTTCGAAGCATGGACTGAGAGTCTGACACAACGACTGCCTTTCTTAATGAAGTTTCAGAAATCCACCTTCAGGCTGCAGGAACTGCCTCTACCTCCATTCTCATGCTGGAAGTCCGCTATGTTCGGCGACGATTCCGCCCTGTGCCCTAGTAGAGAAGCCTCAATCTCACTTCTCACCACAGATCACAGACCCATCTGTATACACAATGGCATCATTATCCCTGGCATAATCATGTATCAACTCTGCCTAGGCTGGTCCCAAGCCCGGCTGAAAAAGGAGGAGGGCGGCCTCCATGCAGGCCGCCCCTCCATCATGCAAAGGCACAACATGCCAATCACCTGTTTGTCTTAAAAACCAGATTACGAGAAACATAAGAGAGAAAACCGGACTGATTCTAAAGGCGAAGAACTGGAACGGACTACGACTTACAGAACATGGAACACAAGAAGTATAAATGGGAAGGGAAGAGGAGCTGGTGGAAGAGATGAGGAAAGCCAAATTAGAAATCCTGGCTTTAACAGAAACAAAGAAAAAAGGACAAGGAGTTATGGATCTCGATGGCGACACGCTGCTCTACAGTGGTGTCCCCACATCTGAAAGAGCTAAAGGGGGCGTGGGTTGTATTGTGGCCAAAAACCACAGGGAAAGTATCAAGGGATGGAACTTTGTCTCGGAACGCTTTATGGTCCTAAAACTAAAAGAAGGAGAAACCATTGTCAACCTTGTCATTGTGTATGGGCCAAATGAAGATGAGAGAGCAGAGGTCAAGGAGGAATTCTTCGAGCTGCTTCAAAGGACAGTGGATGACTGCCTGGATGAAGTAATCCTGCTCTGAGATTTCAATGCCAGAGTTGGAAATGACCATGCTAGATGGGGTGGAGTTATCTGAAGATATGGAGAAGATACTCTTAATGACAATGGAAAGTGACTCCTTAGATTCGGCACTTAGCAGAATCTGATCATTACAAACACAAAGTTCCCCCATAAGCGCATACTATGTATACACTAGGTGTGAACCAACAAAGAATGAGAAGTCAGTGATCGACTATGTCATAGTTAGGAAGAGCTCATTCAAGTATGTCCGGGATGCTAGAGTGTGGAGGGGGCCAGAGATTGGAAGTGACCACTACTTGTTAACAATTAAAAGAACAACTGAAAGAGTTACTCGGCCTAGGAACTGCCTAACATCACGCAAGAAGCTAAGTAAACGAACAGGGGAAACAAACATTAAGACCTAGAAGCTGAGAGAGCCAGAATGAAGACCAGATACCAGGGGTTTATTGCTACAGCAGTGAAAAACACAGAAAAACAACCTGATGACCTGGAAACATTCTGGCTGAAATTCAAGGACATCATAAAGACAGCTGCAGCAGAAGCATGTGGTGAAGTTCGACTTGGGAACAAGAGAAAGAGGACACCTTGAAGGACAGATGAGATTAAAGAGAAAATAAGAGAGAAGAAAATGGCCTGTAAACAATACTTAGGAGCAAAGAACACACCAGGGAAAACAGAGAAATACAGAGAATATATGATACTCAGAACAGAAGTAAAGAACAAGGTGCTAGCAGCAAAACAGAAGTCCTGGGAAGAATATGGAGAAAAGCTAGAAAGCGATGCGCAAGAAAACCAGAAATTGCTCTATAAGACCCTAAAGAATATGAGGAAGGAAAAACAGTGCCCTCTTAAATTTATAAAGGACAAGCAAGGCAAATTGCTTACTGCCCCAAAAGAAGTAATAGAAAGATGGAAAGAATATTTTTCAGAGCTCCTGGATGGTGAGCAAGGTCAAGCATCAGAAATGATAACCACTGACACAGATGGGGAAACCAATGGTGATGAAGATGACATAAAGATGGAAGAACTGAAGGCAGCACTGGAGAAAATCAAGATGGGCAAAGCAGCAGGACATGATGGCATAACACCAGAAATGGTTAAGTACATGGGAGCAGCAGGCGATCTATTACTCCTAAGGGTCCTACAGGCAGCTTGGTGCAACAAGACCATACCAAAGAATTGGGAGATTGCCACAATAACATCGATTTTCAAAAAGGGTGACAACCGACAATGTGGAAACCATAGAGGCATATCCCTTCTCAGTGTCCCTGGTAAAATCTACTCTAGAATACTGGATGAGGTCTAGTGTGGCTTCCGAGCAAATCGAAGTACTCAAGACCTAATCTTCACACTCAGACAGCTGAGTGAAAAGGCCCTTGAGTATAAGAGTGAGATCCATCTTTGATTCTTAGATCTGGAAAAGGCATTTGACGAGGTCCCCTGGAAAAAACTCTGGGACTGTTTGGCAAGGAAGAACATTCCAACACCTCTGATTCATGCAATACAGAGCTTCTACAAGTCTTGCAGAAATTATGTGAGGACTGCAAACCATAAGTCAGAAGAATTCAGGACCAACACTGGTGTAAGACAAAGGTGATATCATGTCACCTTTTCTTTTCATACTCCCCATGGACGATGTCATTAAGGCATGTAAGGAGAGGACAAGAAAGTATTCAGTGAAGTCCTGGAAGATGAGACAGGTCTGTATTTCAGAGCTGGCATTTGCTGATGATGTTGCCCTGATTGCTAAATCAGAGGCACATCTTCAATCCAACCTGCAAGTCTGGAAGGAAGAGCTGGAGAAGAGAGGGATGGTCATAAGGAGCTCTAAAACAAAATCCATGGTGATATCACGAGAAGAAAGAAGACATCAGATTAAGCTGGGAGAACAGGTCCTGGAGCAGGTCGACCACTTTAAATACCTTGGCGCTGTCATAGACCAGAAGGGAGGCATCAAAGAAGAGTTGGCTACCTGAAGAGCAGCAGCTGGGAGACTTTTTCAAGCCATAAATCGAGGATTCCTCAGCAAAAGAGAAGTTGGTAAGAAGACAAAGATGGCTGTATACCGCTCCACCTATGTCCCAGTCTTGACGTATGGATGCGAGTCATGGGCAATGACTACAACCCACAAAAGCCAGATCCAAACCTCAGAAATTAGGTATCTGAGGAAGGTGGTTGAAGTAACAAGAAGAGACATGGTCCACAACCAGACGATACGTCAAGGCCTAAAAACCCAACACCTGCAGACCCAAGTAGAACAGTCCCAACTGACATGGTTTGGCCATGTCTGCAGAATGGGAGAAGATTGGCTACCATGGTAAGCATGGGAAACTAAGAGCCAGGTATCCAGACCTCCAGGGCGACCCAAAGTCCGCTGGGAGGACAACATTAGACAATCTTTGAAGGACCGAGGACTAGAATGGAACCAAGCCAGGAGGAAGATAGCCGATAGAATAGTATGGCGCTCTCTCTTACAAACCTCTACACCTCACGATAGAAGAGGAACGACTAAATAAGTATAATCATGTATCAGTTGGTTAATTTTCAGTTCTGCTTTCCCACTGCCCCAAGTTCTACACTCTCTGCCAAGGCTGATGATGACCTGCTGGTAGTTAATACAGTTCTCATCTGACATACTCCACTCTTCCCCGTTAAATATATTTTCAACTGTGGTCACTTGCTTGATAGTTGTTTCTGCTTGTGCCATCCATGACATCCCTCTCTTTATTCTTGCTCCCTTAATGTCAGCTTTGTTTCCATGCAGGGGGTGCCCTTTGTCTGTGGTTACTCGCATATAGGCTTTTGCTTGGGCCATTGCATATCTGGATCTAATAGACAGCCCTCCAAGCATGTACCTCATTGTCACAACAGGGGTTTCTCGCGTACTGCCCAGACTATGTGCATCCCTTCATTCTGAATGTGTTCTAGTTGTTCACATTGTGTTACTGACAGAGTGAGTATTTACCTGGTAGTTAATCCAGTTCTCATCTGAAATACTCCACTCTTCCCCTTTGAATATATTTTCAACTGTGGTCTCCCGCTTGATAGTTGTTTCTGCTAGTGCCATCCATGACATCCCTCTCTTTATTCTTGCTCCCTTAATGTCAGCTATGTTTCCATGCAATGGGTGCCGTTTGTCTGTGGTTACTCGCATTTAGGCTTTTACTTGGGCCATCGCATATCTGGATCTTGTCGACAGCACTCCAAGCATGTACCTCACTGTCACAATGGGGGTATCTCGCTTACAGCCCAGACTATACACATCCCTTCATTTTGAATGTGTGCTAGTCATTCACATTGTGTTACTGACAGTGTGAGTATTTCCTTGCCCATACTCAATGACTAGCTGATGATAAAGAAGAAATAATAATCTCTGCTGCAGACGAGCCGCTGCAATTATTTTCAATGCTGTCAGACCTCTCCTGCATTTCTGTATGATGTGATCAACATGGTACTTATACGATAGCCCGCGATCAAATGTAACAATATATTTCAGTATCTTTTGTTAGATATAGTTCTTAATGTATTTTCATCTTCATTGTAACAGTAATTAATGTTCATTGATTTTGTACATGAGACTACTAACTGATTTCTACTGTTCATCAATGAACTATCCTTGCCATGTTTTAATGCATTTATACGTACTATCAGTTTATATGAATGTTTATGACATAAACATAGAAATATGTAAAGATAGGCAACAGCACTGTAGCCATTATTATAAATGTACTAATTTGTCTGACACTGTAAGCTAATGGTTCTCATGCTTTGAGCCCAAGAACACCCCAAAATAGATTTACTGCTCATGTGGTAAGAATGTAAATCAGCAGTTCTCAAACTTTGGCAGCAATAACCACCCCTCCCCCCCCCCCATCCCCTCCCCCCCCCCCCCCCCCCCCCCCCCCCCCCCCCCCCCCAACAGGTTTTACTGCAGCATGAGAAACTATAACCCAGTGGTTCTCAACCCATTGGTGACAATGACCCCAAATTGGTTTTACTGCTCTACAATGTAAACTGGTGGTTCTCAAACTTTTGATGACCACAACCCTAAAACATCACAGCTGGTGAAGCTAACAGCCCACAGGTTGGAAATCACTGTGGTAGATACAGGTTGAGATCCACCATGTATGCTTATAATGTCAGCTAAGACATAGTTTTGGGGGGGGGGGGGTAGTGAGATCTCCGTGATACACTTGCCCAAATATATTAGATTACCGCATTTTGAATTTTTCTTCAATACGCCAAGCATTTGCCCTACCCTGCTCATATTTTTCAAAAAGTCCAAATCTAGTGACGTAAAGTTACAGTTTATAACTGCTACTAGAAGAAGTTGAAAATTGTCAAGGACGATAAAATATAAGGCAAAATATTGGACACACCTTGAATTTTTTTTAACTAACGTATTCTAAGAATCTATTATTAGTTACAACATGCGATAGTGTCGTTAGATGTCGTTTTTCAGAACGTCGCATTTTCAAAAACGCCAGAGAGCTGATTGCGTTTTTTAAACTATTAACGCCACGCGTTGGTACCCACCCCCTTACTACAAAGTTTTTCTTTACTCCGTCCAAATTTTTTTAAAGCGTTTTGGCCTTCGGCTAACACGTGTTTCTTTGGGGGGAAAAAAAAAAGACAGGAGACAGATAGAGAGAGAGGGGGTTAGCATGGTAAAAGTCTACAACCACTTGGGTATTTGCAAACTGAAACTACTGAAACATATGAGTGCAGGGGAGCTGACGGGGCAAAAGAAAGACATAAAACGTAAATAATGTAATGCATACTATAGAAGGATGAATAAAAAGGAAAAGACAGAAAGGAATTAAAAGCAATAATGTTGTCAATTCAATACTATACTATTTCCCATAAAAACGTATCTAGACTTATAAATAAAGAGAAAAGTACAAAGATGCTAACTTAGATAAAGACGTAGATGAAAATATACTGGATAAATAAAGGACATTAGCCTGATTAAAAATCACTTTTCATCTTTTAGATAACTTCAAAAGTGACGGAGTTATCGCATAAAATAAAATTGACAAAACAGACCGACAATCACACTGTCATCCCAGCTCGATTTAAAAGTAACATTTTTCTAGTCGTTGCTTGGAAACAAGTCACATTGACTTGCCTCTTTTTGATAGAGACTACTAGGAGGAAGGGAGAGGTAACTGTGACGTTTTGCCCCTCCTAAAGCGACTGATGAACTTATTTGAAAAGCGTAAATAAAGGTTGGGATTTTCAAAAATAAATGTCAAATCGCTGTAATTTAAACCGATTGGTTCATGTTAGAATAGACATAGAGGGAAATAAAACCACCGCCTCTGCTATGCAGGGTGCCACTTGATAGAGATTTTTCATACACGAAAGGTTCAGAGCAAGTACTAAGCAAATTGCCTTTGCGTCTGAAGCAGCGGCTGTCTAGAAGTGACCATTGACAGCCTGGTTAAACCTTAACAAAGTGTGTGATTATTTCATTGATTGCGGTAAGATGCATAACCTTTTTAATTCATTAATTGATGTAGAGGCCAACCAGATAGGGGGCCATATCATTGTGTGTGTACGACATTTTGCCTTTGTGGAAGATTGCGACATATTAGGAGCAGAGACATGTCTAAGATATCTTAGGAAGCAAATCAAACTAAATTTGAGTTGAATATTGGCATACATATTTTGATTGTAAGACCAGAAAGTCACTGGCAGGCCTATTGGTATAATAACCTTAGAGAAAAGAAAAGATTGTATTTCAGCTGAAGAAGATGGTGTATATTGACAGGGGCGTTGAGACTATGTGGAAAAGAAGAGACCCACTGTTTATGAAGAAGTCACAATACAGTTAAAGACTGTAGCTAATTTAGTTAGCTATTGTATCTGATCACCATACTTGTTTAATGATGTTAAATTGGTAGTGGTGGAGACCATTAACTAGGGACTGAGGAAGGCCTGTTCCTATTGTTTCAGGGTTACATCACCCAGTTTCAAGTTGGTCAGAAGTCGGAGCTGTAGAAGTTGAGGCAACCTACCGGTTGTTTCTGTATAAATTCATACAAGTATTCGCAGCTTCCAGAATACACTGCAGTGGAGAAGTGTGCAGTGTCCTCGAACCAGTCATCCAGGGTCTACCAGTATTTAAAGATAAGCCCATATATAACGGGCTTATGCAACCTCAAATATATTCAATCTCCACCCTATTCAGTAACAGTATGTGAAGTGATGTGAACACCAGTTTTCCCCAATAGTGACTCTTCGTATAACAGGGTTTTTCTCACCAGGGAATAACATTTTAGAAACTTTATCTAATTAAAAAATATTTGACAGATGTCCTTATTGTGTATTAACTTTGATAAAACCATAATTTCATTTTAAGTTAAACATTCCTGTCCTAAAAAATTTGAGGGACAGGAAATTAAATTGTATATACACATATATCATAACTTTAACCCCAGTCTTGTTTATTTAATTTTAGTAACTTATATGTGTATTTGTTTAACGCAATTATCACTACATTTCCATTACCCTAGACACGAAGCCATATAAATTAACCTCACAAACACTAGTTACCCAAAAATAAATCGCAGAGTGAGATCGTAGGGTGGTAGCAGACAGGTATCCTGATAACATCAACTTCAACTATTAGACTCAGGGACTTGCATAGCTGACCTCACTCTGTAGACACATTCTGACTACTTTTTCTTTACCATCAAAACCCACCACAGGGGGTTTGGATAACACTTAGATATTAAAATTATGCACGTTTTTCATTAGATTTCTGATTGACACTCATTGTCCAGCAGATAAAGGAAATGACTTTTCCAGCAAGACCACTATTGGGACTTCAATTGTTTGTCAGTCCCCTCTTACCAGGAGACCTACCGGAAGACCATACCCGAGTCCTGTCTGAGGTCTATCCAGTAACCAAAAGCAGTCTATCCAGTAACCAAAAGCAATGTTATTGATGGCTAACAATCCATCCCAGTCGGTGATGAGCCCTGAGTCAAGACAGAGGAAGCAAACCTTGCCACACTCTAGAACCACTACAAGACTCCTCTGCAGTACAGGTCCTGAAGTGCTAGGACAGACAACACCATGAGGCGAGCTATTAAGTCCAAAAAGAGAATAAAAAACCAAGCAGGAGCACAACTCATCACAGAAGCTACACCCACCTAATAAGGAAGATGAGTATTTCACCTGCCAAGCAAAACCACCACAGAAAAGCTCATCTCGCCAAGTTATGACCATTTAAAAAAAAAAAAAAAACTCAATACATTTTTTTCATTTGTACATTCTGATAATCTATCCTCTTTTTAAATTCAACATAACACCCTGAGGGCTGAGCCATAATTAAAATAACTTTCAGTGGGTCAGGATATTTTATTTAATGTGGGCTATACACCAAATCTCCTTTCTCAACCTTATGTACTCTACATAGTCTTTTTGTAGGATTCCTGAGAAAGAATTTATCATCTAGAAAATGTCCTGTTTAGTCACGAGAGTCTGTTTCTTCGAACTTGCAGACTATTATCTAAATATCACTTCTTTATTCGTTCATTCATTCTATCTGTCACTCTCCTCCAAACTATCCGTCACAGATACACAACAGTGATCTGGGAATTTTTCGAATTTCAGATGTTGCCCAGCTCGAGATCGCGAAGTTGCCCAGTCCTGATCATTAGCCGTTGCTGTAAGCTCAAGTGCTCAAATTAACTTGTCTATGTATTGTGATAAAACCATGGGACCAGGTCAGCCCTGGCCAGTAGGTAATATTGAGAAGGGACGGGTTGTATATAAGCTAAACTGTACCTGTGTATGCACTGGCTTTGTTTAATGTTGTAACATTTAATGATTTATTTTGACTAGATGATAAGTGTTTTTTGACTATGTTTTATTACAGCAACACCCGGTAGTTCACTCCGACAGAGTTCTGAGCCATCAGCTTGGACTGCCTTCCTATAAAGGCCGGATAAACCAGCGACCTATTTACAGCGGGGTAGTTCCAACATACGGCAGTTGTTATCAGTCCGATTCCCTAATACACGTTCAGTCGGGTAATTTCCCCTGCTGGGAAAGAAATTGTTAACGCCACCACTAAAGTAAGTGGAGTGCCTTTCTCCACGGCATCAATGCTAGAGAGCTACGTCTTCCATACATATTGCGTCGCGTAGCGGGACAGCGCACAGCTTGGATTTAATTCCCCCATCACATATTTAAATCTTGAGCGCAATCTTCGCACCCCTCAAGATATTCGATTTACAGCACTGGCGCAATTATAGGGCCTAGTCCTGGTCCTGATAGTTCTCTTAGTTACTTAGTCATTCCCCTTCTACCGTGAGGTGTAGAGGTTTGGAAGAGAGAGTGCCAGACTATCCTATCGGCTGTCTTCCTCCTGGCCTGATTCCATTCTAGTCCTCGGTCCTCCAAAGATTGCCTAATGTTGTCCTCCCAGCGGACTCTGAGTCGTTCTGGGTGTCTGGATCCCTGGCTCTTTGTTTCCCATGCTTGTTGTGGTAGCCGATCTTCTCCCATTCTGCAGACATGGCCAAACCATCTTAGTTGGGACTGTTCTACTTGGGTCTGCATGGGTGGGATTTAAGGCCTTGATGTATTGTCTGAATGTGGACCATGTCTCTTCTTGTTACTTCAACCACCTTCCTCAGATACCTAATTTCTGAAGTTTGGATCTGGCTTTTGTGGGTTGTAGTCATTGCCCATGACTCGCATCCATATGTCAAGACTGGGACATAGGTGAAGCGGTATACAGCCATCTTTGTTTTCTTACAACCTTTCTCTTGCTGAGGAATCCTCAATTTATGGCCTGAAAAAGTCTCCCAGCTGCTGCTTTTCGAGTGGCCAACTCTTCTTTGATGCTTCCCTTTTGGTCTATAATAGCTCCGAGGTATTTAAAGTGGTCAACCTGCTCCAGGACCTGTTCTCCCAGCTTAATCTGATGTCTTCTTTCTTCTCGTGATATCACCATGGATTTTGTTTTAGAGCTGCTTATGACCATCCCTCTCTTCTCCAGCTCTTCCTTCCAGACTTGCAGGCTGGATTGGAGATGTGCATTTGATTTAGCAATCAGGGCAACATCATCAGCAAATGCCAGCTCTGAAATACAGACCTGTCTCATCTTCCAGTACCCCACTGAATACTTTCTTGTTCTCTCCTTACATGCCTTGATGACATCGTCCATGAGTATGAAAAGATAAGGTGACAGGATATCACCTTGTCTTACACCAGTGGTGGTCCTGAACTCTTCTGACTTATGGTTTGCTGTCCTCACATAATTTCTGAGAGACTTGTAGAGCTCTGTACAGCATGAATCAGAGGTGCTGGAATGTTCTTCCTTGCCAAACAGTCCCAAAGTTTGCTCCAGAGGACCACGTCAAATGCCTTTTCCAGATCTATGAAACAAAGATGGATCTCACTCTTATACTCAAGGGCCTTTTCACTCAGCTGTCTGAGTGTGAAGATTAGGTCTTGAGTACTTCGGTTTGGTCAGAATCCGCACTGGACCTCATCCAATTGTGGCTCAGCTAGCCGTCGGAGTCTCTGCTCTAGGATTCTAGAGTAGATTTTACCAGGGACACTGAGAAGGGATATACCTTTATGGTTTCCAGATGTCGCCTGATGCTCCCATGTACTTAACCATTTCTGGTGTTATACCATCATGCCCTGCTGCTTTGCCCATCTTGATTTTTTCCAGTGCTTCCTTCAGTTCTTCCATCTGTATGTCATCTTCACCATCATTGGTTTTCTCTTCTGTGATAGTGGTTATCATTTCTGATGCTTGACCTTGCTCACCATCCAGGAGTTCTGAGAAATATTCTTTCCATCTTTCCATTATTTCCTTCGGAGCAGTAAGCAATTTGCCTTGCTTGTCCTTTACAAATTTGAGAGGGCATTGTTTTTCCTTCCTCATGTTCTTAAGGGTCTTATAGATCAATTTCTGGTTTTCTTGCGCATCTTTATCTAGCTTATCTCCAAATTCTTCCCAGGACTTCTGTTTTGCTGCTAGCACCTTATTCTTTGCTTCTGTTCTGAGTGTCACATATTCTCTATAATTCTCCATTTGTCCTGTTGTGTTTTTAGCTCCTAAGTATTGTGTCCATGCCATTTTCTTCTCTCTTATTTTCTATTTGACTTCCTCAGTCCACCAAGGTGTCCTCTTTCTCTTGCTCCCAAGTCGGACTTTACCAAAAGCTTCTGCAGCAGCTGTCTTTATGATGTCCTTGAATTTAATCCAGAGGGGTTTCCAAGTCATCAGGTTGTTCTTCTGTAGTGCTTACCGCTGCAGCAATAAGCCCCTGATATCTGGTCTTAATTTCTGGCTCTCTCAGCTTGTAGGTCTTAATGCTCATTAGGATGAGCAACTCTTTCAGTTGTTCTTTTGATTGTAAGCAGGTAGTGATCACTTCCAATCTCTGGCCCCCTCCAGACTCTAGTATCCCGGACACATTTGAATGAGCTCCTCCTAACAATGGCTTAGTCGATCACTGACTTCTCATTCTTTGTTGGTTCACATCTAGTGTATGCATGTATGCGCTTATGGGGGAACTTTGTGTTTGTAATGATCAGATTCTGCTCACTGCAGAATTTAAGGAGTCGCTTTCCATTATCATTGAGAGTATCTTCTCCATATCTTCCGATAATTCCACCACATCTAGCATGGTCATTTCCAACTCTGGCATTGAAATCTCCGAGCATGATAATTTCATCTAGGCAGTCATCCACTGTCCTTTAAAGCAGCTTGAAGAATTCCTCCTTGACCTCTGCTCTCTCATCCTCATTTGGCCCATACACTATGACCAAGCTGACTATGGTTTCTCCTTCTTTTAGTTTTACAACCATAATGCGCTCCGAGACAAAGTTCCATCCCTTGATATCTTTTTGGTTTTTGGCCACAATGCAACCCACGCCACCATTAGCTCTTTCAGATGTGGGTACACCACTGTAGAGCAGCATGTTGCCATCGAGATCCATAACTCCTTATCCTTTTTTCTTTGTTTCCGTTATAGCCAGGAGTTCTAGTTTTGCTTTCCTCATATCTTCCACCAACTCCTCTTCTTTCCCATTTATACTTCTTGTGTTCCAAGTTCCATAATCGTAGTCCGTTCCAGTTCGTCGCCTTTAGAATCAGTCCGGTTTTCTCTCTTGTAGTTCGCATAATCATGATTTAAAGCAAACAGGTGATTGGCCTGTTGTGGCTTTGCATGGTGGAGGGACTGCCTCCTTACAGCCTCTGTGCAGGCCGCCTTCCTCCTTTTTCAGCCAGGCTTGGGACCGGCCTAGGCGGAGTTCCTGATAGTTCTCTGCAAGAGGAATTTACAGCAGGGTGATTATTTCACGGATTTTGGCAGCAGAAACCCATAGAAGAAAGTGTCATCATTTCTCCGATGGCTAGCCGCCAACAAGCTGCGATCCAAGTGGAGTATAAGCGCACGTGTGCCAACGGAGTAGGACAAATTGTGAGAGTACACTCAGAAAATAAGCTGAGAGGGGAAAGAGCTCTTAATAAACTGTAGACAGGGACAGTTAGTGAATTTAATAGCTGTGTGCTGACAATACGAAGTCAGCCGCTTAATTTGTGTAGGGAGAAACTTCATTATTTCAGGGTTCCCTGCTGAAGGAATTAGCAGCACATTCATCCAATAACTTGGGAGTTTATATCTGGATTAATTATGCTCATTTATTATTTCAATTACTAGCCTTGACTGTGTCTTATATTGATACATGCATTATGTTGTTTGATGTTTTTTTTTTGTGATTGATAATTTTGCTTTACCACAGGTTCTTTTGTTGTTAATAAACTAGAAAATTACTCAGCGGATCGGACTATACTTTCTATCTGTATTCAACCTTGATTGTGTGTGTGGTCACTAATGTGTACTAAACCTTATCTCCAAGAGAGAGAGGCAGTGTGACAGTAGTTAAAACATAGTTCACAAGTGGCAGGAGGGGAGAGTCAGTATCTGTTCTCTACTCCTGATAACTATAAGTCACTATCCACATTCAACACCCTAACTCATCTATCTTCTCAGACATCACTCAGACTTTTGTCTTGTCTCAGACTTCACACAGACTTTTATCTTGTCTTAGGCAGACACGTTGAAAACCATGTGTGACACATCTGACAGAACAAATTAATTTTTTCTAACAACTTAACCAGCCTGCTGGGTAATAAAGAAAGGCATGGCTTTTAATAAGATATGTGATTTCAGTGGAAATCTAATCTAGTGTATTCTGTAAAAACATCTCTCCTTAGAATGCTAGAATTCTGTAACAGTGCAATTAACTCAACTTGAAGTAACAAGAAGAGACATGGTACGCAACCAGACGATACGTCAAGGCCTAAAATGCCACCCCCTGCAGACCCAAGTAGAACAGTCCCAACTAAGATGGTTTGGCCATGTCTGCAGAATGGGAGAAGATCGGCTACCACGACAAGCATGGGAAACAAAGAGCCAAGGATCCAGACCCCGAGGACGACCCAGAGTCCGTTGGGAGGACAACATTAGACAATCTTTGAAGGACCGAGGACTAGAATGGAACCAGGCCAGGAGGAAGACAGCCGATAGAATAGTCTGGCGCTCTCTCTTCCAAACCTCTACACCTCACGGTAGAAGGGGAACGACTAAGTAAGTAAGCAATTAACTCAAACCAACCAATGAAAAGCCAGCATTTAATGCTTTTAATTAACACAATATATACACATAATGAAATCTGGTAAACTAATCCAAAATCTGTAATTTCTGTTAAACATTGCTATGCATATTTAGACATATACCCCTCAAAATCAGATTTTAGTACTGACGGTGTACTCTCCATAGAAAAAAAAAAAGCGAGTTGCATGATACTGTGGTTTCCGGTGCGCCTTCTGGCCCAGTATCTACGACTTTAGCACCTGTTCAACGGGAGAGTGGGCTCATCCCTAATCTGTTTATGTTCCCAGTAGTAGACTATTCGCAAGCAGCCTGGGGGTGTCACTGCTCTGCGCGGACCTTGTTTACCGAGGCGGCGTCCGAGCTCGTATGGTGAAAATATGGTTGCGTTATCTTCAAAATAGCCCTGTCTTTCCCGTGGCTTTTCTGCCATCCTGCAACTTTGAGTTAGGGAGTTCTGAGCTCCAGTCTCTTTCCCAGGCATTTTATCCTGGCCTGGCACGCATACAGAGGACCCCACTTCTGGTTCTAAGTTAGCAGTTGGGGATAGGTGGGGTAGCACACTGTGCATTCCCCGTCATCCAGGGGGCTCTCCAACTATGCAGAGCTTGCACAATGCTGTGCTCTGGTTCGGGGCTCTCCCAAGGAATCCTCACGTCCTGCACAGAGCCACTTCCCGATACCCACCACCTGCCAACCCTCCATTGTAGAAATCTCCTGCATGCGGCCATCCAGTCAAGAGCCAGTATTAAGTCTGGTGCCCAAGTGATCCCCCCAAGCTCAGTGTGCAATGCTGGGTTCTCATCATGCTGCAACACAGGAGGGATTGTGATGCTCAGCCATCTCTCTCAATTCTGCACCGATAAGTGACATCGGGGACTTAACTTTGCCTCAGTACTGGGAGGCCCCGTTTCCGGGTACACCACACACAGCCAATTGAGGCAACGGTCGCCATGGGCGTGATAGACGACAAACAGTGAAGAATGAGGCAAGAAAGCATTTAACCCATGAAGTGGGGGTGGATTGGTGCAGACCAGAGCATGTACCACTCGCCGGTGGGTTCTGCATCTACACCTATAGGGTTCCACCCACTCCTCAGCCCATTTAGTCTGGCCCCTCACCCAGGACCTGTCCGGCTTGGGTGACCCTGCCAGGAGTAAAACTCCCGCCGGCATAGCTCCCGGGATCATTGAGGCGCTCAAGCTCTCCAACCACGGCAAGGTAGGCTTACATGTGGAGAGATTTTAGTACTAAATGTTGCAAATAAATGCTACTCAGCTAGGAATATTTTTTTTTCTAAAAGTATTTTTTAAAATACATAATATAAAACCATATTTGACTGTCACTCCTACAGAAACCAACGTTGCATCATGTGATCCGACATCAATGAAACAAGCAAGTACAGAACTTATCTGAAATACCTCTTTTGAAATCTTTAATGTCCTCAAGCTTGTCAACTTTACTTTATAAATTTTTAAATACTTTCAAACATATTCTGTCTGATCGAGTGTTTGTAACTTTACTACCAGGTGGCATGGAAAGTAATCGAACACACCTATCTCAGACTAGTTATCCTTCAAACGACCCTTTTGCATTTTATAGTTGTAATAACATGATTACATTCAAACCCACAAAGGAAAGCACACCTGAATAGAAATTTCTGCTAAAATTGGATGTGCTTGGCCCCAAAGTGCAGATATCACAGCCAAGCTGTGAACTAAAGCACAATGTATTCATTCACTAAAAAAAATTCCACAAAACTTGGGACCATTTGAGATTAAAAACACAGAAGCTGTCCAGCATCTGCCTATTCGGCAGCCTGTCATACTGAGCAGCAATTTTACAATCAGCAATCAGTCACTTTTCTTTTACACTCCGCAACTAGAGGCCCCCCCCCCCCCCAACACCACCCCAAAAAAAAAAAAACCTACAAATTAACCCTCTGGCAATTTGATGATATCTGTGGATGTTTTACTTAAGAACTCTGAAGCTCATTTAAAAAAATTAAACAGAATGTCATATATGAATTTTCTAACATCGCATGTTGTCACCGTCAAGAACGGTTTGTAAAACAATATATTTTATAGGGATCAAACAACTGTGCTTCACTGGGAACCTGACTGGTATTGTATTTGTAGGTTCTGGAAGTCAAGAAGGGATGTAAGTGTGATTCCATAGGCAAGTTTGCTGTAAGGAGTAGGTAGTCAATATGTATTGAAAGTGTTAACAAATATGTAAGAACAGCGTGTGGTTTTGGCGAGCAAGAGAGTGACTAGTTATAAGGAAGGGAATACGCTGCTAGCATTTGAGAGAGGAAGTCACTGTGATAAGTTGTCTCAGAATTTCAGTTCATTTTCTTACCGTTAGGACCGGCCCTTTCTTATCTTTGATTTTTGACTCCTCCCCTCTTCTTTTTCCTAGTCAATCATTGTGCTAGACAGCACATGAGGTGTCTTCACGCATGTATCTTTTGCTCGTCTTCAAAGCAGTGACAGTAACTCTTTCATGCTGGCCACAGGTCATCTTCAAATGTCTTTTGATTCAGGGGAGAGCTATCTATTTAGTATTCCTTTGCTCTCATCTATGATCTAATGTTCTCCAGGCAGAAGAGAAACTCGAGAACATCTGAATGACCAGGGCCTTTTTTTTTTCTTTCTTGTCTCTTGGGTTGCTTGGTCTTCTGACCCTTTGCAAGTACAGTTGCTTATGACCATGTCTCTTAATCTCCCCATCAAACGGGGGGGGGGGGGGGGGGGGGGGGGGTGGAGACACTACTTCTTTTATCTTGTCTCAGTGGGGAAAATCTTCTGTTTCCCTGAGCCTTTGTCATTGCTTAGATGTGCCATCTATTCGAACACCTGCACCAGATAAAATAAAGAGCAGGTGTGCTCTAAGTAAGACAGTCTCCCTATATAAGCGAGTATAAATAAAGCATAAAAACAGTTAAAGAGTTGTACAGTAAAGTGTTTTGTAGTTGAGACAGCTGAAAAAATGAGTGAAAGCAGTAGACCAACATACAACATAGAGTGATACAAAGAACCAAAGTCATGATCATACCGCTTGACTGTCATGTGTGACCTCCTGGCCAAACTACCTTAAACAACAGAAGACCAAAACAAGCCATGAGAACAGAATCTGGCAAGTTCATTCATATTCATGTACACAATGAAAGAGTTGGATGATTTATGTGCCACTCTTAGAGGCTTGAAATCAGATGTAAATTTTCTGACAACCTGAGCAAATATCCATATTTATAAACCATACAAATAAAAAAATGCAAAGATCAAGAACTGTATGTTTATACCGCTCTTCCAAAAAAATCATTACTTAGTAATCAAACATAATTTTCAATCACAGTCAAATAACAAAGCTGCATCCACATACTAACACTCACACAGCTTCTCTTTTGGTAAAAACAGCCTTACACATGCACAATTTTACTACTGACATTATTAACGACAGTAAGCACTGAGATGGTGCTCTTTGTCAGAATTTATGTAAAATCTAACAACACAATGCAAATACCTGAAACATATGGCTAGCTTACCTAAATATAATACTATCCAGATCAAATGGGTATTCAATGATACCAGTAGTTGGGATTCGAACACGCAGAATGTCCTGTAATGTGGGCAAGTAATCTGGCTGCGAGATTCTTTCAACACTGTCTAAGTAACTGCAGATTAAAAACAAAAATTATAACTTGATCTGTGAAAATAAATAACTCTACTATAAAAATCCTACGTTTCATATGCATTACCTTCTTTGGTACTTGGTCACTGACTGACATTGCAACCACTGACAACCATGTCTGGTGGCATCTTGTAGGACAGCAACAAACTGTCTCCACTTTGCTTGGTTGGTAGCCATCCTTCGTGTCGATATACATATATCCACATATATTATTATTATTCTTCTTCAAGTACCATGCCTGGTGACGTAGGTGATCATATCTCTCTACAACTTCCTGTTTCTAATATTATTTTTTATTTTTGTTGTTGACTTCTTTCCATTCATGATGTCAAACTGTCCAGTATCCGTTCTCTTTGTCTTCCTCTATCTCTTTTTCCTTTAATCTTTCCTGTTGTTATGATATATTCCAGCTTTCTTCTTCTCATAATATGCCCAAAGAAAATTGACTGCTTCTTCCTAACATGAAGAATAAGCTTCTTTTGCGCATTGGCCTCTTTCAGGCCATTACTCTTTTTGGCTGTCCATGGTATTTTTAACACTCTTCTGTAAAACCACATCTCTGCTGCCTCTAGTGCTTTTCCTGCTTGTTTAATAATTATCCATGACTCACTCCCGTACATCAGGATTGGTTCTATATAACATTGAAGAACTCTCTTTCTTACTTCCATTGACATAGAATTGTTGCATAAAATACTCTTCATTTTACAGAATGCTGTTTTTGCCTGGGCTATTCTGCTTTTCAATTCTGAGATGTATTTTCCATCCGATGGTATTTGCATCTATTGATCTGTTTTAAAACTGCTTCATTTACTTCTGGGGAAGTCATTTTATTCAAGGCGACTATTACTTGTGTCTTTCTGCTATTAAGGCTGAGACCTTTATTTTCACTTTCTGTCACTACTGTATCAACCATTTCCTGCAATGCCTTTTAATTTTTTTTGCTATTTTGACTATTCTCAGCGTACCTCAAGTTGTTAACATTATGTCCACCAACTGATATTTCTGACATGTCCTCTAGGGATATCATTATACTCGTACTTTCACTGAACAGATTGAACAGATCTGGTGACAGCACACATCCCAGCCTGACACCCTTTTTTTACCTACTGAAATGTTCTTTTTAGGCTGCTAATTTTTAAAGCTGCTGTTTGTTGCCAGTACATGTTCTTTATTATCCTCAAGTCTTTACCATCAGTGTTGATACTTTCTAACATCTTGATAATTTCCTCTTGTTTCGCTTTGTCAAATACCTTTGTATACTCTATAAAGCACAAGTATAGATCTTGTTTTACTTCTAAGGCTCTTTCTATTAATGTTCTTATAATATATATGGCATTGTTTGTGCCTTTACCTTCCACAAATCCACACAATGTTTATCACCAATTTCTGTTTTTATTCTATTTCTCACACTTTTCATGATAGTTCTTAACAATATTTTGGTCACATGAATCATAAAACTTAAGGTGCTATCTTTTTCACATTCAATGGCTCCTGGTTTCTTTGGCAAAGCTATGAGTTTAGCAGATTATCAGTTATGTGACCACTGTTATAGATGTCATCCAACAGTTTTGTTATCACTTCTAATCCAAATTCTCACAAAGCCTCCATTTCCTTTACTGTTCTATTGGCTGGACCAGGTGCTTTGCCTTTCTTCCATGTGGAAAATGGCACCTTCTACTTCTGTCACAAGTATTGGTGGTACTTCACAGTTGTTTTGGACGTTCAATTTTGATCTTTCATTATCATAGAGCTCCTTTATGCATTCTGTCCATCTTTCTATTATGTTCTCTTGACCCATTAATAATGTTTCTTCTTATTGTGACAGCGCCATCTTGAGATCTGTCGTTCTCTGCGCTGGCGCCATCTTGTCACTACGATTGCCCCCGTGGTTCACTGCCTGATTACCACATTATCTTCAGGAAGAAGATTTATTACAAGGCCACAATAAAGCCTACAAATTAGTTGTGTATATTTGTGTTTTTGCTCTAGAAATAGTTGTGTATATTTGTGTTTTCATGCCTTCTAGAGCAATAATCGCGAGTGTTATTTAAGTGGCCAAATTAATACGCGCAGCGCACTAAAGTCGAGTGATTAGCCTAGTGCCTATATAAAGAATGCGATGGCCAGCAGCGGCCTTTTAAAGTATCAGTCCAGACAAGAGAAAACGAAACGAGGCGCCCTGTGTGGGTAGCAGAAGAACAAAGACGTGACACAAAGTCTATGAACACTGCCTGGGTGTTCGGAAGTATTAAATGTTGATCTGTATAAGGCTTTGTGTTGCTTGAATTGCTAAGTCTGCTGCTGAGAGGGTTGCAAGCAACCAATAACTGCAACCCCTGTCAAACGATCCTTTATAAATTTTCTTAGTGCATGGGTCTTGGGTGTGAGGTAGCCACATAGACATAAGTTCACCGCCACCACACCTAGCCCCTGTCACAAGTGGCGTCGTCGACAGGATTGACAGACAGCACGCAGTGAAGCAACTCTTCAGCAGAGTAACAACAACCGAAACAGTAGAACACCCAGTTCAGTGCAAGGCAAGGGACGGGATCATCCAGTTTGTCAACATTTCTAGTCAACTCTACTAGCAACAAGATGGCGGCACGCAACACACGTGCTGCTAGTAGATTGGATAATGAAGATGTGGCTGAGGTGGATGACCCTGTAGTGGGACTGGATCGTCAACCAGAACAAGTACGGTACATCGTGGTACCTACTTACAAGAAAGTGCGGTGCTTTGGGGAGCGCACTGGTCCTACGGCCGAAGAATATGTCAGAGAGGTGAGAGCTGCCTGGAGAATAGGGATGATGAATAAAGAGGACCAGGCAGATGTTATTCTTTACAGTGTGACCCCAAGTGTCCGCAGGGAGCTGAGGATTCAGGCTAATGACGATGACCCAGAAGCAATGCTACATTCCATTCTTAGGGTGTATGGGGAGCATCGAAGCATTCCAGAGCTAATGGCCACGTTTTACTCTACCCGGCAAGGTTCAAGGGAGTCTCTTTTGGGAATTTTCCCATCGCATTCACGAGGTGTTTGAAAGTGTTGTAAGAGCACAAAAACAGAACAATGTCACTCCTTTAGAGCCATCCTTTCTTCAGGACCAGTTTGCTGCTTGTCTGAGAGATGATCTACTAAGAAAGTTTGCAAAGGAAATGATCATCAAAGAGCCTACAGCATCGTTCACGTCGGTGAGGGACTATGCCCTACGGTCTTTAGAGACTGAACCCACTTCTGGGGCTGGTGTTGCCAGTGTCGAAGCAGCTTCTGGGGCTGGTGTTGCCAGTGTCGAAGCAGCAAATACGGTGATGGTACCAGATGCACATGCATTAAACGCAGAAGTGGAGCGGTTGAGAGCACAGGTGGCTCAATTAGAGGCTAAAATTGATGCGATGACTCAGGAGCAGGGGAGACGTACCAGGACAGTTCGTTGTTTTAGATGCAGAGAACTAGGTCACATACAGAATCGATGTCCACAGGCATTAAACTAGACCCCTCTGCGGCTGGGAGTCAGGTTACAGAAGGGGAGCAGAATGACTCAAAGATAAAGATGGTTGGTGGTCGACCAGAGTATGAGGTACTTATTGCAGGAAAGAAAGTCAAAGGCGGCCAGGAATGTAAGGGTAGCAGGAGGCGACCCAGGGCACAGAGGAAGCCTAGGAAAATAAGATGCTTCAACTGTGGAGACTTTTCAAACCACGTGGCAGCCAAGTGTCCCCACAGACCGCTTCCTAAGCGATGTTTTCATTGTAAGTCCCCAGGCCATTTGATATCGGTTTGTCCATCAAAGAGCGCTCTCTCTAGGCGTACCAACACCTCTAGATTGCCGTCACAGTGCAAGTCAAGAGATGGCCGTGGCAACTGTCACCCTAAGGGCGCCAAGAAAAGTGGTCGACATTTAGAGGAGAAGACTCATCTAAAACACGTTGAAGGACACGTTTCCAGGCTACAACGGGCGCACGTAAGAGCAGAGACACCGTTACAGAATTGTGCAGCAGTCCGGAAAGCGAGATGTGACAAGTTGCCGTGTTCTATTCCCCTACAAGTGGGAGAATTGGTAAAGAAGAAAATGCACAACGCTGAGAGATCCAAAATTCGTGATATGTGGTCAGAAGAGGAGTACATTGTTGTTCGTGCTCCCACAATGACAGGGGGTCCATATATCATCCAACGAACAGATAGAGCGAGTCCGAGCATTAGAGTCACTGGCAATGAACTCAGACGAAGTGAAGACCAAGATGATTCGCCAGATTTGGTAGATACGACACTGGGCCTACCTGAAGCACCAGCTTTGCCAGAGGAGACAGACTGCTGCTTGCAATCGTGTTCGAAGGGTGTTGATGGGTGTTGTCAAAATGAAGACAAACAAAAGGTCAACTCGACCTACACAGTGGTGTGTAGACATGGAGTGAGGATACAGTACATGCGAATGATGGCAAACGTTCGTTAGAGTTGACAAATAGACCAATCTCACTCACTTATGGCTGGAAGTCATTTACGCCAACTACTGTGTACGTTTCATACAGTTTAATCGGAACGATCACACTTGACAGCACGGGTACAGTGACAAACAGACAGGTTTGCATAAATCATAATAATGTTGATCAATGAAATGCACTATCACATGAGCATTCATGTTGCATAACAGTACCAATGGAATGTCAGTAGACAAGCACTCAGTACTTCCAATATATATATCGCCTGACTTCACTGACAGAGCACGTCAGTTCATAAACAAGGTTCAAGATGGTCCCTAGACCTAACCTCGTTTAGCGAAGATTCCTTTAGCTAAGGTTCAGCACATATTTTTTTTTATAACAATACTGAACCACTAGTAGTGGGTTCTCTTCTGTAGCAGTGATCTCTGGACTCATCAGGTGATAGTAAGGGGCATCCCTGTTCTCTCCTTGATGATTGAAAAATATATAATTCAAAATGGCTTCTCCTCCCAGTGAGTTGTCGCTCACCCAGGATACAAACTATGAAGCGTAATCAAAGCTGATCATTCATTAAATGTCCTCATTGCTTTGTAGATTCTACCATTGATACTATTGACTTCATCACATAATATGGTGCTGCTAGGTATGAATGTCATCTTCATCTAGTTAATATTCATCTAAACGTACAACCGTACGACTGCCCATCGAATACAATGCCTCAGGAAAAGTTCATAAGAAATGCGTCTTTACCTTGGTATCAGAAATACACTAGAATATGATTCTGCCATTCCTTGGCAGTAAGAATAAACACTGGGGTGAATAATACATGATATGTCTAAAGAGACTACCTCTTTCCCCATTAATATAGAGATCACTTTTCGGCGACAGGCCGCTACAACAACTCAGCACCCATCAGGGCGAAACCTTCTCACCTCCACTTAGCGACACATCCGCCGAACAACCTTTGACCCCGAGTTCGAAACCGAAGATATAGTTCGACTTAGACATACAAAGATATTAAGATATAAGACAGACTCGTCCTACATAGACAAGAAATACACATAGATTCGGGTCATAGATATTCTGAAGCAAGAACAATCTATTTCTAACCAAACAAAGAATAGATCGCTGTAAACCTATATTTCTACGCTGAGTTTGATATTCAGGAAAGATAACCCATATAATAAAAGTATAAGTTCAACATGGGTGATATCGCTTTGACCATGAAAATATTTCGATACAAAAAATAAATATTATAATAAATATATACATTGTCAGACAAACAATTACATTTTACATTTGTATGCGTACCAACAGTAATCTGTGCGCCACACAAAAGAATCTGTGCGCAACACAGACCCTAGGGAGGGCGAAAATGGCTTAACACCCAAACCAGGCTGGTATGCCCTGCAGCCGATAGAAGGTCCTGCCCCGAGACGTTCTGAGAGAATACGACTGAAGCGCCTAGCTTAGTGCAGTTGTCGGGACGACAACAAAATCAGGCGGGGAATATGTGACAGCGCCATCTTGAGATCTGTCGTTCTCAGCGCTAGCGCCATCTTGTCACTACGATTGCCCCCGTGGTTCACTGCCTGATTACCACATTATCTTCAGGAAGAAGATTTATTACAAGGCCACAATAAAGCCTACAAATTAGTTGTGTATATTTGTGTTTTTTCTCTAGAAATAGTTGTGTATATTTGTGTTTTCATGCCTTCTAGAGCAATAATCGCGAGTGTTATTTAAGTGGCCAAATTAATACGCGCAGCGCACTAAAGTCGAGTGATTAGCCTAGTGCCTATATAAAGAATGCGATGGCCAGCAGCGGTCTTTTAAAGTATCAGTCCAGACAAGAGAAAACGAAACGAGGCGCCCTGTGTGGGTAGCAGAAGAACAAAGACGTGACACAAAGTCTATGAACACTGCCTGGGTGTTCGGAAGTATTAAATGTTGATCTGTATAAGGCTTTGTGTTGCTTGAATTGCTAAGTCTGCTGCTGAGAGGGTTGCAAGCAACCAATAATTGCAACCCCTGTCAAACGATCCTTTATAAATTTTCTTAGTGCATGGGTCTTGGGTGTGAGGTAGCCACATCGACATAAGTTCACCGCCACCACACCTAGCCCGTCACATTATGATTTCAAACAGCCAGTGGCTGTTTGTGTCCTCCTACTATCTGTATCAAATCACATATGAAGCTTTATGATGTGACAACCAACGAGATGGAGGCGCTTTAACATCTCTCCTCCCCCCTGTCTTGTGGCTTTGACTATTTAGTCAAAAGCATCGGAGACAACCGTATACAAACCGACGGACAGCAACAGTAGACTACCATCATATTATCCCTTGTCCAATCATGAATCAAAACAACTTCCTTCTAATAGACAACGACGTTAAGGTGGGTTCCAGAAGAACCACTTCGTCCGGTAGGGAGCATCAGGTGATACCTGACCGTCATCAAGCTACTGTCAGCTAAATCAGAATTAAGGATACTTTAATCATAGGAACCTGGAATGTCTGGACACTAATGCAGAATGGAAAATTAGATAATATCAAGATGGAAATGAAAAAAAATTAATGTAAATGTAGTTTATGTGAAATGCGATATACTAGAACAGGTGAAATATATTCTGACAACTAAAAAAAAATTATTCTGGAGGAAATAAACATGAAACAGGAATAGGCATAATTTTTGGTGCAGAAAGAGCAAGAACTGTAAAGGGAATTTGGGCAATATCAGAGCGAGTCCTATTAGTTAAATTGAGTGGTAGATTGGGACCCAAAGATGCATCAATAGAGCATGCAGTCAGCGACCCATAGCTTGACTGCTTGCATCAGGATCAGCGAACCAGAGCTGGTCAAGACCCTACTCCACCTCCACGTGGTGGTCCTGGAAACAGATTGCATCACTGCAGTCTGGCTGAGCGAGTAGGGATCGCAGTGGGAAGGCAAACCCGGTCCCAAAAAATGCTGTGCAGAAGTCGGATGTGTCGACCGAAAGGTGCAGATATCACAGCTTAGGCGTAAACAGACACAACGCAACCACCGTCCTTTTCAGGACGAACGAGGAAGAAGAAGAAGAAGAAAATTGAGTGGTAGATCACTAGATATAAATTTTATACAAATATATGCCCCAACTGCAGATAGTACAGAGGAAGAAATGACACATTTTACAATGAATATGATATTGCAATGACAGTGTAAATTTAGTGAAACAACTGTTATACATGGAGACTTTAATGCAGAAGTTGTACATGAAAAATTGGATGGTGTGACTGGTGGTTATGGTTTGGGAGAAAGAAATGAGAGAGGTGACAGACTGATAGAGTGGGCAAGAACGGATGATATGATAGTAAGAAACATGTGGATTAAACAGCATATTAGACACCTTTGGATGTGGAAAAGCCCAGGAAACAATGTTCATAATCACATTGACTACATACTAATATGTAGGAGATTTAGAAACTGTTTGAAATCTGTGAAAACTAGGCCAGAAGCAGACTGCAACAGCGACCATGTACCAGTAATAGGAAAACTTTGAATAAAATTGAAGAAAGTAAAGTGAGATTTAAAAAAACTTCAAGTTAGACTAATTTAAATCAGATACAGAAATGAGTGAAAGATATAACATTACAATACAGATAGGTAAAATGCAAAAAAAAAAAATACAGTGTAAAGATGAACAGTGGGAAATGCTAAAGGAATCAATACATCAAACATCAAATGAAATCATACCAGAAGTAAATAGGACTACTGTTAAAGAGCGAATATTAATATATTTTGTAGGTTGTCACACATAGGCTATTACCATTCATTTTGCGGTAATATGTCTCTCTGTGGTAAATCACGTTTTTGCAAGGGTTTTAACTTATATTGAACGCTGTATATTTAATACGTCACCAGTTGTTAATGATGTAACGCGTTTTGCATTAATTTATGCTAAAGGCTAATATTCTTGGCCTTTCGTTACTTCTAGTCTTCATGGTAAGACGTGTTTTATTCAAGCTCCATGTATTGCGGAGGAAGAGATCTATTTAAGTGGCATATTTAACTTCGAAGGCCGCCACTATATTATCGAAGATGATTCAGAACTTATTAAGAAGTTCCATATATTACTGAAGAAATAATTCCAGTACTTTTACGTTCACGTCGTCTGGTCCACATTACTTGGGTGGTATGCAACTCTAGTACAGCGGCCAGAACTGAATGGTTGAGACGAGACAGATGAAGGATTTTACTATGATGTATGTACTATATATATGCCTTGCCCATGATGTTGCTGTTCCTGAAGTTAAATAAATGAAGAAGATATATTGTGGACCCTCTACACGACGACTTGTGTTCTTCGGCCAGTGATGTCCTGTAACGATCATACCCGTCTCCATTTGTGTTTGTCAGTACGATGCATGTACATTTTATGATTCTATATTCTGATCAATTATAACTACAAGAAGAAAACCCACACGTAACAACTACAAAGAAGAAATGGATGACAGATGAAACTTTACAACTGATGGATGCAAGAAGGAAGAAGAAGCAAGACTAAATAAGGAAATAGTAAACAAATGTAAAACAGCTAAAGAAGCATGACTAAACCAGAAGTGCAGAGAACTTGAAGTGCAGCACAGAAAAGACAAAATCTTTATATAAGCAAATAAATGAGTTAACTGGCAGAAGGACATATAATTTAAACAACAACAAAAATGTATCTGTTATAGCTCTCACAATTTCATTTAGCAGCGTCCGATTGACAGAGTGGTTAGAGCGCTGGTCTCTTGCGGCAAAGGTACCGGGTTTGATTCACAGAATCATCACGTTCCAGTCTACCCAGCTGTAAATGGGTACCTTGCTTTGCTCTTGAGTTAGGGATGGAAAAGGCAGCGAGGAAGGGAACTGGTCACCCCACCCCACCTCTCAATGCTGGACCTAGTATAGTGGTCTCTTCACTCCCATACAGCAGTATCTACTATGGTACTCCCTTTACCTTTTTTTTTTTTAATTTCATTAAAAATAATACTAACACACTAAAAACATACATCTACCAGCTAACAAACAGGATGCCTTTCTCTCGCAAGATCACTAATATTTAGACATCTGTCGTCAATTTGAATATACTTGAAAAAAAGTAGTGGTCAGCCTCAGGCTGCTGATATCTCTATAGAGCCGATGTTGACTGTATGCACTTTCTCAGTGCATTTTATATTGGACACTCCTGTGTTGAGTAGAAAAGAAAGAGAAATGAAAGAAATAAAGTGAGTACCAATCTCTTCCACTGAGTGTTTTGGCTCGCTGCAGGTGACAGTCAGACACTTTTAGAAAGAAATATTTCAGGAGACTGAAATTTAAACTCTTCTCAGTTAAGCCAAGAAGCAGATCCTGTCAAGGATCCTGAGAGTATCTTAGGTCTTCTGCCACAATTCTCCTGAGGTACAGATATGGCTCACAAGATAGGTGATAAGTGTGTATATTCTTATCACTGAAGAATGCTGTATACATGAAGCCACCACACTAATAAATGTAAAGGCGTCACACTGGTACATTACATTGATAAGGGTGACTGTGGTGCATGTAGTTTGTTTGTACTAGTCATCTTGATGAAGGTTGATGGTCAACTCGAACCGACACAGTGTTAGGTATTCAGGTCACCTTGTCCACAAAGTATTGAGGCCCTGGCAAGGGATAGTGTTTATATCGAGTGAGAGTACAGGTGTGAGTTACGCGAATGGGTGTACTGTTCTGTAGAGTTGATAGGTAACAATGCACTCATTCACTCGTATCCAGAAGTCAATGACGGCTGGAACTACTGTTAACAGTTTCATACAGTTTAATGGGACGCACACTCTGACAACACAGCTACAGTCACTGGAACAGGTTGGCAACAACATCACATGCTTGAAAATGGTTTACGACATCAAATATACATTCATAAAGAATGTGAATACAACAGAACGTTAGTAGCTAGTCCCTCTGGGTTCTAGTTGTATTTACTTTCAGGCCTAACTGACTGATCGCGTCAGTTAATGTTCTCAAATATGTATCATCAATGGCTCCCTGACAGAACCTCTTCTGACGAAGAATTACAAGCTGTAAATTAGCAGGCTTTTATGACGACAATCTTAAAACCACCAGTAGTGGATTACAATAGTAGACATCTCTGTATCATCATCAGATAGTAAGGCATCCCTGTTCTCCGAACGATGATCCGCTTGGGCAAAGGCGAGATCCAAACTGGCTCCTAACTTCGATGAGCTTCGCTCACTCCGAAGCTGCATACTGAAGCATAAGTAAAGGGCGCTGTCCATCATTTAAATAATGCCGTGTAGATCATATGCATAATAATGCAATGTATATCATATGAATAATGGTGCTGCTAGCAAAATGTTGTCTCGAAAATAGTCAATCATATACATGTGCAGACCATACCATGGCTGCAGATCTAGGCATTCGAAAAGGTACAGTAAATGTCTTTCGTTACCTTAACATCCTAGAAAACACTAGAAAAATAGCACACGCCATCCTTTGGCGCTAAGAATATATTCTGGGGAGGAACATAGACATAATAGTCACACCGACGATGTCGCCTTCCCCCAGAATTTCACATCAAAGAACAAATCTTCTGACATTTGTCCGTACAGCGATCAGGATCCCCCATCATCACGGAAGTCTCTCTCGACAACCTCAATTCGACACCTGCGCAGAAGCGCGTGACCCCCAGAGTTCAACTCAAGATGGGCCGAAGTAAATCTTAGTATTCATATAAGACCCAAGAGAAGGTAACAGAGATAATAAAATGTACCAACAACTAAATCAAGGGTTACGTACCTTTGACTAACAACAAAAAGTGTTAACAGACAAATAAATATATTTCTATATATATATCTCTATATTCATTGCCTACAAAAGAATCTGTGCGTAACAGACTACCACACCCCCCGGGGAAAAAAAAAATGAAAATCATTTTTTTTTTCATCTAAGAGCAACATACAATAGGCTCACAACGCACGAATAATGCGCAGATGAGAAATATCAGTAATTTATATAATGCCAAATAGGCTAAGTCGATGAATAGATCGACAAGTGAGAATATATCTCAACATCTCAGAGAAAGTATTTCTCTAAGTATAAATATTTCCAGAGAGGTGTCACCAACTTATACTACAATACTGGCAATATCAAAATCCAATCAAAAAATTCATACAATAATTCCATATTAGGTACTATGAGTTCATGATTACCAAGGAAGAAAAAAAAATCATCAAAAACCCAGCGGTAAATATACATTAATGAACCGCTAAGTGGTGATACAATCAATATATCATATATTACAAATGTGTACATATTTTGATATAGAAAAGAACTATTGTAGAGTTAGACGTATTAGGTAGTCCAAGACATAACAGTTAGGTGGAATCATGTGGGCATCTAGACAAAATGTCTGCCATCACATTTTCTGAGCCACGGATAGCTCGCACCGAAAAATGAAAAGGTTGAAGAGCAATCGCGTATCGAGTTGATCTCGAGCTCTTCAAATTTTTACTTTGAATAGCTGTAAGAGCTTTCTGGTCAGTTTCCACAATGAAATGCGCGCCAAGAAGGAATCTTTGAAGTTTGAGAATTGATCAAACCATAGCCAATAATTTACGGTCTAAAACCGAGTAATTCCTTTCTGCCGCATTAAGTTTTCGAGAGATATACATTACAGGATGCAGAGTTTCTGAGTACTTTTGCATTAGTGCCGCTCCGATCCCAGTGGATGAAGCGTCACTACGAAGAACAAATGTCTTATCTGTAGTAGGTAATATTAAAATAGGTGGAGTTAAAAACAAAGTTTTAATCTTATCCAAAGAGGATTGGCATTCCTGAGACCAGTGGACCATATTAGGAGACCCTTTCTTTAGTAACGAAGAAAGAGGTTCCATGATAGAGGATAGATTCTGAATGAATCGTCCATAAAATTGTATAAGACCTAAGAGACTTCTCACTTGCTTTTTAGTCTTAGGAATAGAGATGTTAAGTATTTTACTGGTATTATGGTCCTCTGTCTTTAGGAAACCATGACCGACATGGTGACCTAGGAAAGAAATTTCGCTAAAACAAATACAGGCTTTAGAGGGTTTCGCTGTCAACTTATGCTCGCGTAAAGTAGACAGTAATTCATTTAACCCCAAATAGTGATCTTCCCAAGTATCACTGAAAAGACAGATGTCGTCTAGGTATGCAATGGCATCTGAACGATAAGATAGGATTCGACGCATCATGCGTATGAATGTAGCTGGGGCGTTCATAAGGCCGAAAGGCATGAAATTCCATTGAAACAAACCCCTAGGTGTAGAAAAAGCAGTAAGAGGTTTGGCGTGTTCAGATAAAGGAACTTGCCAATATCCCTTAGATAAGTCAAGTTTAGTGAAGAAATGAGATTTAGAAAGCCTAGTAAGTAGCTCTTCTAATAAAGGAATAGGTTCAGCATCGAACTTCGTAACTTGATTCAATTTGCGATAATCAACGCAAAGACGTATGTTATTGTCTTTTTTCCGAACAATAACCATCAGCGAAGAATATGCTGAACTGGATGGTTCGACTATTTTTAATTCTATCATCTCATCCAACTCTTTCTCGACCTGTGCTTGAAAATGTATAGGGATAGGATAAGGTCTGACCCTAATAGGATTATGGTCAGTTAGAATAATGTCATGTTCAATGACATGGGTATGTCCAGGAATGTCAGTAAGGACATCCTGAAATGTTTGTAACATTGACGAGACTTGTCGCTGTTCCGCCATAGATTACTTAGGAGAAACAGTGACATTTTTCCATGATTCACTAGAATGAAGTGGAATCATCTGAATAGGAAGATTAACATCTGAGAAACTTGTTTCCTCATCCTGTATTACGGACAGGGATGAGTAATGACCATGAGGGACTTGAGAATCGTCCGTCGCCTGGAAAATAGGCTGCAAATAATCTGGACGTTCATGGAATTCCGTAAGCATGTTGATGTGGAAGGTTTTATGCTTCCCGTCAATATCGACAATATAGTCAACATCGGAAATTTTGATATTTATATCGTACGGACCTTTCCAAGAGATAAGAAGTCTGTTTTCCCTACAAGGTAGCAAAACAAATGCTTTGTCACCCGGACAAAGTTGTCATAAGCGTCTCTTCTTATTGGCAAATTGCCTTGCCTTCTGTTTAGCAAATTCGGAAGAAGAAGTTGCTAATTTGCATGCTTCGATAATCTTGTGTCTAAGCGCGATGACATATTCGTAAGAAGATTTTGTGTCATCGTTAATATTATCAGCGGTTAAAAGATCATGAAGCAAAGACATAGGGCCGCGCGGTTGCGCGCCAAAGACAAGTTCAAAGGGAGAAAATCCTGTATGTTCATTGGGGACCTCTCTGTAAGCAAAGAGGGCTGCGGGTAAAACCCTGTCCCAATCTTGAGGATGATCCTCAGTTATCTTTCCAAGTAAGTTTTCGAGTGTTCTATTTAGACGTTCGACCATCCCATTAGACATTGGGTGATAGATACTACTCAAAGATCTTTCTATCTGCAGAGTAGACATTACTTGAGACATGGTATCCGATACTAGTTGGGTGCCATGGTCTGATAATATTTCTCCGGGGAATCCCAGACGAGAAAATATGAGCCAAAAAGCGTCTGCAATATCAGCAGTAGAAATGCTCTTCAGAGGAATAGCCTCTGGCCAACGTGTGCACATGTCAACACACGTTAAGATAAACTGATGTCCTCTGGCAGACTTGATCTTAAACGGACCAATAATGTCTACTGCCATTTTCTGAAACGGCCGAATAGGAATATCTGCAGCCTGAATAGGTGCAGTATGGCGTGGACCTTTAGATTTGACTTCTTGACATACTTTGCAAGATCGACAATAAATCCGTATGTCTTTGTTTACGAAAGGCCAAAAGAAAGCTGCAAGAACTCTTGACTTAGTATGGGAAAAACAAATATGTCCAGCACACTGAGTCATGAGCGTGCTGCAAAATTTTAACTCTCATATTCTTGGGTACCAGAATCTGAGAATGCATGGACTTAGTGGAGTCTTGAACCATACGTACAAGTACGCCATTCTTCATTGTAATCCAAGATTTACGATTTGTATCTTTATTTGGATCACCTTTTGTTGCAAGAGTGAAGAATTTCTTTAAGGAGGGATCATCTTCTTGCTGTTTTATAAACGAGTCACGAGAAATTACCAAGGGATCATCTTGGTTATGCGCTTCATTATCTTCAGTATATGAAGTTTGAGGAATATTAAGAGCTTAAGCTCTTGTGACTACTGCATTAGCAGTTTGTATATTTTGATTTTCCCAAACAGCAATTTGTTGCGGAGTGCATTCTTTGACTCTGTGAATATGACCGATGATAAGATCAGCGATCGGATTCGGCAGAAGACATGCGTGCACCTCTCCCGTAAAGAAAGGAGTAGCAATCTTAATGATAGCAGTAGAGTACTTTTCCAAAGTGCCGCCGAATGTTACACATTTGACTACTTTGCCTGTGGCACGGGAAGGATCTACGAGTGACTGCCTAACACCAATGGTGGTGCATCCAGAATCAAAAAGAACTGAGACTGGAGTATCACTTACTAGACCTTTATGCAAGACAAGCGAACCTCTTCCATCATGCGCGACTGACGCAGGAAGAGCGGGAAGAGGGTGGCCACAACTTAAAGTAGACACCATAGTTGGTTCGAATAATGTTTTGCATTGGGGGCATTGAGATGCTCTCCCAAAATCAAAAGCAGAACATGCCATATTATTAGAGTCTTTATTATCATTAGTCTGATTACAGGCTTCATGGGTCTCTTGCTGTGCAGAGTTTGCCTGGTAATGTGATTTATGTCTTTTGTATTGTGATCTACCTCGATTATTATTGCCTCTGCAATTATTATTGTTTGCTCTATTGTAATCCCTACTTGGGTTTGAATCATATTTTTTATGGTTACAAATATCATGCTCATTATAATGAGAATCTCTGTAAGTATGGTTTTGTTGTCTCCATGTTGGATAACTTGGATAGTTCCTATAATGACTTCCCCTGCGGAAATGTCTATAGTTGTGACAACCCCTGTATCTAGGGCTGTCAGCTCGTCTCCAGTCCTTCGAAGAAGAACCCTGATATGATTGATTACCTTGGTTTTGATAACTATTAAAGTTACCCTTTTTATCAAACCTATTTTGAGCTCCTTGAAATTTGTGTGAGTAATTAGGATTGTATGGTGTTGCTGAAGCAACTGGCATACTCTCCTTAATCTTAGTGTTGCCAAAAGTCATGTCAGGGTGTGCAGTGACATATTGGCAACAATATTCTTCCATTTGTTTTAGTGTTTTGGGTTTACGCTCATGTAGGAATTCAAGGAATGGTTTATTTACACAAGACATGATCTTGTCTCTAAGCAACAAGTCCATAAGTGCTTCATATGTTTTTTCTTTTTGGATAGCTCAATCCATCGTGTAAATGTAAGACGTGCTTTTGCAATGAATTCTGAGAATTCTACCCCTGTTTCAGGTACCATTGTCTTAAACAAAAGACGGTAATCTTCCTCTGTCAATTGATATTTTTTTATCAAGGCTGCTCTAATAACATCATAATTATCCCTGTCAGCCTCTTCTACCAAGCTTAAACTAGTCAGAGAATCACCTTTCAAATTTTCTGATAACTGATTAGCATATTGTGATTTATCCACATTATGAGTTCGACAAGAACGTTCAAATCTATCCAGCTAGAATGTTATGTCGTCACTGGAAGGATTGAACGCTGGTAGCTTGACCTTATAAGTAGAAGGTTTTCCATTAGTACTAGATGACTGATTAACACCACTCACATTTGTCAATTTCAATATCTCAAAAGCTAAGAGTTTCTGTTCATGTTCCATCTTTGCTTATTCTCTTCTTTCTTCAGATTATATTTCTAGTCTTTTATTTTCTCTGTCTATTTGCATCTTTTTTTCTTCTGATTCTCTGTCTAATCTCTTTTGTTCAGCCTCAGCTTCTCTGTCTAATCTCTTTTGTTCAGCCTCAGCTTCTCTGTCTAATCTCTTTTGTTCAGCCTCAGCTTCTCTGTCTAGCTGTATTTGAATCTTTTTTTCTTCTGCCTCCCTTTCCTGTTGTAACTTTTTCTCTTCAGCCTTCTGTGCTTTGGCATATTGAGCAAGTGCAAACTCTTCTAATCTCTCCTCAGTTTTACCCAAGGCTATCCCTTGCTTGATAAAGTAGTCTAAAGTCGCCATAATGTTTAATAATATGTGACTAGTTACCTGAAATAATAATGCAATCTATTTCGAAGTACATGGAAACAAGTTCTTAATAAACTTGATTAATCAGCTCACTTTATCCCAATCTCTGTGGGAGACAAGCCTTTATTAAGGTCTTGTATAATCAACTGTATAATAATAATAATAATCCACCACCAGTTGATTTTATACCACAAGTGCACTACACAGCTAATAGTGCATCACCAAATATATTCATAAATAGCATATGTCAACCAACAACATAATAGTATATGTCAACCAACACCATCAACAAAGGACAATCATAAAAGACAATATGAAAACATTCGCAGGAATCAAATAAATCAAATAGGAAAACTAAAGAAAATTATCACAGAAACTGTGATGACAACTGCGAGGAAATAAACAAAACAAATGACGTCACAGTGTATAAATATAAAGGGTGTATATAACTAAATGAAAGGAAAGAGGAGACCTACAAATATAAACAAATCAAAACAAAACTGAAGAACAGAAAAAATATTACAAAACAACGATAGGTACAGCTCGTCACAGCTAACAAAAATAGCAACAAATGTTGACAGCAAATTTTCAATCAAGAAAATTGCCCCTACAGAACACTAATATAGGACCTCTATGACGTGGTATACCCTATATTAGTCACCTGCCCAACCTACCCGCAGAAATATACACAACAATATCACATGTAAATATATAAACATAAATACATATAGCATACAATAGAATGTGTTGCAAAGAAGGCTCAGTTGTTACAATATAATGGTACAGTTTTCAATATCATGAACTGCCACTTAATAAATAATTAATTCTTAATATTGTAAAGTTCAACACAACCTAGAGCAGTGCAGGAAGATCCACCGTTGACAGTTCCTAAGTACAACAAGTAGGACTTCTCACTTCAGTTGCACTGTACTTCTTGCTAACACAGTTAAATATGTGATTAAATACTGATGTGTAAACTGTCTGTTCGATGTAAACGACCTCTGATCTAATTATAGCATTCGCTTGACAGGACAGGTCACGTGACAAAAAATGCTGACATCGACTGAAGACTTGTACTGCTGGTGTTCGTTGTGTCGTATCAGGCGTCAGGAAACAATCAGTAGTTGACTTCTAACTGGCTACACTGCGAAGGTTAGACCCATAAATCTGGCCACCACATTGATAAGTGTGTATATTCTTATCACTGAAGAATGCTGTATACATGAAGCCACCACACTGATAAATGTAAAGGCGTCACACTGGTACATTACATTGATAAGGGTGACTGTGGTGCATGTAGTTTGTGTGTACTAGTCATCTTGATGAAGGTTGATGGTCAACTCGAACCGACACAGTGTTAGGTATTCAGGTCACCTTGTCCACAAAGTATTGAGGCCCTGGCAAGGGATAGTGTTTATATCGAGTGAGAGTACAGGTGTGAGTTACGCGAATGGGTGTACTGTTCTGTAGAGTTGATAGGTAACAATGCACTCATTCACTCGTATCTAGAAGTCAATGACGGCTGGAACTACTGTTAACAGTTTCATACAGTTTAATGGGACGCACACTCTGACAACACAGCTACAGTCACTGGAACAGGTTGGCAACAACATCACATGCTTGAAAATGGTTTACGACATCAAATATACATTCGTAAAGAATGTGAATATAACAGAACGTTAGTAGCTAGTCCCTCTGGGTTCTAGTTGTATTTACTTTCAGGCCTAACTGACTGATCGCTTCAGTTAATGTTCTCAAATATGTATCATCAATGGCTCCCTGACAGAACCTCTTCTGACGAAGAATTACAAGCCGTAAATTAGCAGGCTTTTATGACGACAATCTTAAAACCACCAGTAGTGGATTACAATAGTAGACATCTCTGTATCATCATCAGATAGTAAGGCATCCCTGTTCTCCGAACGATGATCCGCTTGGGCAAAGGCGAGATCCAAAATGGCTCCTAACTTTGATGATCTTCGCTCACTCCGAAGCTGCATACTGAAGCATAAGTAAAGGGCGCTGTCCATCATTTAAATAATGCTGTGTAGATCATATGCATAATAATGCAATGTATATCATATGAATAATGGTGCTGCTAGCAAAATGTCGTCTCGAAAATAGTCAATCATATACATGTGCAGACCATACCATGGCTGCAGATCTAGGCATTCGAAAAGGTACAGTAAATGTCTTTCGTTACCTTAACATCCTAGAAAACACTAGAAAAATAGCACACGCCATCCTTTGGCGCTAAGAATATATTCTGGGGAGGAACATAGACATAATAGTCACACCGACGATGTCGCCTTCCCCCAGAATTTCACAGCAAAGAACAAATCTTCGGACATTTGTCCGTACAGCGATCAGGATCCCCCATCATCACGGAAGTCTCTCTCAACAACCTCAATTCGACACCTGCGCAGAAGTGCGTGACCCCCAGAGTTCAACTCAAGATGGGCCGACGTAAATCTTAGTATTCATATAAGACCCAAGAGAAGGTAACAGACATAATAAAATGTACCAACAACTCAATCAAGGGTTACTTACCTTTGACTAACAACAAAAAGTGTTTAACAGACAAATAAATATATTTCTATATATATATCTCTATATTCATTGCCTACAAAAGAATGTGCATAACAATAGGGTACCCCTCATGACGGCTAAGGTGTATATCCTAGTCTAATCACAGATTAGTATAAACATGTGATCTTGTAATGTTTGGTCCTTTTAGTAATGACTTAGGTGCTGCTGCTGTTTCTGACTGCACAGTGCCCACAGTAAGTTGTTTCCCCTGGCCAAGTTGCTGAAGTAGCTCTAAATTGCATCTGGCAAGGTTTTACTGCACAATTGAGAGTTCACCTGCCTTCATCACCACCAATGAGCCATTATATTTCAAGATTGCAACTTGACTTAACAAAGGCGGCACAGAATTAACAATGTTTTTACTGGGTTTTGGCAACAAAATACAAGTGAGAACTTCCAGGAACCAGTTTTACTGGAAAAATTTGCGGCTATGAGTGACGAAACATCCGAATCCTTCTTCGTTAATACATTTAACAAAGCGAACATTAGAAATTCCACCAGTTCAATGTTTGGCTGGCATCACGTGAACGTTTGACTGCTCCAAACTGGCAGGAAATTCCTGGTTACTGGGTCATGCCCACAACAAAGGAGGAGGAAACAAAAAGATCAGAGCGACAGAAACAGAGATAGAGAGAGAAGAGGTTGGTGAATAGCGAAGAATTTCGCGAAAACTCCTGTCATAAATGTTGGGCAGTCATTTTATCAGTGCCTCAGGCACATTCATCGGTAGTTCCCATCTTTAGCTTATTGAACAGATGGATTCTCAGTTTTATTGCCGCCTGTGAGGATGAAAATAATCTAAACTGCATAATAGTGATTTTAAGATCAGCTGGTCAGACTGAACTTGGTCCAGGATTGACAACTTGCAATGTACGTTACTTTCTCTTCCCTGTGATATTAGAGAATGCTGTCTAAAAAAAAATGAAATATTAACTTTGCAAGTCAGCAGTTTTCTCCATTCCTCTCTCCCCAACAAATTTATTGGCAACTGTAGATTTTTTGAAGACACAGCTAATGGATTCAACATTGTTATGAAAATGCTCAGTAGGATGGAACAGAGATACAGAAATATGTCAAAAGGTAAACATCGTGGCTTACCAACTCACTCCACTGCTTAGTGGCACTCAAACATCCTGATGAAGCAAAGTGACAACTGATACATAATGCAGTCATACTTGATGTTTGTTATCAATGTTAAACAAGGCCACTATCTAAAGCATTCAAGATGAAAATCTCAACATTCAGGAGATGTCTTGGAACAGCTGTGAATGTCATTACAAGACTCCAAGGAAAAACTAAGAAATTAGAAAGCTGATGGGCACAAAAACATACATGAGCTACATAGAGAAACCGAAAATAAAATGGTAATGGACAACTGGTCAGAATGCAGTCAAATCTGCTACCAAAACAAGTATTCATCAACTGATGAACGGTCCTAGGCAAGGGGGCACCCAAGAGGAAAATGGACAGATATACAGTAAAACAGCTATCTTGTAATTAAGAAATGCATCATCTAATATGGGGCATTTCTGAAATATAGAATATCTGAAGAGTTCAGGTTTAAAAAATGAAAACAAAGTTATGATTCAACAGTGATAATTCAGATATCAAAGTTCAGATAACAGGGCAAAGTGTGTTTCTTTTAGGTCTTTTTGCATAATACAATTAGGGTTGTCCTACAAGATGTTCGGTTCATTAGTTAGTGCTTATGTAAAAGTACATAATGATTACTTCATGATGCCTCAATTTAGGTAGGAATAATTTCAAAGCACAAATAATGCCGAATTTTGCAAATATAGTGACTTCAAACAGCACTGTTATCTCAATATTTCCTTTTAAACATTCACAAAGAACAACCATAACGTGTGAACTTACTATTTTGCAGAATCCGTGAGCTGATATTCACGCCTGCGATCATAGCACTCTTGGATGCCTTCATCATTCCATAGTGAAATGATGGCATCAACACAAGGCTTGTCAAATGTTGTTACTGTTTCATAGTCTATTTGACGAATCATATTGCCATTCTCCTGAAAATACAGAAAACTTAAGATTACCATCTATCTGTGTTTAATTAAACAGCAAGCCTTTTGAAAGCATGCTCCTATAGCTTATGCTGAAAAATGACTTCTGCTGGGTGTTATACCCGAGCTTCAACATTTTTAGTGACATGCTGCTTCAGAGTGATGGCAACTTTGTTACAGTTTAGGATGTTAAAAAGCTGTCTCATGTTGTTTAGAAATGTATTTCTACTACTACTTAGTCGTTCCCCTTCTACCGCGAGGTGTAGAGGTTTGGAAGAGAGATTGTCTGGATCCCTGGCTCTTTTTTTTTCCATGGACTTTGCAGTTCAATGCTTTGTAATCCTAATTAAATATAACTGTAATTCAAATGACTTAATTCAGCTACAGACAGTTACGCATGGAGAAAAAGAACTTCTTTTACGTAATCCAGTTGAAGGTAAGGTGTATGGATCATTTTTTGTGAAAATGTTAGATTAATTCTTTTTAATAAAATGCTGTGTCCATTCAATTCTTAAAAACAATATTTTCATCAACGCCTTAGTGTCCCATATAGCAAAAAAGATTTGTTGGCAGATTTATTTTTACAGTAAGATGTCCCTTGGCTAATCCTATGATGCATTGATATACTGACCGATCCCTGCTTAGTTTCTTAAATATTCTACCCATTGTTTTTAACTGCTGATGGTCTGTTATCATCTTCTTTGTTCACCCTCAGTAGTCAACTTGAATATGTTCAAAGAAAGCAGTGGTCAGCTTGAGGCTGTTGATATCTCCGTAGTTTTTCAAGGAATGGTACTGGTGATGGCCATTTGCACTTTCTCTGTTCCTCATATGTTGGGCACCTTTGAAGCAGATGTTCAGCAGTCATTTATCGGTGCCACGTTAAGAAAAGAAGCTGGTAGCATTACAAGACAGTTCAGGAACCCCCAGGGAAGAGACATAGAGGGAGACCCAAAAAAAAACACTTTAAGAAAAAAATAACACAATTTGGAGAGGAGAACTGGAGACACACATGAAGGATAAATAGAAGATGTGAAATGACCTTGAACAGATCGGCAGAGGACAAGTGGGCTAGGAGTGTGCATTTGTTGACGGCCTATTTCCACAGGAGCCACGGTAGCACAGTGGTTAGTGCACTGGCTTCCTAGCTCGGTGGTCCATGGTTCGATTCCCAGTTGAGGTGGGATTTTTTAGACCGCAATTGGCTCCGGGGTCGACCCAGCCTCATGAATTGGGTACCAGAGCAACTCTGGGAAGGTTAAGGCGGCCTGCGTGATGCCGACCACATCACACCTAGTGTGCCGATGGTCAAGAAAATATGGGCCTAACACCATATTCTTAATATGCCTCAATGGGCATGTAACGGGATCCTTTACCTATTTCCACAGGGGGCTGAATAGTAAAAATGATAATGCACCTAAGCATTTTAAATATGGGATACTAGACTGCGCAATGCTGACATGGTTTGTCCTCATTACTGGCACTCCCCTCATCCAATCCTCTTGCCCCTCCCAATCTGGCATTACTATGTTGCTGTGTGTACTTTTCTCCTTTCATTCAATAGGTGAATGACCATCGCAAGGGAAGTGATGGACCAAGTGTGGGAGGCCTTTGTGACACAGATGGGCACGGAAAAGACCTTACCGAAATTCTGGTCCTTACATTGACGAATGAATAGGAACAATATAAGCAAACCCATACCTAATATTCTGAGCTCCACAGGAATAAGTCTGAAGACCGATGAAGAGAAAGGACGTGCATTACTCAGTCGGCATATCACTCAGACGGATAAAGGTGATAAAGCTGCCCGTCAAGATATTAAGAACCATGAACTGGAAAATGGCATTAGAGGCGAGATATATTTCAACCTCATATCTGACGAAGACGTTATGTATACTTTAAAAACAAGTCGAAACACTGCTGGTGTACAGTATCAACACATCAAAGAGCTTGATGACAGAGGCATTATGCATGTAGTGATGGATTTCAACACCAGTATACAGAATGCTGAGGTGCCGGAAGACTGGCTACATAGCTACCTATGGCCACTTCCTAAACCTGGTAAAGACCCCACAATGCTTAGCAGCTTTTGAATCATCACATTGCAGAATGTCTACAGCAAATTACTTGAGATTAATGAACAGTGAGACAATTAATGAACCACCTTGAAAATGCACACATCCTCCTTGATCCTCCCAGGGTGGGCAGTTATAGACCAATAAAAGTAACATGGGGTAACGCTGGAACATTTGCATACGATGTATAAGAGGGTTTCCAGAGTAGACAAGAAACGGTTGCTGCAGCAATAGACCTGGAGGATGCTTACAACAGTGTTGACTTTGCAACCTTGATGGACTGTGTGATGGAATGTGGTGTAAACCCTTAACTGAGACAGCAGTTGCATTTCACTTGGGAACATGGACATCAGAACCAATGCACATTTGCCCGGGATTACCCCAGGGTTCTTCATTATCACCACGGTGCTGTTTAACATCTATACAGCAAATATAGCTGCAATCCAACCAACAGGTATAGGACGAATATTATCTTTTGCCGATGACTTGCTCATTTACAGGACTGGTTCAGATAGACATGAAATGGTTAAAAGCAGACACGAGACACTTCAGGCAGTTTCTAAATGGTGCGACGAAACCAGTTCCAAGGTCAATCCCAACAAAGCCTATGTGCTTTGGTGCTCTTTGAACAACTCCATATTGAAAGCAGACCTTCCAGACATTACTCTCAGTGGACAAAAAATTGAAAGGCAGAACAAGTTGAAATACCTAGGAATAACATTCGATGGTGGGCTATCATATAAGCACCATGTTGACCACATCATACAGAAGTGCAAGAGAGGTCTGGCAGCCCTAAAAACAATGGCTGCAGTGCACCTGGAGCAGAGACTACTGTCTCTCCTGTATCATCAGCTGGTCTTGTCTGTAATCAAGTATGGCCTGTGAATACTCACGCTGTCAACATCACAATGTGAATGACTGGAAAGCATTCAAAACGAAAAGATGCATATAGTCTTGGGCTGTACGCAAGATACCCCCATTGTGATGATGAGGCACATCAAAATTGCTGTCAATTAGATTCAGATATACGATGGCCCAGGTAAAAGCGTTTATGCGAGTAACCACAAACAAAACGCATCCCCTGCATGGGAACATAACTGATATCAAAGGAGCAAGAATAAAGAGGGGGATGCCATGGATGGCGCAGGCAGAGGGGACTATTAGACAGGTGACCACAGTTGAAAATATATTCAAGGGAGACGAGTGGAGTAAGTTAGATGAGAGCTGGAAGAACTACCAGCAAGTCATCATCAGCCTTGGTAAAGAGTGCAGAACTTGGGCCAATGGGACAGCAGAGCTGGAAATTGATCAGCTTATAAATGTTAATGCTGGGGATGATGATGCCATTGTGTACCCTGATGGGTCTGTCATCCGTGGTAATAAATCAGGGTGGGGCTTCTCTGCTACAGTAAAAGGCAGAACCGTTGATGAACATAGCGAGGCTTACATGATAACAACCTCCAGCATGAGAATGGAGGTAGAAGCAGTTACTGCTGCTTTAAGATGGCTGTCTGAGACTTTATTAACAAAGTCAGTTTTTGTATCAGACTCACAATCCATGCTTCGAAAGGTCCAAAATGGATGGCTCCGACATGAATGGAAAACCTCCATAGAAGCATCGAATCTTCAAGAACTGATATGGATCTGCTGTTCTGGTAATGCAGGGATACGCGACAATGAAAAAGCTGACAGACTAGCTTCAACAGCATCCATAGAAGGTGAATTGAACATGGATAAGAGAAATACTGAAGGCTATTCATGTTCGCCTATTAGAGAATGACACTGCAATCGATGAATCATCAAGGCTGAGACTGCTGGAATTGGGCATCAAACGTAAGACCAGCAGGGTTGGATGTATTAGAGGACATATCCGGTGCATATACAACCAGTGCACAACAGGAACAATTAGCATTCATACCCTTCGACATTTGCTGAGGGAGACTGAGCATCTATGAGTTTGCCCGGAGTGTAATGATGTCAATTCTGATTAACATTAACATTCTGAGTGATTATGTATCTGTCTTTAACTGAGTACAACTAAAAAACACTAAGCCTGCTTGCACCATCTTATATTTCCTAATTGTTGCATAATATTTCTTCTCATGTTAGTAAGTAGTGAGTTTCAATGTTTAATTAGTTACGTTTTGTCTGAACATATAAAAGCAACATTTTAAACTCATTTACTTAATTGCTACTCGAACCAATCTGACCAAAGCAATTTTTTTTAAATCATGAACATTGATCACATATTGATCATAACAGTTCTCCCCATGACACGAACAGTATGTCATGCAGTTTTTCATCATGCATAACTTGTAATATATGTACAGTTAGAACATCTGTAGCAGGGAGAAACTGGCAATCTCTAGACCTGGGAAACCATGTATCTAATCAAATATGTACACTGTGATTTTCTTTCGCTAGTGAATAATAATCTCAAAAAATATTAGTGAAATGACTAGGTCCAATTCTCTTCTAATACAATGCAAACAGACATCTGTGATCAAATCTCTACACAACTGACATTCCTTAGAGCTGATTATTGTTTCTGTAGTTGATAAGTTCTGAATAAGGTAAACAGAGGTGAAAATGATGACATACGAGCCCAGATACCCCGAGTTACATCCCCTATGCCTGAGCTAAAAATCTGTTAAAACACACATATGCTACAGAAACGATGTGTACATGAAAACCACTGACAGAGGTCCCTGCACCTGGTACTAGTCACAGCATTGCCAAAATCCTGATCATTATCACCATCAGATCTACATTTTTCATCACTGGATCTAGGTCACTAACGGGGTACATTTTATCAAATTTCTATTACCTGCGCAGCTGTAAGAATCCTACTGTGACGATACGGTTGTGCGATCTCATGTCCACTCCGTCAGTATCACTTTTTTCTTCATTTTTCTCTTCCTCTCACTCATCACTGTTAGTTGGCATAATTTTTGCCCTTTCATTCATTATTATGTGGCATATTTTATGCACCATTTTACTCTCTATGCTGAATCTAGTAGGGGAAAGTCTCTAACACTCCACTCCCCTATAGAAGTATTTTCTATAGGAAGGACTGTCTTTATCTTGTTTACCACTCCTCAGACGTATTTACGTTCCGCCAGGTGAACTGTGGTATTATCGTAACAATACCCAGTCATCAGACCGGTCACTCGCTTATCTCTTTGAATCTGTCTCATCACCTTTGGAAACGTGTCGGTCCAACATTTGACCCCAGTGAAAAGCAACTACGCCTAGGCCGGTCCCAAGCCCGGCTGAAAAAGGAGGAGAGCGGCCTGCATGGAGGCCGTAAGGAGGCAGCCCCTCCACCATGCATAGGCACAACAGGCCAATCACCTGTTTACTTTAAATCATGATTACGAGAACTACAAGAGAGAAAACCGGACTGGTTCTAACGAACTGGAACGACGGACTACGACTTATGGAACTTGGAACACAAGAAGTATAAATGGGAAAGAAGAGGAGCTGCTGAAAGAGATGAGGAAAGCAAAACTAGAAATCCTGGCTATAACGGAAACAAAGAAAAAAGGACAAGGAGTCATGGATCTCGATGGCAACACGCTGCTCTACAGTGGTGTACCCACATCTGAAAGAGCTAAAGGGGGTGTGGGTTGCAATGTGGCCAAAAACCAAAAAGATAGTATCAAGGGATGGAACTCTGTCTTGGAGCGCATTATGCTTGTAAAACTAAGAGAGGAGAAACCATAGTCAACCTGGTCATAGTGTATGGGCCAAATGAGGATGAGAGAGCAGAGGTCAAGGAGGAATTCTTCGAGCTGCTTCAAAGGACAGTGGATGACTGCCTAGATGAAATTATCATGCTCGGAGATTTCAATGCCAGAGTTGGAAATGACCATGCTAGATGTGGTGGAGTTATCGGAAGATATGGAGAAGATACTCTCAATGACAATGGAAAGCGACTCCTTAAATTCTGCAGTGAGCAGAATCTGATCATTACAAAAACAAAGTTCCCCTATAAGCGCATACATCCATACAATAGATGTGAACCAACAAAGAATGAGAAGTCAATGATCGACTAAGCCATTGTCAGGAGGAGCTCATTCAAATATGTCCCGGATGCTAGAGTCTGGAGGGGGCCAGAGATTGGAAGTGATCACCTGCTTACAATTAAAAGAACAACTGAAAGAGTTGCTCAGCCAAGGAACTGCCCAACATCACGCAAGAAACTAAGTAAATGAACGGGAGAAATGAGCATTAAGACCTACAAGCTGAGAGAGCCAGAAATTAACACCAGATATCAGGGGCTTATTGCTGCAGCGGTGAGCAACACAGAAGAACAACCTGATGACTTGGAAACCCTCTGGCTTAAATTAAAGGACATCATAAAGACAGCTGCTGCAGAAGCATGTGGTGAAGTCCGACTTGGGAACAAGAGAAAGAGGACACCTTGGTGGACAGAGGAAGTCAAAGAGAAAATAAGAGAAGAAAATGGCATGGAAACAATACTTAGAGCTAAAAACACAACAGGACAAATGGAGAAATATAGAGAATGTATGACACTCAGAACAGAAGCAAAGAACAAGGTGCTAGCAGCAAAACAGAAGTCCTAGGAAGAATTTGGACAAAAGCTAGAAAAAGATGCGCAAGAAAACCAGAAATTGTTCTACAAGACCCTAAAGAAGTGAGGAAGGAAAAACAATGCCCACTCAAATTTATAAAGTACAAGCAAGGCAAATTGCTTACTGCCCCGAAGAAAGTAATGGAAAGAAGATTTCTCAGAACTCCTGGATGGTGAGCAAGGTCAAGCATCAGAAATGATAACCACTAGCACAGAAGAGAAAATCAATGATGGTGAAGATGACATAAAGATGGAAGAACTGAAGGCAGCACTGGAGAAAATCAAGATGGGCAAAGCAGCAGGGCATGATGGTATAACACCAGAAATGGTTAAGTACATGGGAGCATCAGGCGACCTATTACTCTTAAGAGTCCTACAGGCAGCGTGGTGCAACAAGACCATACCAAATGATTGGGAAATTGCCATCATAACACCAATTTTCACAAAGGGTGACTGTTAAAGCAGAATATTAATGTAATAAGTATCTTGACCACACATAGGCTATTACCAGTTAATACACGCGGTAATATGTCTCTCTGTGGTTAATCATGTGTTTGCACGGGTTTTCACTTATATTGAACGCGAGATATTTAATACGTCATCGGTAGTTAATGACATAATGCGTTCTGCACTAATTTATTCTAACGGTTAAGATTCTTGGCCTTTCGTGATTTGTATTCGTCGAGGAATCATATCGATAACCATATCGATTGGAGGCCGACCTCTTTGCAATCTACGTTTTGCTGATGATATCGATCTGATAGCTGGAACAGAATCAGAACTTCAAGACCTTACCTCTAGACTGGAGAAAGTAACAAGAACGTATGGGATGGAAATTAATATAGAAAAAAGCAAGATATTGGTGAATAGCCATAAGAAACATGTTCCGACCAACATTACGTTAAATGGGCAAACGTTAGAAGAAGTTAACACCTTTAAATATCTCGGGTTCACTATATGTAGTGATGGAAGATCAAGTAAAGAAATCAAGACAAGGCTTGAGATGGCCTCAGCTGCCATGACAAGGCTGAATGTGATCTGGAAAAGTAACATCAGTTTTCCTGTGAAGATCAAATTATACAAATCACTTGTATTATCTATTCTCTTGTATGGGTGTGAGGGCTGGACACTCACTGCAGATACAGAGCGAAGGATTCAGGCTTTCGAGCATAAATGTTATAGAAGAATTTTGCGCATTTGCTATAAAGAGCACAAAACAAATGTCTATGTTAGAGAGAAGATAAACACCTATGCAGGTCAACAAGAACCACTTCTGTCAGTAGTGAAACGTCGAAAGCTTGCCTGGTTTGGGCATGTAACTCGTCATGACTCCCTTTCGAAAACGATCCTCCAGGGAACAGTTGAAGGTAAACGAAGAAGAGGAAGGCAAAGAAAATCCTGGGCTGATAACATCAAAGAATGGGCAGGACACGGTTTTTCCACACTTGTACGCATTGCTGAGGATAGAGAGCAGTGGAGGACCCTGTCTGCTGATGCTTCCACCATGGCACCCCTATGACCCATGACGGGTTACGGGTTGAGATGAGATGATTCGTCGAGGACGGACGTATTTATGTAAGCTCCTAAGATACTGTGGAAGTTGAGCTATTTGTGGCATATTTTATTATTTGAAGGCCGCCACTATTATTAAGATATTGGATAAGATGATCCAGAACCTAGTGAGAGGTTTGTGACAACCTAAGAAGTATTCTATGATATAATTCCGCGTCTACATTTGTCTGACCCACATTACTTGGGTGATCATCTTCGTATGCACCTCTAGTACAGCGGCCAGGAATGTTAATGAGACGTGACGACTGAAGGACAGGATGAAGTACTTATATATATGCCATGCCATTATGCTATGATGTAGTTATCTGCTGTTGTTAATAAACGTCAACCATATTATGTGGACCCATCCACCTCATGGCTTGGATTCGTCTGAACTGATGTAATGTATGTTCTTGCCCATCTCCATTCGTGTTCGTCAGTACGATGCCATTTTGTCACTGAACTTTGCAATACTTTCAACTACATACCACAAGACTAATATCATCCGTAACAACCAGGATTATATGGTGGCCTCCAGTATGGGGATCGTGATCAAGAACGTTTTCATTATGTACCATGAAAAGACTGTGGATGAAAAAATTTTTCACGTACGTTACATAACCTTGTCATCGTTGACTCTGATCTACATATTCTGGCACCGAGTGCGCATGACTGCCGCTCAGCTGTTAACCGTCAAATTTCTGCCATGTTTCATGCAATGAATGCTTCACCTCAAGTCCACTGCCAGATGTCGTTTTTCAAGGTTGCTGTCATTGTCAATTGATGTTCGTGGCCATTGTTTACTGTACCATCATATCCTACACGTCCATGTTGGACCACGATTCCATGGCAGCACTGGATTCATCTTCGAACTAGCATCTGGAGGATAGCGGTTTTTCAGATAAGTGACCTGTTTTTTTTTGCATTGTGATCAGTTACGTCTGATAAACCCTTTCTATCAGTGCTTTTTTCTTTGTGTAACTATTCATGTTCTGTTGTCTTTGCGGGCGGTTGGGAGGAGATTCAATGCGAGCGAGAACATGTCATTGCAAGATGACCGCACATTGAATGTTCTGTAGGGCTAGATTGTAAATTTCATGCAGTAGTGCTCCCGTTTCGAGCAATCTCACCGATGTTCTGACTACTGTTTTGATTTTTTTCGATAATTCATGTCTACTTGTGACGTTTCATCTTTTCATATTGTAATGCATTGTTGTCTAGTTTCATTTTCCTTATTTTTATGATAGTTTTGTTCATGCTGTTGTTCTCATATACCTTTCGCTTAGTTTATACAGTTATCTGTTTATACTCAATCTGGGTCCTATGTCGTCCATTTTTAGCAGTGAGATTGTCCTAATTACTGTTTTCCTTATTGTTCTCCATTAGAATTTTATTTTCTTACTGCTAGTGTTTCCCTGTTTGTTCTTATTCTTTGCTTGTGATATTACTTTATATACAATTTTTATTTTTTTCTCTTGCACCATATTTTTTTTTTCTCTGCTTCACTACATTGATATTATATAAATTTGCATTGCTATTATTGCTATAAACTATTGCCACATTCTTTGCTAACATCAAACTGTAAAGCCACTAGCCATAATATTTATATTTCGACTAAGTGAGTCACATTATTAGTTAACATGGCTACATTAGATTACTTTGTCGAGCAGGGCAAAGCTTTTGGTTATAAGGTGTACCAACAGCAACAGCAGCAACCACAACCACAAGATCACCATAGAAAGAAACAGAGCAATTCAGCCCAGGGAACTGAAAGACAATATTGTAAGGCGTGCAAATCTGACACGCACTTCACATCGGACTGTAAGAGACCTAAAACCGGCCCTTATAATGCCGCATGCCTGATCAGGGGGCCAATAGGGAAACATGACCCCCAGGCATATGAACAAAATTCCAGCCACCCTTCTATTACTGAGCAAGTAACCATGGGTAACCAAATCATACAGTGCCTGTATGATTCGGGTCTCAAATACTCGGCTCTAGTTTCCTCATCTTTGGTGAAGGCCCACCAATACACTGGTGAAACTGTAGAAATACAGGGCCCCGGAAGAGCATAAAGACTATGACTCTTCCAGTTGCGGAAATTGATGTTTCAACCCGATTGTGACATATTATGATAATAGCTTTCATATATCTATTTCATCATCTACATTTTTGTCACCTATGCACGTTTGTTAACATAAAACCCACCTACACTCAGAGATCTGTCTCTTTTTCTAATTTAGCACGCATATTTTATTGCTGTTCGCTATTTCCTTTGATGAAGGTTGACCAGCAGACCTAATTAGCTAACGCTGAGCCGGTTACCTGTAATTTTTAACGCCAGCGATTGAAAATTGTTGTAATAGATTAGACAGTGATCAGGGGAAATAATTCGAGTAGAAAATTTTGAACCAAGGGGCAGCCAATTTCTATTACCTTCCCCTGCATCGTTCGTTTGAAAAGTAATTAAACACGGTGAGAATCGCCAGATCAAAGGACAGTGCTCGCTAGTATGGCCCATACGAGCAGAGACGCGTAAAATTTGCAGATTAGCAAATTGCAGATGCCTGATCTAAGCGAGCGCTTTAGGTTCTGGTTTTCGGTTTTAGTGTGAAAAATCCCTCTGATTCGCCGATTAAACGATGAATTCTCCAAAGGCGTTAAAAGTAACATGTCTAAGCGAATTTCTTCCAATTTAATATAATTTCACCAGCATTTTGACTCAAGTTATCCAGTACCCACAGATCTTAAAGACATCTAGCTTTGATTTCTAGAATCACTTGTATTAGTGAAGTTTCTTAGTTTTTCGTTGGAGATAGTCTTAGAATTTCTGTGTTTGGGGTAATTATATTTACTAGTATTTTTGAGTGATTTAAGTGGTAAAATCGTCAATTATATTTTACTAGTTTTTTTGCTGTGCAGAGTGATTTACTAGATAGGTCCGTCATTTATATTTCTCTAGGTTTTACTGTGGTACATCGGCTAGCAGAATAAATATTATTTCTAGCTAAACTATTCCAGCTATAAAGTAAATTTAATTAATAGCTAGTAACTAGTCAGAGACTATTTTAACCGACTAGTACATGCACTGTTCATTATGAGTATTAACGAAATATATATTTATTTCTAATTCATGATGTAATCTTTTTTTTAAATGACTAGAATTTATTTCACGGAAGTTTTAAACGATAAGACAAGCTCTAAGCTTGTACTTATAATTTAAAGTTAAATAACCGAAGTGGATAAACTTCTTATGTTTTACGCGGGGGTAAGGATAGGATTGAATCTTTTGGCCAAATACCATCACCAACCAAGATCTGCGTGTACAAAGAATGGCCACCGACCGAGCAAAGTGGAATCAATTTGTTGTTGCCCTACAAGACGCCACTAGGCGTGATGGCCATTGACTGCTTTGACGGTCGATGGCTAAGGATCGAAGAAGAAGGATAGGATTGAGAATACTATATTATGGTTAAGTATTTGTATTTTTTCTCCTTTACACAGTATTGGGTCAAACCCTAAACCTTACCAGCAGCTTCCATATATATCTGAGAATAACCATACAAAAGAACATTTTTGTACTTAATACCTGGGTCTTCAAGGTAAACCTGTCTGGCATTGTGTTTTGCACCCATAAAGAGACAGAGTACCAACCCAAAGAACATTAAGAATAAATATTGTAACTGGGCCTATAGATCCAGATTATATTCTTTCCCAAATCTCATTTACATTCAGCCCGTAGTGGCGAAATCACAAACATTAACATTTCCCGACGTTTGACCATTTGTGGTGTGACGGAATTTTTATACTGAGAGAAGTTACCAACCTGTCATTTCCTATGTACTGGAAACCTCAAGCTATTGACACTGTGAGCGCTGTTAAATTTCTTACCTGGACAAATTAAATGTGACATAAACAGTAATCCTAAATAAAAATAACAAAGAGAACGCTTCCCGGAGAAGTGAAATTAACCTGTCTTTGAGGAGCTGGTGTTCTCTTTGCCAAAAATAACACTGGATTTGCTGTGTGTGTGTGTGTGTGTGTGTCCTAAAGATTGTTCCAGAAGATACAACACAAGTATTAGGTAAGAAAGAATGTTCGTGGCCACGGTTGTCTGAGAAGAGCGGAAGGATGAATGAATAATTCTCATATATATCTTGTAGAATCCATGTACTCATATAAACCTTTTATGGAATGGGGTAGGGTTAAATGCATTTCGTGTATTAGGCGGGTGCGAAAGGGGAGTGGGACACTAACTGCCTCTTATTCCCCACCCGTCTATAGACCAAACCGTTATCCCTGTAAAATGCTCCCTGAGGAGTATGGGAGTAATTGCCATACAACTTAGAAAAGCAAGGATTTAGGGTGTTATCGGCCCTTTGTGACTGCTTCAGCTCTGAAATATTCGGGCTGTTTAAAAATAAGAGCTAGGGGCCGCTTGGGCGTTTCCTGTGTTCTCTCTCTCATGTGTCGACTTGGAGTCACGTGAGGGATCTCCAAGAAACACATATTTCCTCACTAAGATGAGAGGGTAGACTAAATCATCTACTACTGCGGCATTGATTTTCCCCCGTACATATCGGTGTCGTAGATTTTTTGACAGGTATTTAATATCAATTATGGTCCCGTCTGAATAGAACTAGAACAGGTGATATCCATGTACTCACTTTGTGTATTTTTTAATGCAAGTTTTGCTAATGCTGTCCCTTTCAGAATAGATTAACGTATAAACTCTGTTCTTTACTGTAGAGGGAAATCCTAGACCATAGCGTATAAATCTTTTGCTCTTTGGGGTTAATAACTTTCTTCTAACGGGATCTTGTCTCAACAGAGGGAGGGAGGATTACACCTATGAGCCTAACTCTATAATTAATTCATTAACTTATGTTTATTTGTATTTGATTGATATTCAAAATATTGCTGTTGTGAAGTTCTTTATGATAAATAAAATTTACATAAACTTTATTTACATGTGTTGGTCAGCTCGTCCCAACATATCCCTACATCCATTAATATAGTTTTCACGTTTGTGCATCTAATTGTCGTCACTTATCTGTGTGCGTGTGTAGATGTGAGTGGTTGAATATACACATATTTATAGGAAAACTGTCTGATCTAAGAATCTCAGTCGTAATTGATAGGCTGGATAGATTATCTCTCAAATCCAGGGACAGACTTTACCTTTCACCATTTCACTTGTGAAAAAATCTATTTCTTTACCTTATCTCCCACTGAGCTATCACCTGTTCTAGTTTTATTCAGACGGGACCATAATTGATCTTAACCCTTTCAGCACCAGTATGACGTATGCCGTACGGCATAAATCTTCACAATTTTTGTCGCTGTGCTGTAGGGCGTACGTCACGGAAGTAGCGCGATACCTCGTTCCCATTCACCTATATGATGTACGGCGTACGTCCTATTTTAAAAGCACCAGAACTCTTCTGTTTACAACCGTATCGGCAATTGCTGGGCATAATCGGATTCAGCATTAAAAAATCTGGCCACTAAGCTTGAAACGAACAACAAAATATTTTACTGCTAGCGAATACAGTAGAACTGATGTGATTTTACCAAAGCGAAAGTTCACAAACATGGACGCTGCTGTACCACCGAACCATAAACATCTTGTGGAAAAAGAGCATGAAAATTCTTGTTTGAGTTGAATTTATTCAACTTGAATGATTCTGACAACTCTTTTTACTGAGATTCTGGTAATCTTTACCTTTAGTGCCGTCGAGTATGTTTAATATGTGTATTTTCGTACCACTTAGAGTTAAGGTTGAGGTTAGGTTTAGGGTTCCCTAATTCTAATGCTGACTCAATACACATATTATACATACTCGCCGGCACTAAATGTAAAGATTACCCAGATTCAGGGTCAGAGTTTGTGTAGTCTGGTTCAGAATATACTTTTAATGGGTTTCCTTTTACGATAAACTGTTTACAGTCAAATTAAAAATATGACCCCTAAAATTACAATTATCCTGTCGTTCAGGGGAACGAACTAAGCTGAAAATGGTGTTGTCATTTGGAATGAAAAACCCGTCCTTGCTTACTTACTTATTTAGTCGTTCCCCTTCTACCGTCAGGTGTAGAGGTTTGGAAGAGAGAGCGCCAGGCTATCCTATCGGCTGTCTTCCTCCTGGCCTGGTTCCATTATAGTCCTCGGTCCTTCAAAGATTGTCTAATGTTGTCCTCCCAGCGGACTCTGGGTCGTCCTGGGGGTCTGGATCCTTGGCTCTTTGTTTCCCATGCTTGTCGTGGTAGCCGATCTTCTCCCATTCTGCAGACATGGCCAAACCATCTTAATTGGGACAGATACCTCATTTCTGAGGTTCGGATCTGGCTTTTGTGGGATGTAGTCATTGCCCATGACTCGCATCCATATGTCAAGACTGAGACATAGGTGGAGCGGTATACAGCCATCTTCGTTTTCTTACCAACTTCTCTCTTGCTGAGGAATCCTCGATTTATGGCCTGAAAAAGTCTCCCAGCTGCTGCTTTTCGAGTGGCCAACTCTTCTTTGATGCCTCCCTTTCGGTCTATAATAGCTCCGAGGTATTTAAAGTGGTCAACCTGCTCCAGGACCTGTTCTCCCAGCTTAATCTGATGTCTTCTTTCTTCTCGTGATATCACCATGGATTTTGTTTTAGAGCTGCTTATGACCATCCCTCTCTTCTCCAGCTCTTCCTTCCAGACTTGCAGGTTGGATTGGAGATGTGCCTCTGATTTAGCGATCAGGGCAACATCATCAGCAAATGCCAGCTCCGATATATAGACCTGTCTCATCTTCCAGTACCCCACTGAATACTTTCTTGTTCTCTCCTTACATGCCTTGATGACATCATCCATGAGGAGTATGAAAAGGTAAGGTGATAGGATATCACCTTGTCTTACACCAGTGGTGGTCCTGAACTCTTCTGACTTATGGTTTGCTGTCCTCACGTAATTTCTGCAAGACTTGTAGAAGCTCTGTATAGCATGAATCAGAAGTGCTGGATTATTCTTCCTTGCCAAACAGTCCCAAAGTTTGTTCCAGGGGACCCTGTCAAACGCTTTTTCCAGATCTATGAAACAAAGATGGATCTCACTCTTATACTCAAGGGCCTTTTCACTCAGCTGTCTGAGTGTGAAGATTAGGTCTTGAGTACTTCGGTTTGCTCAGAATCCGCACTGGACCTCATCCAATTGTGGCTCAGCTAGGCGTCAGAGTCTCTGCTCTAGGATTCTAGAGTAGATTTTACCAGGGACACTGAGAAGGGATATGTTTCTATGGTTTCCACACTGTCGATTGTCACCCTTTTTGAAAATTGGTGTTATGATGGCAATCTCCCAATCCTTTGGTATAGTCTTGTTGTACCACGCTGCCTGTAAAACCCTTAAGAGTAGTAGGTCGTCTGATGCTCCCATGTACTTAACCATTTCTGGTGTTATACCATCATGCCCTGCTGCTTTGCCCATCTTGATTTTCTCCAGTGCTGCCTTCAGTTCTTCCATCTTTATGTCATCTTCACTATCATTGGTTTTCTCTTCTGTGCTAGTGGTTATCATTTCTGATGCTTCACCATGCTCACCATCCAGGAGTTCTGAGAAATATTCTTTCCATCTTTCCATTACTTCCTTCGGGGCAGTAAGCAATTTGCCTTGCTTGTCCTTTATAAATTTGAGAGGGCATTGTTTTTTCTTCCTCATGTTCTTTAGGGTCTTATAGAACAATTTCTGGTTCTATTCAGACGGGACCATAATTGATCTTAAATACCTATCAAAAAATCTACGACACCGATATGTATGGGGGAAAATCAATGCCGCAGTAGTAGATGATTTAGTCTACCCTCTCATCTTAAAGAGGAAATATGTGTTTCTTGGAGATCCCTCACGTGACTCCAAGTCGACACATGAGAGAGAGAACACAGGAAATGCCCAAGCGGCCCCTGAGCCTTATTTTTAAACAGCCCGAATATTTCAGAGCTGAAGCAGTCACAAAGGGCCGATAACACCCTAAATCCTTGCTTTTCTAAGTTGTATGGCAATTACTCCCATACTCCTCAGGGAGCATTTTACAGGGATAACGGTTTGGTCTATAGACGGGTGGGGAATAAGAGGCAGTTAGTTGTCCCACTCCCCTTTCGCACCCGCCTAATACACGAAATGAATTTAACCCTACCCCATCCCATTAAAGGTTTATATGCCCTGGTAAGGCATTTTTCTTTGAATTACTTCTGGCCAGGTTTGCGACACGATGTTAGTCAATTTGTACAAGAGTGCTCTGTTCGTCATAACCTGGCCAACCGGAAGGATGAAACTGCCCAGAAAGAGTTTGAGCAGAGTACCCAACAGCCAACATTGGATAACTCGTACATCAACTCAACATTTATGTGTAGTAAAACAGAGTTACGCCAAGCGCAGGACGATATTACCTGTGCGCCATACTCTAAACAGAGTCGGATAAAAACAACCCATGCTTCAGCTGGAACATTCCACAAGGAAGATGGAATTTTAGTTCGACGAATGAAGGCGGGAGCTCGACAATTAGTCATCCCACTCCCTCTACGGCCTCAGGTTATGAAAGCGGCTCATATATCCTCATCAGGGGAACACTTTCCCTTGGGTACTACTATGAGGAACCTTCAAGAGGTTTACTTCTGGCCCAAACGATGGGAAGACGTTCGTGAGTTCGTTCACAAATGTACACAATGCCAAGCGAGCAATTCAAACGCTCGCCAACGACATAAGGAGGAGAAAAAAACTCGCACCGAGAACCAAAACCAGTGCACAGTAAACTCACGGACATGTGACCGCCCAACGCTGGATATTCTACAAATATCTTAGGATAGGGGGTCTGTGATGATACGGTTGTGCGATCTCATGTCCACTCTGTCAGTATCACATTTTTCTCTTCCTCTCACTCATCGCTGTTAGTTGGCATAATTTTTGTCCTTTCATTCATTATTATGTGGCATATTTTATGCACCATTTTACTCTCTATGCTGAATCTAGATAGGGGAAAGTCTCTAACACTCCACTCCCCTATGGAAGTACTTGCTATAGGACTGTCTTTATCTTGTTTACCACTCCTCAGATGTATTTACGTTCCGCCAAGTGAACTGTGGTATTATCGTAACAATACCCAGTCATCAGTCCTGTCACTTGCTTATCTCTTTGAATCCGTCTGACCACCTTTGTAAACGTGTCGGTCCAACATTTGACCCTAGTAAAAAGCTGCTGATCGTGTTGACACAAGCTTGTGTTGTGCGTACAATGAAAGAAGACAACATTGTCTGACCAAACTTCTGTCTGGCGGAGGCACGCAGATAAAGGCGATAATTGGATAATCTGTCGGGGTAGACATCTTGGCGGAAGACATTACGCCAGGAAAACATGGTCACAATATTGTGGGAGGCAAAAAGATGCAGCCGAAACAATATTACATCTTATTATAAAGAGGTAACGCGTGGATGTTCAAATTAATATTTTGAAACACATGAGAGTATTATTTTTTGAATCTGAAAAGCCCCTACCCACGTAGTGCTGAACGAAATTCGATTTGATTGGTTTGAAGTGAGAGCCAGAATATACAATGCATTCTATTGGAACATTCGGTGGAAACACCATCTGTGAATTGAACTGAGAATGAGAGATATAATCTAGTGAACTCAGAAACACAGAACAGACAGCTTCGCAACTTCAACCGAGCAACTCCCAAGAAGCCAGATCGACCAGAAAGATTTAGGGCAACTCTCAAAAACCAGATCGACAGTATTTGGGCAACTCTGAAACCTTAAGAGTAAACCCACATATTTAAATACACAGACTGTAAAACTTCAGGACCAGGACTTTACATATTAGGACTGGAAACCTAGGAATTGGATCATCAGTCATAAGAGAAATAATATCCCAGACCAAGTGTATCGCAGAACACCCGTCGAAGAGGAATTACTAGTTTCCCAGGCCAAGTGATTCATAGAACACCATAATAAGAGGAATTTCTCAGACGAAATTGATTCGAGAGCATTGGCACTGAAACTGCTCAAGTCCATCTGAAAATCTGTGAACATTTCTATTACAAACGTGAATTTAACATGTTTTCTTGCTAGTGGATATATATATGAGGCTGGCAACCTCAACATATGAAAATAGTATATTCATCAACCACTACAGCAAGAGCTGGTGATTGTTTATAACTAGTCGTGCGGGAAACCCGACAGCAGAGCGACCCGAGACTCCGACTGGAGCAGTGATGAGTGATGACTACATCATATGTGCCTCAAGTGTAACATATTATCTTGTGAGATTTATGTACCTTTTTTAATTGTAATTCAGGCAAATCATTATTCGTGTACTCCGGACGCAATTTCCTAGTTAACACCCAGAAGGATATGAGTGAATTTTCATCATATTCCCTGAGTTACACTGTGTGCTCGGGAATTTAATTCTTCTGAGAGGTTAACATTGGTGGGTGGAGCGCATGACAATGGGCCTGTTAGTTTGCGGCGAACAAATGTACTCAGCGGGCATTTGTTTCTTTCTATTTGTCTAAAGTTCGTGGTTACAACCCATCAGACGATTTGTGGTACTAACGCAGCTAGTGTGAGAGAAAAGCATCCACAATAACCGCCTACAGTGGAAGAGAGTGTGGAGAAGGCTTTCGTCATCACAGAATTGATGAACCACAACTGCAGAACTCACTATACAACCTAAGTGCTAACTAAAAGGCAGCAGCAAAAAGGACATTTCAGTTAAACTGTAAGTATAAAGTTAAATTTCCACCTACGTCTCAATGACGAGAACTTTATAACTATCAAAATTCCACTAATCTTTCCATATTTATTTTAACCTGTTAAAGATTATTCCACTATTAAATGTGTTACTTGTTGTTTTAAAACTAAACAATAATAGTTGATTCAGTTATATGTATGAAAGCAAATGTATGAGCCAGAATATTTAATATATATATATAAATACTTAGACATATATTTACTGTCAGAACAACTGGGTAGACGATATCCCCAGTTGTCAAGAACCAATTTACTATGGTTGCACCACTGTAGTGTGGATTATAATAACAGTTATAAGCTCGTTATTCTAGAAGTGTGACCACACAACAATGGCTGACATAAGTAATCAACACCTTCTACAGGTACTTCCCTTTAATATCTATGCACAACACAATCAGGCCTCACACGGCCAACAAACGCATGAAATACAATATAATAATGAAATGCCAATGTAACTTGCCTTAACAGCTTAATTTATTATCAGCATCATACACGACAGTACGACTTACACTGAAAAAACACTGCGATGACTATCGCTCACATTGAGCGGCAAAACTGTGACAATGGTACACTCAACTCATTGACACCTTATAAATCTACGGTCTGTAGCAAATTCAATCTAGACACTACACTGTACTAAAATAACAACGTAATAATATACCAGGACCGATATATGGCAAGCACTTGGAACACATAGTCCATAACATGAACTTCACAGCTAACTTGCTGGAAAACGGGAAAATATCCATCCTACCAGGACAATGGCTAGATTCTGACTCCCCTTTTTCGCGACTGATTTCTCGGCTTCCGGTAGTCACCTGACTCACCGGTTTTGCTATATCCGGCATTGCCTGGCTGACTTTTCGTACAAAAGATGCACTGCGAAATAGTGCCGTGACATCCACCCCACCCCCTAAGAGAGAAAACGAAGTTTTCTTCCATCGGAGGAAGCTTCGCCTGACCCCCGTAGGAGTTTGGACGACCATATGCCATTAACAGCATCTCCTCATCTGAACCGAGAGTGCCAAAGTTCTCCACTACCATTGTCGTTCCTGCATTCTCCAACCATCCGGAAAAAAAAACCAATATGGACATAAAGTAGGTTACCCAAGGTTCTGGCAGTCGTGAAAAATGACAACGACTGTCCACCCCAGGTCTACCATAACACAGTGCGCTGTCCACTAATAGTAAGTCTTACATAGGCATACGTTGCAATTGATCCAAATAGCACAAAAAGACTTTCGTCACAAAATTGATGTATATAGTAAATTGGCGCCATAATACATAAATTCTAAAGCATAACATAGTATAGCATAATCATAAACATGATCTTTAAAGTGCCCGAGACACCTCTACCATGGTTGCAATTACTTGCTACCCATTATCAAATGTAAACACCTCCTCAGTTCTCCTCACTACATTATAAAGCTGTACAGAACACTTCTATTTATCAGAATAGTGCTGGTGGCGTGGGTCAGACTCTGCGGTTCGGTTCATGTTAACCGAAACACCTTAACTGAACGCAAACCCGAACCCTATCCCTGCTATTGCTGGACTATCAGCAGGTGGTTATGGAGCAGCGACATGTGCTTCCACCTGACTGCATCATGCGCACCCCACCTATTTGTGAATAGTAACTCGTGCAACCTTGGTATTGTCTCGCAATGACAATACCTCAACGAATCTAACTGGTGTGACCTCATTAAACACTCGTCTGAGTGTGCGCCAACTAGCACTCAGGGGAACATTGCGAACCCATACCGCGCGGTTACTCGCTATCAGGCCCTCAGATATGCCTTTTCTGTTCCTATTCATGTCCCACGACCCCGGACTATGGGTATTCATGCGCGCCTGTCGCGACCCCCGTTTCAGATGTACTTTCTTCTCAGGTGGTGATACCTCGCCCACCTGATCATCCGCCTCGGGACTTTGGTGTTGCTGAGCCTCTGCTCCAGCCAATCCCGTGACGTTATGCACTCCCCGTACATTGGCGACGATCAAATCGGCGATTGGGTTCTCTAGTGTAGCGGGAGGTTATTTAAAATTATTTATATGTAAGAGTATGCCAGTAAAGAGTTCTGACCTTACAAGTAATACCCCAGTCTTAGAAATAAGCACTGGTGTATTGTTATCATAAAAATAGTCAGACTGTAAAAACCCTGGCCCAGTTGGTAAGAAGTAGTACCAGGATTTAAGGTGTCTCCTCCCTATGACTATCTTATGATTACTTATATTCTAGGGGATAAGTAAAATGAACATTCACTGAAACCACAAATGGAAGAAGTGAATAAATCCTCAGGTACAGTTAAAATAGTTTAATAATTACACTAATATTCTATTTCTACTAGTTGGAAAAGAGCATATACATATATATAAAAGTATTCACATAATTACTATTATGGTCTGTTTATACTTCAAGATCTTAAATAATAAAGTTACTGAAATCACTGTTATTAGTCCTTTGAATTTAAGGATAACTGTCATCAGTTGACTGAGTTTCTGTATGGTTACTTATTGTTTTCAACTATTGGCTGTTTCACATGTATAGGTGGTCAGTGTCAAACAGGACACTTATCTTTCCAACTTGATACTGCTGAAACTGTCCTTTGCTGATATCAGACTTGGTAGGCCCAACAGTAGGGATGCCAATGACCAGTTGAAGTTCACTCTTTGGGGTCCTGCACTTTGGTGGGATTGCCTCGGATGAACTACACATTTTTTTTTTTTTTTAACGTTCGCCCGCTAATACTCGAGGCGAAATCTCAGGTTATTATTTATGTCTAACCTGACATTGATTTTACGTGAGTATCCCTTTATTTCTTGTACAGAGACAGGTGTCCCTCGCCATTCAGGCAAATACTCGCCGATTTCGGAGGTACCCATTGCAGCTGGGTCGGCTCAGGAGCCGCCAGTCCCTGGTCGACGACACTCCTTCAAATGTTCTCGCCAGGTCTCGAGTTAATACAGTCCAAATCCCGGTCGATGAAAAATCCTCAAATGCCGTCGCCCGGGTTTGATCCTGTATCACCCGGTCGCCAGAGCGGTGTTGTAACCACTACGCTAGCGCGGCTCCCACACCGGCTTCTGATACTGGACAGTCTGGTTTGAGTTATTTCATGGAACCTGCAACATATCAGCCTTGGCTAGTATCTGGCTAGACTTGTAGTTGACTAGCACAGATGTCAGACCAGTCAGTCATCAGATGTCACCGTTATACAATCATAGTAAGTAAGGACATCATTTCAGTGATATAGCATTAATATTAACATTTCAATTAAGTGTAACTGACTAGCACATAAGTCAGACAAGTCAGTCATCAGGTGTCAAAGTTATACAGTCATAGCAAGTAACATCAGTTCAATGATATAGAATTAATATTAACATATCAGTAATAAACATCATCTGGTTTATTCCGCTCCTATACATCCCTTCATATTCTATAACTTGATCCTTCCAAATCATATCAAGTACGAATTCAAATACTGATGCTATCCTTAGCATCTACACAAAAGTAATACATAAATAAAGAAAGTGAGTGACCACGTGATCAGGTTGCTTTCTACTGAAACTGGCTGTAGAACACTCCAGTTTACTAGCTGTAAATGGGTACGAAGTTGTGCGCTCGAACTAGGGAAGGCAAAGGCAGCGAGGAAGGGGACTAGTCACCTTAACCTCGTAAACTGGGATCTTCCATGATGAAGTTTCTAACACTTCATTTCCCTATGACAATCTCTGCCATGGGACTGCCTTTATCTTCGTAAGCGATAAAGCAATATGATAAATATAACTTCATTAGGCCGTGGGGCTATTTGTGATTACTTTTTGTACAAGCAACACTCATCCATAATGCACATGAATAAATCATATTAAAATAATAATACGTTATATCAATGAATATTATACAGGCATATTTTGTGAATTCTGTATGAACCTGAAATAACAAATATTATACACGGTAGTTATCATAATTTCGCTTACCCTCAGACTTCAGATACTGGACTTAAAAATGTTTCTGGCGATCCGCTCACAATTCATGGGTCGTGGCGAAACTCTGCCTCCAGTCTGTCTGAACCCTCTTTCGTTGTCTGTAGCTCAGTTTACCGATACGCTTTAAATACGTATAGCGCGGACGTATCGGAGAGAGTACCGACGTCACAGCTTAAACCTAAGCCTGAAAAATCCTTCCCGAACAGTGATTTCGGCCGAACTGTGCGTCGACTGAAATTTTGCCTTTATCATTCTCGGCATATATAATATCCATATAGTTCCATCTTATCTAGTTTTATACAGCTGATAAAACTCTATCTTCCTATCCATGTAATTTCCCAAACTGTTATTTGTTGATTTTAATATTTAGAACAGAAGTGGGTTTACATGCTTTTAGCGTAACTGTGGGCAGCCGAAATACGCATATATCTCCGTAAATGAGAACTTCCTACCGTTCCATCTTATATGCAGTTATACACCATCCTTCCCTGTACTGAAATGTAAAATCCTTTTCATACGGATTCCCTTCTGTTTTTATTTATCGTTGGCGATTTCCTCTGTCCGATACACATTTCGCTGATACGCCGCCATTTTGAAAGCGGTCGTTCGATCGTAGACGGGTTTATAAATCTAACTGATCCCGTTTGCAATGACTTGAAACCAATTTTGCGACATAGCTCCCCCATATTTTAAGCTGGATGATATCTAGCTTAACTATTGGGTACAAGACAATTGCAAATCGACCATTCCGAGGTTAGTTTTCCTTCCTTCTATCCTCCTCAAGCTCTGTGGGATGGCGACTAAGAAAATCTGCACCCACATTCTGTTTTCCAAGAATATATTCATCCTTTACTATCTCTCTCCTTCCTGTTCGGCTTTTCATCCAGGCTCTTACTGCTGGTGAAACCGGGTCGGTAGGTTTCCCATGAAGTTTACCGCCCTCTTTTCGTTGATAGTTGGATGTGGTTTTCCCTCGCAAATCCGTAGGTGTTTGATTTTCGCTACGTGATTTGTTCCTTTTTTCCCGCGCATGGGGTTCAGACTGCAATTGAACCTGTGTGGGATGTTTCCTTTCCCCTCCCGTGCAAATCTCGGGAGTACCCCTGATTGCTGGTTTGCGTGTAGATTTTTGATGAAGACTCTTCCGTCGACTTTCTGAATCTACATAGGTGCACTCTGGACAGGAATGTACATACTGATTTATGTCTTCCGTAATACCTGGCCAGTAGAACTGGGTGGCTATTCTTTGTTTTGTGGCACCATTACCCAGGTGTTCACTCAAAGTTGATATGTGTCCCCAGCCTATAACCTTATTCCTATAGGTGGATGGTACAACAATTTGACCATGACTTTTCGTCCCTCTGCCAGCTTTCCTGTACAAGAGTCCATGTTCCCTATAGAAGTGTCCTTTCCTTGGTGTGTTATGTGTCTTTGACAATTTGCCAAAACAAGGCTTCAATGTGCTGTCTGCTTCTTGAGCCCGTTTCATTTCAGTCGAATGAAATTTTAAGTTGGTGTCCCTCTCTATGTTCCTGGAGTCAGACCTGGTCTGGGTTTCTGCCATAACCATAGGTTTTACAGGGTCTCCCAAGAAAACATATTTACGCCCCAACAGTAGGGGGTAAAAGGGATCATCTATCACTGCTGCATTTATCTCCCCTTCCACATAGCGACAACTGACCTGAATCTTTGCTATGGGTAAAGTAAGGGGTGATGTTCCTTTTAGTGGCCCTTGAATATCTACTGTTTCTGTGGAGATTTGTTCAGGGCACACCAGAGATGCACACACGACTGCGTCATAGGACAAACCTGTGTCATACATTCCTGTGACTTGTTTGCCATTCACAGTCACTATCTCCTGGGTAGGTGGGTGATGGAGGCTATTCTGACCCACAGTCAGTTCCTTCCTAACAGAAGTCCTCACCTGTAGACATGCAGCATGATGAAGGGGTTTTTTCCTCCCACATTCATCCGTGTTGTGGTTGCTCATCTTACAAAATTTGCACCACTTAGCTCCCTGTTTGTAGGGTTTATTTTCCTGAGTCTGAGGGTTCTTGTCCTTATTATCAAATCTTTGCTTGTTTCTGTATGGTTGATCCATTTGGTCAAACTGGGTATTCTGCGGTGGTGGCTTATATCCTTCTACCTGCTTCCTTTTTGTTCCTACCAATTCAGCTTGAGCTGCTTGGTATCTCTCTGCACATTTCAAAATGTCTTCCAGCCTCTCTGCTCCTTGTTCCATAAGGAATTTCCTCATTTCTTGAGACATGGAATCTTTCACTTGCTCTAACATAACCATTTCTTTCAGATCCTCGTAGGTTTTCTGATACTTACCTAAACTACTCCATTTCAACAAATACGTTTCTAGCCTAGCTGAGAACTGGTTATATGTTTCTCCAGGTAGAAGTTTAGAAGTTCTAAATTTCTTCCTATATGCCTCAGAGTTCTTTTCATACCGGATCAGTAAGGCTTGCTTTAGTATTTCATAATTTTCCTGATCTTCTTTGGGGAGTTTCAGAAACACATCATATGCAATACCTCTCAATCCCTGGGATAACTTTAGACTCCATTTTTCCTTTTCCAGTCCATATGTAGAGGCTAGCCTTTCATACCTATCCAGGTACGACTCAATTGCGTCCTCCTTTTCAACAAATGGATCTAGGTGGAAGTTCATGGCCCCATTTGCTGTGTTCTGAAAAGAGCTATTCGCAGAATGAGGTGAGCTATTACCATGGGTGATAGTCCCAGCCTGAAGTTCAAGATCAAGCTGTCTCATTTTCAGCTCATGGTCTCTCTCTGCTTGTAACCTCCTTTCTTCTCTCTCCGCTTCTAATTTCTTGGCTTCTCTCTCTGCTTCTAATTCTAATTTCTTGGCTTCTCTCTCTGCTTCTAATTCTAATTTCTTGGCTTCTCTCTCTGCTTCTAATTCTAATTTCTTGGCTTCTCTCTCTGCTTCTAATTTCTTGGCTTCTCTCTCCGCTTCTAATTTCTTGGCTTCTCTCTCCGCTTCTAATTTCTTTGTTTCTCTCTCTGCTTCTAATTGCTTTGCTTCTCTCTCGGTGTACTTTTCACATTCCGTCGTGACATACCGGATCAGAGCGTCACCATCCATGCCAAGCTCTTTTCCCACCTGCAGTGTAGCCGACCTAAATTTGACCAAGTCAGCCATGATGTATCTGTAGTCTAGTAGGGCAAGCGATCTTACTCCAACTAATTTACTACAATATAATTAACTTAGTTAAAATTAAAGTTAATTAAACTGACTTCACCATATATGAAACAGCTTTCTTTATCTGTACTCAATGGTACTCCTAAAAAATATAATTATTTCCTACTATGTTACTCTTTCCAAAAAAAAATTTTACAAAACAAAATTTTCTACACAGCAGAAATGGAAAGTTGGCTCAGGAATATCAAAGATATATCCCGCAGACGAGCCCCCACTGTAGCGGGAGGTTATTTAAAATTATTTATATGTAAGAGTATGCCAGTAAAGAGTTCTGACCTTACAAGTAATACCCCAGTCTTAGAAATAAGCACTGGTGTATTGTTATCATAAAAATAGTCAGACTGTAAAAACCCTGGCCCAGTTGGTAAGAAGTAGTACCAGGATTTAAGGTGTCTCCTCCCTATGACTATCTTATGATTACTTATATTCTAGGGGATAAGTAAAATGAACATTCACTGAAACCACAAATGGAAGAAGTGAATAAATCCTCAGGTACAGTTAAAATAGTTTAATAATTACACTAATATTCTATTTCTACTAGTTGGAAAAGAGCATATACATATATATATAAAAGTATTCACACAATTACTATTATGGTCTGTTTATACTTCAAGATCTTAAATAATAAAGTTACTGAAATCACTGTTATTAGTCCTTTGAATTTAAGGATAACTGTCATCAGTTGACTGAGTTTCTGTATGGTTACTTATTGTTTTCAACTATTGGCTGTTTCACATGTATAGGTGGTCAGTGTCAAACAGGACACTTATCTTTCCAACTTGATACTGCTGAAACTGTCCTTTGCTGATATCAGACTTGGTAGGCCCAACAGTAGGGATGCCAATGACCAGTTGAAGTTCACTCTTTGGGGTCCTGCACTTTGGTGGGATTGCCTCGGATGAACTACACCGGCTTCTGATACTGGACAGTCTGGTTTGAGTTATTTCATGGAACCTGCAACATATCAGCCTTGGCTAGTATCTGGCTAGACTTGTAGTTGACTAGCACAGATGTCAGACCAGTCAGTCATCAGATGTCACCGTTATACAATCATAGTAAGTAAGGACATCATTTCAGTGATATAGCATTAATATTAACATTTCAATTAAGTGTAACTGACTAGCACATAAGTCAGACAAGTCAGTCATCAGGTGTCAAAGTTATACAGTCATAGCAAGTAACATCAGTTCAATGATATAGAATTAATATTAACATATCAGTAATAAACATCATCTGGTTTATTCCGCTCCTATACATCCCTTCATATTCTATAACTTGATCCTTCCAAATCATATCAAGTACGAATTCAAATACTGATGCTATCCTTAGCATCTACACAAAAGTAATACATAAATAAAGAAAGTGAGTGACCACGTGATCAGGTTGCTTTCTACTGAAACTGGCTGTAGAACACTCCAGTTTACTAGCTGTAAATGGGTACGAAGTTGTGCGCTCGAACTAGGGAAGGCAAAGGCAGCGAGGAAGGGGACTAGTCACCTTAACCTCGTAAACTGGGATCTTCCATGATGAAGTTTCTAACACTTCATTTCCCTATGACAATCTCTGCCATGGGACTGCCTTTATCTTCGTAAGCGATAAAGCAATATGATAAATATAACTTCATTAGGCCGTGGGGCTATTTGTGATTACTTTTTGTACAAGCAACACTCATCCATAATGCACATGAATAAATCATATTAAAATAATAATACGTTATATCAATGAATATTATACAGGCATATTTTGTGAATTCTGTATGAACCTGAAATAACAAATATTATACACGGTAGTTATCATAATTTCGCTTACCCTCAGACTTCAGATACTGGACTTAAAAATGTTTCTGGCGATCCGCTCACAATTCATGGGTCGTGGCGAAACTCTGCCTCCAGTCTGTCTGAACCCTCTTTCGTTGTCTGTAGCTCAGTTTACCGATACGCTTTAAATACGTATAGCGCGGACGTATCGGAGAGTACCGACGTCACAGCTTAAACCTAAGCCTGAAAAATCCTTCCCGAACAGTGATTTCGGCCGAACTGTGCGTCGACTGAAATTTTGCCTTTATCATTCTCGGCATATATAATATCCATATAGTTCCATCTTATCTAGTTTTATACAGCTGATAAAACTCTATCTTCCTATCCATGTAATTTCCCAAACTGTTATTTGTTGATTTTAATATTTAGAACAGAAGTGGGTTTACATGCTTTTAGCGTAACTGTGGGCAGCCGAAATACGCATATATCTCCGTAAATGAGAACTTCCTACCGTTCCATCTTATATGCAGTTATACACCATCCTTCCCTGTACTGAAATGTAAAATCCTTTTCATACGGATTCCCTTCTGTTTTTATTTATCGTTGGCGATTTCCTCTGTCTGATACACATTTCGCTGATACGCCACCATTTTGAAAGCGGTCGTTCGATCGTAGACGGGTTTATAAATCTAACTGATCCCGTTTGCAATGACTTGAAACCAATTTTGCGACATCTAGGACAAACGCGTTCACTCTACCTGTTATGAACGGGGTGTCCACATTAATACACGCCTGGGGGTAAGACTCAACTTTGCCCCCAAACATGGTACACTTTACAGTTTTGCCTGTGAGGCAGGATTCGTTGATGCACGAACGACGCACCCCGACTGTAGTGCACTCAGTGTCCCTCAACACCGAGACTGGTTTCTTCTTCACCACACCTTGGTGGAGAGCTACCTTGCCAGTCTCATGGACCGCCATCAGACATGGTGCCACATGCCCGCAGTGTAGCACTATATTCTCGTTCGCATGGAACAGGGGACGACACCCCACACAGTCCTCGCTGTTGATTGTGTCCAACACAAACGCGGAATTCACGCGTTCAACTGGGGTAGGACACCTGTCAGCATAATGATTATTGCCACCACAATTGGAACACCTGCGCTCCCTTTTTGACTCATCGCATGGACTATTGCTGGGGCTTTTAGCTGGTGAAGACCGCGCATCGGAGTCGGAAGATCGACTCTCTGAGGAACCACTCCTCTGCTTGGAATGTTTTGTTTTATAAACAAAACCGATCTTCGTCACGAGACTCCTCAAAGCGTACCTGCTTTCGCGTTTGGCGCTCTCCTCCGTCGCTATCACTTTTCCATTGTCGGTTGTGCCAATTCGACCAACCATTCCGATGGGATCAGAAGTTCCCGTAATTCCCTCTGCGTGGTTGGTAGGGACTGGAGGGCCTATCATCCCTCTGCTCTTGGCACCTGTCTGCACCGCCTGACTGATTTTGCCATGGTTGTCGCTGAACTTTGCCGACACCAGCAACTAAGGCGTCTGACAGACCCGACTTCTGGATGGGTTTGCCCGGATGGGCAAGGACATAATGATGGCCCAACTGTGCCATGGCCTCAATGTCCTTTGGCTGGCGCTCTTGGAAGAAAGCTACCAATTCAGTAGAACATGACGACAACACTTTGTCCCGTAGCATTAGATCAACCAAGCCACCAAAGTCTTTTGGAATGCCTTCCAACTTGATCCATCTATTCAGCAGAAGCTTGATCTTCAAGATGAAATCCTCGAAATCCTGGTCTGCACTTGGCATAGTGTTTCTAAACCGTGTCCGGTACCCGTCAGCCGTCAAACGGAACTTCCGGAGCAACCGTTCCTTCACCTTGTCATAATCTGCCCTTTTTTCCAGCGGGAGGCTATAGAAAGTCTCCATCGCAGGCCCCACTAGCAATGTGGATAACAGAGATGGCCACTGATCTCTGTCAGCCTTCCATGCCACGCATTTGGCCTTGAACCTCTCAAGGAAAAAATCTAAACTGTCGAAAAAAATCTAAACTGTCGATTTTGTCGTTAAAATTTGGCAGACGCAGCCTAAAGGGATGATGAGCCAGCTCTTACACTACCATATCTCACTAGCACCCACCCTGGTACTGTACTCTGACAGTATTACAGTTCTTTATATTCTATCTAATACAAATGTTTATAACTGGCAAAAATGAACACTCCACAGATGAAAAGACACACACTAAACGGAATGATAACTAACAGTCATGGTGAATAAGATGACAGACAAAGTTTGAGCAGAGATAGACTGATATATACAATGCGTGACTGACAACGAACGGAAACCAGGGATACCTTTTAACGTATTTACAAGATAGCAATAAGGAATGAGAGAACACACAACTTAAACACAACAATACAATTACTGAATGTCCAAGACAATGTAAATACAAACTACACCAGTGCACCTAACAAATACTGAGCTTGGAATGTTAAGTAGGGCAGTCGCAGGAAACACTTCTGCCTGACCCCGCCACTAAACATGCACAGCCACCCCTAGAAAGGAATCAGTCTAATCCAATCTTTTCCCACAAGTAAGAAAAGGAAGAATTAAACTCACCACCCGTCCACCCTTGAACTCACAAATATAATATAAACACAGCAGACTAAACAGCAACTACACTTAACAATGAAGTGTTGAGAGCTATCTCCTTCACTAGTCACTAACTAAATCATCCCCAATCAAAATAAACTAAATACCATATAAGCAATAATAACATAATAACCTATCAATAGATTTACTATATATATATAACACTAATGAAAAGAGAACAAAAAACAAGGAAAGGTCAAGAAACAGAACAAAGCTTATTGCTTTATGCTAACCTCACACAACCCCAACGGAAATGTCCCACTACTCTAGAAGACCAGACTGTACGATAAGCTGTACCAGGTGGATAGACAGAAAAGAAAATTTTGAAGGAAGAAAATAGAATTTACAGGGAAGAACAAAAAAACATAAATACAACAGATCATACCCAGATATTCAAACAATAACTTAACTGATGATCCAGCGATGCTCCTCCACATAGCTCCTCAGACACAGATGATGATAGATGAAACAGCACGAACTAGACTTCACAGACTTTAATACATCAAAACGAAAATAATGTTTCACAAGGAGTTATCTCAGCAAAGTCCACGGCAAGAATAACGGCCGTATATCCAATAATGTCAAGATAACAAGACTTCTTCACAAGTCTATGTGCCGGATAATAACAATAATGTCTTTTGGCACAGTGATGCGTATAACAAATGCGTAAAGTTCGATACTTCGTCTCTTCAACCTATTCTACTCTACATCGTTTATGAACCAACTGCCGACACCTGTCACACTAACCTCCGCTGCTCCGACTGGATCACCACCTTCCTAGCACTAAGTTACAAAGTGTGCCTTGTAATATATCAAACTGTGATGCCAGCCGCCAGCTGCAGCCTTCCTCTATCACTTTTGACACTGCTTCTAACAATACTTGAACACCCTGGCACAAAATTAACTTTCCAAAACAGTGTCGAACACAATAAATGCCAAATATTCTCTGTAGTGACAACAACAACCTTTCGCTGTGCCCCATTTCTAATCTAGGTCAACTACCGAGAGCGGGTCACCACCAGAACGTAAACAGTTCACTGCTACTGTTTATCGACAAACCAGAACACACTACCGAGAAAACCTGGAAAACGTGAACACACGCTGCTATAACTTCTCATATGTGTGCATAGAACTTCTAGCCTTCTATAATCTATAATACAAGGGGCTTAACACATAAGTCTTGGGCCTGACCATGAAGGACATGTCACAGAGAGCTGAAATTTTGTATAGTGTTTATTCCTTTTCAATACAGCCACCGTCTGAATTGACACACTTCTGCCATCTCTGCTTGACCTTGAAAAGACCTTGGGAGTAAAACACCCTATTTTTCAAACTAATCCAGTCATCACATGCCAGTATAACTTCTTCATCGCTGTCAAAATAATTTCCTTTTAGCTGTTTTTTAAGATTTGGGAATAGAAAAAAAGTCTGATGGAGCCAAATCTGGAGAATATGGTGGGTGTGGAAGAATTTCAATATTCAAATCGTTGGCTGCTAGTTGCACAAGCCGTGCTTTGTGAGAGGGCGCGTTGTCTTGAAGCAAAGGAAGATTTTGAGAGCGCATTATCCCTCGTTTCCTGGACACAACCTTTCTTAGTTTGGTGAGAAGATCGGCATAGTACTGTCCATTAACTCTTTCAGGACGAAGGGGTTTTCCCATGTTTTACGCAAGAAATTTTTTGCGACTCAGATTTTTCATATAGTGTTACCATGTAAGTCTCAGTTATTTCAAAGTTTTTAACAAATATAGTCATGTTATATATATTTAAAAAGGAAAATGAATGTGGATTCTGAATATGTTCAGTTTATAAATTTAAAAAAATTTTAATATGTATAAAATAGTTGGAGACTGTGAAGAAAAAAATTTTACAAAAAAAACCAAAACAAAAACATATCAGAATTACCCACTCAAGATAGCAAATCAATCACTTATGTTATCCAAGATACAAATATTTGTAAACTACATTCATTTTGGAAATAAAATACATATGGGTTCAAGTTTATACTCTAACTACTTTTCAATTGGCTTCAAGAAAAGGAAAGACACTCTTTTGTCACAAATTTTCTGCGGCACAGGTTTTTCATATAGTGTTAACATGTAAGTGTCAGTTATTTCAAAGTTTTTAACTGAATATAGTCATGTTATATATATTTAAAAAAGAAAATGAATGAGGATTGTGAAAATTTTCAGTTTAAAAATTTACAAAATTTTTATGAATATAAAGTAGTTAAAGACGAGACAGAAAAATATTTTACTAAACAAAAAACAAAACAAACTTATCAGACTTACCAATTGAAGACAGCTAATCCACCATCCAATATAGAAATCACTGTAAACTATATCCATTTTGGAAATAAACCACACATCAAGTTTATACTCTAACTACTTTCCATGTGTCATCCAGAAAATGAAATACACTCTACTGTCACAAATTTACAAATAATTGAAAAAGATCACAAAATGTGATATATATGCTGAACTGCTTTCACAAACAACACTCATTACACCCCAACTTATATTTACAACTTAGCTTTAGTGTGCCATTTTAGGAAACATTCATCTATGTGCAGATGGGGGTGGCCAGTGCATCCGGCACAATAATAGTTTGTCCTTTTCCTGTCGTCAGGTGTACTGCAAACTTTACACCTATTGAACTTAGTGCTTCTTTGCATTATATGTTTTGCACCCTCCAGTCTTTCCAATGGGTTATCTGATAATTTACTTGGCCTTGGAGGATTTAGCATGCGGCTGATTTCAGGCATTGAGGATGCGGCCGAAGCACACAATTCTCTGATCAGTGTTTGTTTGAACAACTTTAACGTAAGCTGCGATTTTCCAACTCCAACTGGTCTTGTCAATTTGTACAAAATGTAAGCGTTACAGGTGGCTATTTCTAATATCCAAAAGAAAATCTTCTTCCACCACTTCAAGAACTTTCTGTTGAAGAAGCCGTAATACCCTATCATCTGATCCGCCTTGTCGCAACCATTCATGTTATGGTTATATTCATGAATGATAAGAGGTTTCTCCTTTCCATTCACCATGACAGGCGCAGCAGACCCATTTGTGGTAATAATTGTGACAGGTTTTTTAGCTTTTTTTGTCCTTCCAAGCAGCAACTAGCATCTTTTGCTCAGAATTGATATAATACTTAGTCTCCATATGCTTTAGGTTCAAAGACTTCAGCTGCTGTGGGAATCCGACTCTGTTCGCTTGAAGTGTTCCAGTGTAATATTGTTTCCATTTAAGCATTTCATTTACTAAAAGTTTTGTAGTGTACCACCTGTCAGCATAAATGTGATAGCCAGTTCCCAGACAAGACAAAAGTGTTCCAAAAATGTTTACGGAATTGGCACCAGCTGAGTCCCTTCTGACTGAAGGATCATAGGAGGTGTCTGATCCAAAATATGTTAGCAAGTTTAGCACATAACCTGTTTCACTATCCACAAGCCCAAAACTTTTAATGTGGTATTTGTGAGGTTTTTTTGCGTTATATTGCTTATATTTCCACCGACCTTTCCATCCTATAATCATCTCATCAATAGCTACGTCTTGGTTCGGAGTGTATGCCGCAACAAATTTAGAGCATAACATTAGAACGAAGGTGTTACGTGCAGTCTTTGATATCTTACAATATTATACATTGGTATACTTGTTATGTTGCAAATATTTTGTAAACAAAATAGTGCTTAAGGAAAAGTCATTATTGAGTTACTTCCCTTGAAAGTTGTGTCGGCTTTTTCGATCGAACTCCGCGGATAAATCCAGTTTTCTGCGATTTATTCTTTGTTTGGGTAGTAATAGATTGTTCTTGCTTCAGAATATCTATGGCCTGAATTTATGTGTATTGTTTATCTGAGTAGGACGAGTCTGTCTTATATCTGTATATCTTTACATATCTAAGTCGAACTATATGTTCTGTTGTCTCTAGAGAGGTCAAAGGCTATTCGGCGGATGTGTCGCTAGAGTGTGGTGGTGATTTGGCTTCGTCCTGATAGGGACTGTGTTTTCTATGTCGGCCTGTCGCCGGGGAAAAAGTGATCTCAGTATTTGTGGGGAAAGTGATAGTCGTCTAGACCTATCGTGTATGCTTTACCCCAGTGTTTATTCGTATTGCCAAGGAATGGCAGTTTCATATTTCTTATACCAAGGTAATCCAAGATACTTTTATGAACTCTCGTACGAAGCCACCATTTTCGATAAGAGAATATATTTGACTACTTGTCCAGTGGCACGGGAAGGATCTACGAGTGACTGCCTAACACCAATTGTGGTGCATCCAGAATCAAATAGCACAGAGACTGGATTGTTATTCACTAAACCCTTATGTAAGACAAGAGAACCTCTTCCATCATGCGCGACTGATGCTGGAAGAGCAGGAAGAGGATGGCCACAGCTTAAAGTAGACACTGTGGTTGGCTCAAATAACGTTTTGCATTGGGGGCACTGAGATGCTCTCCCAAAATCAAAAGCGGCACATGCCATATTACTAGCATCATTATTATCTTTACTCTGTTTATAGGCTTCATGGGACTCTTGTACAGAGTTTGCCTGAAAATGTGGTTTATGTCTTTTGTTTTGAGATCTACCTCGGTTATTATCACCTCTGTAGTTATTGTTACCTCTATTGTAACCCCTATTTGGGTTTGAGTCATAGTTCCCTTGGTTACCATTATCATATTCATTATAATGAGTATCTCTGTAATTATGATCTTGTTGACTCCAAGACGGATAACCCTGATAGTTTCTATAATTACTTCCTCTACGGAAATTCCTATAATTATGACCACCCCTGTGTCGAGAGCTATCAGGTCGTCTCCAGTTCTTTGAAGAAGAACCCTGAAATGATTGGTTACCTTGGTTTTGATAACTATTATGGTTACCTTTTTTATCAAATCTGTTTTGAGGTCCCTGAAATCTGTGTGAATAATTGGGATTGTATGGTGTTGCTGAAGCAACTGGCATACTCTCCTTAATCTTAGTGTTGCCAAAAGTCACGTCGGGGTGTGCAGTGACATATTGGGAACAATATTCTTCCATTTCTTTTAGAGATTTGGGTTTACGCTCATGTATAAATTCAAGGAAAGGTTTGTTCACACATGACATAATCTTATCTCTGAGCAACAAATCCATAAGTCCTTCATACGTTTTTTCTGTTTTGGAAAGCTCAATCCAACGATCAACTGTGAGACGTGCCTTTGCAGTGAATTCTGAGAATTCTACACCCGTCTCAGGTACCATCGTTTTAAATAAAAGGCGATAGCCTTCCTCACTTAGCTGATATTTTTTTATCAAAGCCGCCCTAATGACATCATAATTATCCTTATCTGCTTCTCCTACAAGGCATAATCTAGTCAAAGATTCACCTTTCAAGTTTTCTGATAATTGATTAGCGTATTGTGATTTATCCACATTATGTGTACGACAAGAACGTTCAAATCTATCCAGCCAGAATGTAATATCGTCACTGGACTGATTGAACGGTGGAACCTTAACCTTGTAAGTAGAAGGTTTACCATTACCACTAGATGCCTGATTAACATTACTCATACTTGTCAATCTCAATTTCTCCAACTCAAATTCATGTTCTCTTATTGCTTTTTTCTCTTCAGCATCTAATCTTTTTTGTTCAGCCTCCCTGTCTAATCTTTTTTGTTCAGCTTCCCTGTCTAATCTTTTTTGTTCAGCTTCCCTGTCTAATCTTTTTTGTTCAGCTTCACTGTTTAATCTTTTTTGTTCAGCCGCAGCTTCTCTTTCTAATTTTTTTTGTTCAGCTTCAAATCTCCTTTCCTCCACCTGCATCTGCAATTTCTTTTGTTCAGCAGCAGCCTCAGCTTCTCTTTCTAATCTTTTCTCTTCCGCCATAGCTTTTCTTTCTTCTGCAGCTAATCTTTTCTCTTCTGCCATAGCTCTTCTCTCTTCTGCAGCTAATGCTTTGTCATATTGAGCAACTTCCCATTGTTCTAATTGTTGACCAGTCTTATCAAAGGCTTTCCCTTGTGTAATGAAGTATTCTAATGTAGACATGATGTCTAACAATAATACTAATCACCTGAACCAATAATAATACCACAAGTTCTCAATGACTTGATTAATCAGTATACTATCCCAATATCTGTGGGTCACAAGCCTTTAATAAGGTCTTGTATAATAGTAATAATAATCAGGTACTGGTTTATACCATAATCCAAGTGCAGTGCACAGGCAATTGTGTCTTATGAAATATACCTATATAAAACATATGTCAACCAACAGAATACATAAAGTACAAATAGGACTGACAATACAAGAACGTTTGCAGAAATCAAAATAAATCAAATAGGGAAATCAATGAAAATAATCACTGAATCTGCAAAGAATAACAACACAAATGACGTCACAATATATGAATATAAATTGTGAATAGAACTGAAAGATAGAAAAGGTTAGACCAACAAATTACAAACAAATCAAAACAAAACTAAAGAACAAAGAAATATTACAAAAATAACAATAATTACAGTCTCCACAGCTAACACAAAAGCAACAGTTGTCGCAGCAAATTTTCAATCAAGAAAATTGCACCTATAGAAAACGCCCACAACGGACCCTCTATGACGTGGGATATTCTGTTGTGAGGACGCCGCCCAACCTTAAACACAACCTGCTGACATAGAAACTAACATACTATACAAACAAATAACATGTAAACATAAATATATATAAATTATGTGTATGATAGTATGTGTTGCAAAATAGGCTCAGTCTTACAGTAATGGCAAAGTTATTTTTATGAAAACAAACAAACTGCCACTTTATTCAATTAAACATTCTGGCCTTAAATATTAAAGTTCATATATGGAAAACAAGAAGATCCATCGATGAAAATAGGACTTCTTAGTTCACAAATACTGTCTTCCTGTTAACATTGACAAGAATTGATCCAACTGTTCTGTGAAACTCTGTAATGTCTAATGTAAAAAATGTCAACAACGCTGACCTACATACTGCATTCACTTGACAGGTCACGTGACAAAGTGTTGACAAAGAGCAAACCAATACTGCAAGTGTGTCGTATCAGCCACAGGAAACGGTCTGGTATCGGTAATCTGTTGACTTCTGAACTTCTGCGAGGTCAAACCCAGAAAGCTGGTCTACCAGTTGATAAAGTTGATAAAGTTGATAAAGTTGAATATTTTATTCCCGTTAATGATATCCACCAAAAGGATAAATATAAGTGGATGGAAGCAGACATCATCATCATCAGTTGATAAGATCTCTATGGTGTTGTTTGCTCCACTGTAGTGTATGGAATGTCAACTTGACCTACGCAGTGGTGTGTAGACATGGATTGAGTGTATAATGTGCGAATGATAATAAAGGTTCGTGGTGTTGACAAAAAATGTTCTTTTCTCACACTCATGTATGGCTGGAAGTCATCGACACCAACGACTGTGTACCTTTACTAAAGTTTAATTGGACGTACACACTCGACAGCACAGATAGTGACAAATCACAGGTTGGCATAATACATCATAGTACAGTGGATAAATGGTCTTGCAATGTTACATGGGCACTCATGTAGAATAATTGTATAATGGACTGTCAGTAGCCAAGCACTCAGTATCGCCCATACATATATATATCATCTGACTTCACTGACTGAGCACGTCAGCTTATAAACAATATTTCAGATGGCTTCTAAACCTAATCTCGTTTAGCGACGATTCTCCCACATAATGTTCAGCACATATTTTTTCCATATAATAATATTGAACCGCTGATAAAGGGTTCTCATGTGTAGCAGTGATCTCTGGACTAAACAAGCGATAATACGGGCATCCCCTTTTCTCTTCTTGAAAGTCACTACATGTATGGTTCCAAGATGGCTTCACTCGTGAGCTGTCACTCACGTTTGGATACAGATAATGAATCTGTCCTAAAGTTAGTCATTCATAAAACATTGCATTGCTCTGTAGATTTGATCATGAACAATTGACTGCATTCTACAGAATATAGTGCTGCTAGGAATCGAAGTCGTTTTCATCGAGTCAAATATATTCTTTTATCGAAAATGGTGGCTTCGTACGAGAGTTCATAAAAGTATCTTGGATTACCTTGGTATAAGAAATATGAAACTGCCATTCCTTGGCAATACGAATAAACACTGGGGTAAAGCATACACGATAGGTCTAGACGACTATCACTTTCCCCACAAATACTGAGATCACTTTTTCCCCGGCGACAGGCCGACATAGAAAACACTGTCCCTATCAGGACGAAGCCAAATCACCACCACACTCTAGCGACACATCCGCCGAATAGCCTTTGACCTCTCTAGAGACAACAGAACATATAGTTCGACTTAGATATGTAAAGATATACAGATATAAGACAGACTCGTCCTACTCAGATAAACAATACACATAAATTCAGGCCATAGATATTCTGAAGCAAGAACAATCTATTACTACCCAAACAAAGAATAAATCGCAGAAAACTGGATTTATCCGCGGAGTTCGATCGAAAAAGCCGACACAACTTTCAAGGGAAGTAACTCAATAATGACTTTTCCTTAAGCACTATTTTGTTTACAAAATATTTGCAACATAACAAGTATACCAATGTATAATATTGTAAGATATCAAAGACTGCACGTAACAGAAGGGCTCTATTTTATTTTTCCCTTCTGCAACTGGCTCACAGATATGCAACATAGTTTGCAATATAGACAAAAATCTGACTCTCTCCATCATTTGGGAATAAAATGGAGTGTGAAACATAGGCTCTTGTGAGGAGAAATAATCTTTTATGCTTGGCCTTTTGTCGATACCCATTGCTTGATGCAGAGCAAAAAATTTTAGCAGCTCATAATCGCTTACTGGATTCCATCGATTATATCTTGATCTTTTCAGTGACGGTGTATGCTTCTGTACTTCAATTTCTGCAAAGCAGTTTATGCTTTTTAGAATTTCCTCCCTTACAGCTGATGATACAAGGGTTTCAAAACACTGGATCGGGGTAGATGATTCATTTAGGCCTAAATTTGCGGACAGACCCACTGCTCTTCCGTCTTTAGGTTGAAATCTTAAGCTATTCGTTGTTAGTGCCCCCAATTTTGCTTCCTGCCATTCTATACTTCTGATACACTCCTGTTTTCGTCTTTCCCCTTCTTGTAAAACTAAATTAGGTCCTACTGGGTCTGATGTTGAAGAATCAATGTTAGGTGATGGAACCACGCCCACTCTTTCTAACATCATAGGCCTACCTTCATTCTCTGAATCGACATCACTGGAAGACGAATTATTCATCGAATTAGCACTAAAATCACTACTGCTATAGCCGTCCTCATTTTCGCTGAAATTTTCTAGCAAACTAAGGGCCTGCTGAGCACTTAGACGAGCAGGTCGCATGCGAGAAGATGAATAAGATGTATAGAAAATATGTATCGGAAATAGGTAACCCAAATTTCGTAACACAAACACGAGGTTGCAATTGTAAACATCTTGTATTTACTCGAAAGAGTAACGCTAGAACTCTCCCGCGTTAGACATAATTATAAAAATGGCTATTCTTCCGCTTCCCAGTCATCGAAAACTTCTAACTGGGATGAAACGAAACAAAACTTAGTTCAAAGTGACCGACCAAGAAAACTGGCTCGCCGTCTTTAGAGGCTAGAAACATCGACCAAGAAAACTGGCCGATCGTCCTTTAAGAGTTAACTGTGTTGCCACAAGGCAGATAATCTTTCAACAGGACACCTTTGGCGTCCCAAAAAACAGTCAGCATCACTTTTCCTGCAGAGCCCGGGGTTTTCCATTGCATGCTGGCAATTTCAGATTCGGGGTCATAATGGTGTACCCAAGTCTCATCTACTGTCACCATGGTCTCCAAAAAGTTTTTTGACTGACACTTTTTGAGCAACTGTTGACAGCAATTTACCCTCGTTTGCTTCTGTTCACGTGTCAACAGTCGCGGAACCCAGCGTGCACACACTTTTCTCATGTTCAGTCTTTTGTGTAAAATTCTATAAACTGTTCTTTCATTCAGTTTTACTCTACTAGCTATCTCCACAATTGTCATTTTTCGATCCTGGTCAATGATTTTCTTCACTCTTGTTGCATTTTCATCGTTGCACTCTGAGGCTGGTCTACCAGATCTTAGCAGATCAGCAACATTTGAGCGGCCGCACTTAAACTGTTGACACCAGTTTTTTACCGAAGTATATGAAGGACAAGAATCACGAAACACTGGTTCCATCTCCCTGTGTATTTCTGTAGGTGTTTTTCCCTGAAACATCAAAAATTTTATCACAGCTCTGGCCTCCTTCTTTTCCATTGTTTTGTCAAATCTTTGGAGCAGCAGATACGGTCAATAGGGTACATTGCGCCGTGCACCGTAGCGGGAAAACCCATTGAAGAAACAAATGCGTACTTCACACATTCAGTGCAAATATCATGAACTTTAAATGTGCCGAGTTTCATCTTCCTCCTGTGACTCCTTCATGGTCAGGCCCAAGACTTATGTCAAGCCCCTTGTATATTGGCCCCACGGCCTCTAAAGAATAGGACAAGAGCTCCCCAGCTGTCAGAACAACTGGGTAGACGATATCCCCAGTTGTCAAGAACCATTTTACTATGGTTGCACCACTGTAAAGTGGATTTATAATAAGTTATAAGCTCGTTATTCTATAAGTGTGACCACACAACAATGGCTGACATAAGTAATCAACACCTTCTACAGGTACTTCCCTTTAATATCTATGCATAACACAATCAGGCCTCACACAGCCAACAAACTCATGAAATACAATATAATAATGAAATGCCAATGTAACTTGCCTTAACAGCTTAATCTATCAGCATTGTACACGACAGTACGACTTACACTGAAAAAACACTGCAATGACTATCGCTCACATTGAGCGGCAAAACTGTGACAATGGTACACTCAACTCATTGACACCTTATAAATCTATGGCCTGTAGCAAATCCAGTCTAGACACTACACTGTACTAGAATAACAACGTAATAATATACGAGGACCGAAATATGGCAAGCACTTGGAACACATAGTCCATAACATGAACTTCACAGCTAACTTGCTGGCAAAGGGGAAAATATCCGTCCTACCAGGACAATGGCTAGATTCTGACTGCCCTTTTTGGCGCCTGATTTTCCGGCTTCTGGTAGTCACCTGACTCACCGGTTTTGCTATATCCGGCATTGCCCGGCTGACTTTTCGTACAAAAGATGCACTGTGAAATAGCGCCGTGACATTTACACTAAACAGAGCTTTACCTTATAAGAGGGATTTCGTTGGATTACACCAACTGGGGGCTTGAACGGGCTAAACCATTGCTTAAACCGTTCACAAAAGGCAACAGACCAGATAATAAGTTAACAAATTGCTCAGCCCTTAGCAGCATTTGTTCTTGACTTCTGGGAATATCTTGTGGATGCTCCCTTAAGGTAGAAGTGTCATTAATCTTCTATCTACATCTCTGCCAAGAGTAATCTTGCGCGCATGTAGATACCTTGGAAGCTAATAGTAGATACTCTTGAGTTTTGGTCACTGTTGGACCACTACTGCAAAGCAGGGGAGGCAATATGAGACATCTACATACAGAATTTTCCTACTCGAAGTACTTGGTTCCTGATTATCACGCTTCATATAAAAAATAGTCAAATGTTACTGTCAGGACTAGTAATATTGTGGATTTATCACCATCAGCATGTGGATCATAATACTAGCAATATCAAGACTCGTTATCTAAGAATACGACCACAACAAAGACTAGCTGACATAAACTTACCATAACACCTGTAGCAGGCTAAGTTCCCTTTAATAAATAATCATGCACACAATGTAGCCACACACGGCTAGAAATACATATGCAACACAATGCAACATGGATGCCAAAATAACTTGCGATAATCAACAACGCAATTTACCATTATCACAACTGCGGGTATGTCATACCGAGTGAGCAACACAGTGACTTTTGCTCACCGGCTAAGTTCTGCAATCTAATAAAGCCATACTTAACTACAAATGACTTCTCATCAATGAATTACGAAAGAATGCTGCTAGAAACTACACCTCTGTTCTAGACATATGCAAACTAAACTTGACCACATGAATAAATGACAAGCACTATCCATGAACAATAATGGCATCCAAATATCCCAGCGAAAATGCTGACAGGGCACAACACAGCGACCTCTCCGGTCGGTATCCAGAAACTCAACTAACTTTCCACGCCAGAATTCGGGCGTACTTCCTTCCAGGTCACATGACCAAAACGGGTTTTTAAATTATCTCAATGTCACCACTCACAGCGTGACCAACTTAATATTTTGTAGAACATCTATACTGTGACAGTTACATAAACACAACGACCACTGTTAATGAGAGCTGTCATTTGCTGCAGACCATTTAATCCACTCTCACTACTTAAATTTAATGTGGCTTGTTGCTTATTTTTAGTCTATACCCCCGTTTTCACATCGGTGTTGTTCATTCCCGATATTCCGGGAATCTAGCAGTCTTTTAGGGTATTTCCAATAATCTGGAAATACGGCATGGAGGGGTTTAACTGATCAACATCTTCACTCTGTCATCCTCTACTTTTTTCCAGGTGGTATAGAAGTTAACAGCCCTATGTGTCACACAAGGGACCCTTTTTTATACATGCCATGAAGCTAAATGTGACTGACAGGCCCTCCAAGTCAGAAGTACTGTACGTGTGGTAAGACAGCTTTTTCCTAAAGCTATAAAATTATAATAAACTAGCAAGTAACTCATCATGAACTGATGGCAAACAATTGTAGAGCGCAATTCCTGTGTCATGTCCCGAGGATGGCACTATATCTACTGTAACCAGTTTCTAGCGTTCCATTTCCTTTACCTTTAACATTCAAACAATCAAGAAAGCCTGTCAACAAAGGCACACACTCTTGGAAACTATAATTAACAAAAACACACTTTAAAAATTAAAGACAGATGCCTGAATGTTTTATTTTAACTGGACCTCTGCTGGGAATCAAATGCAGAACTTAAGCCCTCAATGGGCATGTAACAGGATTTTTTTTTTTTTTTACCTTGGAGAACAAAGCTGCCAATTGCACTAAGTGGAGGTGATCTCTACAGCATCACCTCAGATTTGGCAAAAAAGAAACGTACAAGCAGAAGAAAAAAAATAATACACCATATAGAAAACTAGGCAATAAGAAGAAGCACAGAGCTATCATTTCAAGTGTGCATCATAACCAGTCAATTATGACTGGAGGAGGCAACTACTGCGCATGAAACCTTTTTTGAAAATCTGCAGCTTTTTGGTTGTTGTTTTCGTTGTTCTCCATGTTTCAGTGCCATGCAACAGGACTGACCTGACATCTGAAATGAAATTCTAATTTGTGTGTTGGACTGATTTCTTTTGATCTACACATACGAGGTCTGGTCAAAAAGTATCCGACCTTTTTTTTTTTCGGGAAAAAAAAATGATATACAGGAGGTTTCTCTGGTGGATACAGTGGAGAAGACTTTCCTGCGCATGCGTGAATTTTTTTCCCTCCTAAAGACAGTGTCAGTCGTTTGCAATTAGTGTACGCACGAGCTGTGGTAGTAACAAGCCGTCGGATTTTTATTTTAGATCATCAACAAGCCGAAACGACGTGGTCATTCACGAAGTGCGGACTTTGGTCATGCAGAACCGTTGCATCACCATCCGAGAACTTACACACGAGGTGGGGATAAGCCACGGTTCAGTACAATCCATATTGACAGAGGATTTGAACTTGCGGAGGAGTGGGCGCTAAATTCGTGCCGAAGCTGTTAACGATGGAGCAGAAGCAACTCCGTCTGGAAGTTCAAATCCTCCGTCAATATGGATTGTACTGAACCGTGGCTTATCCCCACCTCATGTGTAAGTTCTCAGATGGTGATACGACGGCTCTGCATGACCAAAGTCCGCACTTTGTGAACGACCACATCGTTTCGGCTTGTTGATGGTCTACCGTAACGTGGCTCGCTATCCGCCAATGTGTGGCCATCTTTGAAATGGTTGTACCACTCCTTAATTTGTGTAATGCTCATGGCTTCATTGCCAAAAGCTTGTTGAATCTTTTGAATTGTTTCTACTTGGGTATCACCAAGCTTTTGGCAAAATTTAATGCAATACCGCTGTTCAAAACGTTCCGTCATTTCGTGACAAATAAAAATCTGACGGCTTGTTACTACCACAGCTCGCGCGTACACTAATTGCGGACGACTGACACTGTCTTTGGGAGGGAAAAAATTCACGCATGCGCAGGAAGGTCTTCTCCACTGTATCCACCAGAGAAACCTCCTGTATATCATTTTGTTTTCGCGGGAAAAAAAAAGGTCGGATAATTTTTTACCAGACCTCGTATTTTCCAATGCAATGATACTTCCTCTTGCCTTTAGTCTTCTTATTCTGATATCATATCTGTCCCTCTAACTGTATCTGTATTGCTCCCAAAGTATATGTATGATTTCTTCCAGTATAATCTTGGTATTGTTTCCTGCATTTATTCTCATCATCTTTGTTTTCTCATAGTGTATTTTCAGTCCCACTTGCTGTGACCTCTTATCTAGTATTTTCATTCTGTCTTGCATCTGATTACATTTATGGGACAGAAGTGCCAGGTCATCGGCGAAATCTAGACCATCAAGCACTGGATTCCATTTCTGTTGGTTGTGTCTGTTTCCATAACCCAATCTACAGCCAATAGGAAAAATGGTGATAAGAAGCATCCCCGTAACACTCTTAACATTTCCTAATTCAAACAGTTTTTCATAGTCCACAAATCCAACATAAAAGGGCCAGTTCAGTTACAAACTTTGTTCAACTATTATTTGGAGTGTGCTTATGGTCTGTACAGCAGGATCTGTTTTGTCTAAAACCTGCTTGTTCACTTCTCAGTCGTCTATCTATGAACTCTTGCAATCTCTCAAGCATTATCCTGTTTAATATTTTCTCTGGCACTGATAGTAAATTATTCTTCTGTAATTTGTGCACTCTTATACACATTTCCATTCTTAGGCAATTTAATCAAATATCCCATCTTCCATTATGCTGGTATTTCTTCTCTCTCCCAGATTTCCATATTTATTTTAACCTGTTAAAGACTATTTCACTATTAAATGTGTTACCTGTTTTAAAACTAAACAATAATAGTTGATTCAGTTATATGTATGAAAGCAAACGTATGAGCCAGAATATTTTATATATATATATAAATACTTAGACATATATTTACACTAAACAGAGCTATACCTTATAAGAGGGATTTTGTTGGATTACACCAACTGGGGGCTTGAACGGGCTAAACCATTGCTTAAACCCTTCACAAAAGCCGACGAACCAGATAATAAGTTAACAAATTGCTCAGCCCTAAGCAGCTTTTGTTCTTGACTTCTGGGAATATCTTGTGAAGGCTCCCTTAATCTTCTATCTACATCTCTGCCAAGAGTAATCTTGCACGCAGGTTGATACCTTGGAAGCTAATAGTAGATACTCTTGAGTTTTGGTCACTGTTGGACCACTACTGCAAAGCAGGGGAGGCAATCCATGACAATTGGGGGCTCGTCGTGGGATTGAACTCGGACACGCCATTGTTATAAAACAATTGGGCGACTCGAGCCGGGATTATTGAACTTGGACACACATTTGTGATAAATCACAACTGTGGTCTCGTCTTGGGATTAGTGAACTCGGACACGCATTTGTGATAAATCACAATTGCGGACCTCGTCTTTATTATAGTACCGGTCTATTTATTTCCAGAAATTTTAGATTTACTGAAAGAGTATTGTTAGTTATTAGTTAAGATAGGTCTGCTCAAACGTCTTGCAATAAATAGATAAATAAGGTGAAATATTTTAAGAGTAAAGTAATAATTGATCAAATTAAAAAAAAAGGTCTCTAAAATTAATTGGAAGAGGAAAAGAATTGTCCATTGCAGAAGCCTTATTTCTGTTTGTTGTCGGTGTTGTGCATTGTTACGTGTCGAAATGTTAATTATTCCGGAGATATTCTCCGTGGCCAAAGTAGACTCTAGGGGCAGTCATACAACACGAAATCAGCATAACTGCACTGAGCAGACCAACACCTCCTTCACAATTTTACAAACATGCAGTTTATTCGTTTTGACAAACAGCTCCATGGTAATAGATATATAGGCCCAAAGGCAAATGCAGTGGTACGTATAAGTCCAGTTCGTTCCCTATCAAACGCTGGTCATTGGCAATCAGTCAAACTTTATTTAATATCGTCCTTTGGACATCTTTATGAATAAGAACACATTTCCTTACTAGAATAAACCAGGGACATCTCAGCCAAGTATACTGATGTCCTGGTGATGGAATAATTCCGGAAAAACACAGAATACTGCAGGAGCTCAAAACACATACTTCCTTGTATGTGCACTCTTGTACAAATTTCCATTCTTAGGCAATTTAATCAAATATCCCGTCTTCCATTCTGCTGGTATTTCTTCTCTCTCCCAGATTTTACCAAGTAATTTATATAAAATCTCTGTAGTGTCAATATCTACTTTTATGGCCTCTGCTGGAATACCATCTGGATCAGTAGCTTTATGTTTTAGGAACTTTATGGCTTTCTTCATCTAATTTGGTCTTTCACAATTAACTTGAATCCTCAGCACTGGCTTGATATCTGGGGAATATTGTGGAGTTGGTCTATCAAGAAGTTTCTCAAAAAGTTCTGCCCATCTCTTCATAAGCTCTTTTATATAACACTTTTTGGTTGATGTAAAGAGAAGATATCAAATTGCCAATAGCCAGGAAAAGACAGCGACTGATGATGATGTTAACCAGAAATTTAACACCATTTCAACTATAAATAAGAAAAGCAGCGAATTATGCTTGGGATTCCAGTAAAGAAAGAGACAAGATTGGATAACACCAGAATTGTTAACACCATAGTGAAGAGAAAAGAAATGAAAAGAAAGAAAATAGAAGCAATGTCTCCAGGTTAACGGAAATGTACAGCGAACAGTACAGTCAGCTGGACAAGGAAGTAAACGTCAAACCCGAGCCAACAAAAGGACATTTCTGGACGATCTTGCAAGACAGGCAGAAGAGGCAGCACTGAGAAATGAACAAAGCACAGTATATGAAATAACTAAAACTATTAGCGGAAAACGGGGTGCAAACAATATTACATTAGTAAGAGATAAGCAAGGTAATCTCATCACCACAGCACAGGCTTAGGAAACAAGATGGGCAGAGCACTTCAGAGAAACACTGAATAAGGAACCACCAGAAATGCAGCTGAATGTTCCTGAGGCTAAAAATGATCTAGACATAAATACAGACATTCCACGAAGAGAAGAAATCAACACAGCAATCAAAGGGTTAAAAAATGGAAAAGCTCCTGGTCATGACAATTTAAATGCTGATTTATTCAAGGCAGATCCTGAACTAGCAGTAGAACTTTTAGAACCACTATTTGCACAAGTCTGGAAAACAGAGACAACACCAACAGAGTGGCGTAAAGGAATAAATGTCAAATTGCCCAAGAAGGGTGACCTTGCAGACTGCAACAACTGGAGAGGAATTACTCTCCTCTCAGTTCCCAGTATAATATTAGGCAAGACAATTATCCAGAGAATTTCAAGATCAGTAGACCATAAACTGAGGAAAGAACAAGCAGGATTCAGAAAGAACAGATGATGTGCAGATCATATATTCACCCTCAGGGATGCAGTGCTCGGAATGGCAGAGACAGCTATACATTAACTTTGTTGATTTTGAAAAGGCTTTTGACAGCATACACAGGGACAGCCTACGGAAAATACTGAGAGCTTATGGAATTCCCAGCTGCATTGTTTCCATCATAAAAAGCCTCTATGCTAACTTTACATGCAGTGTTGGGTTGAGCAATCTAACTTTTGAGGTGAAGACAGGAGTATGACAGGGATGACCCTTATCAACAACTTTGGGAGCCGCGCTGGTGTAATAGTTACCACATTGGCGATCAGGTATTCAAGGTTCAAGCCCGGGCGTAAGCATTTGAAGAAGTGTCATTGACCGGGATTTTTACTGAATAACTTGAACGGCTCCTGAGATAAACCCTCTGTCGATGGGAAGGAGCGATGCTCCTGACCAGGTTGGAAGGAAAGTCCACAGGCTCCCCAGCCTCACAATGACATGAAAAAACAGACAGACTGTATAAGTATAGATTGCAGGTGGGTCTGAACATCAGTCTAAAGAAGACAGAGGTCATGACACTCAATGTGGGCAGTCCTGAGCCCATAACAATAAGGAACCAGAAGCTGGAACAGATGGATACATTTACATACCTAGGATGCTTAGGACACCAGACGACGGAACAAGCAAAGATATCAGCAACAGAATGAATAAAATGACAAAAGCCTTTGTTAGTCTCAACAACATCTGGAAGTCCCAGTACAGCACAAACACCAAATTAAGATTCTATGAGAGCTGTGTGCTTTCTGTGCTTCTCTATGGTGCAGAATTCTGGAGAGTAACAGAGAAGGAAATGTTGAAACTGTCCTCCTTCCACACAATCTGTTAAGGAAAATTTTCCGAATCTTTTTCCTGAATACTATCACTAACCCTGAACTACTTACTTGGAGTAACCAAGAGGACATGCACACCATCATAGCTGGCAGACGCTTGAGTTGGGTTGGCCACGTCCTCAGAAGAGACCCTGATGCCATCACAAGAACAGCTATGCTATGGACTCCAGAAGGAAAGCGAAAGAGAGGCCGACCAAAAACAACTTGGTGGAGAACTGTGAAGGCTGAGATGCAAAGAATGAACCAGAGCTGGGGCACTGTACGAAGGATGGCCGCCGACCGAACAAAGTGAAAGCAGTTTGTTGCTGCCCTACAAGACACCACCAGGCGTGATGGTCGCTGACTGCTTTGACAGTCGGCGGCTAAGGATCAAAGATGAAGAAGAATAAAGACATGGAAAGATCTTGAACAAATGGCACAGGCAAAAGGAAGGTTTGGCATACATTTTTGAAGGCCTATGCTACACAGGAAGCTGAAGGATAATAATGACACCTTTACTTATCAGAGGCCAATACAATCTCATAATCATCTTTCTGTTCACTTCTTAGAGTATGGAGCCACCACAGCAGTTGGTCCCCTTGCTAGAAGCCTGCACCAAGCATTCACATGCTCTTGCTCTGGCAGCAGTGGTTTCTGTAACAATTAGTTTGATATAACGAGATTGCCAACCCCATGCATAACCTCAATTTAGTCGCCTTGTAAGACATGCTTGGGGGAGCAGTAGTCCTATTTTTTCTGTCTTCTCAGGGCCCAGGGGAATACATGGGGCCAATATAATGATGATAGGAAACTCTACACAGAGCAATACAACAGGAGGCAATCTGATCAACAGTTTCAGTAGATAATACATTGAGGCAATCACTAGACCTCTTGCACCTACAACAGCCATGACCCTTGCAGTGAACCCATCGTGTCTCAAGTCCGTGACCAGATCAATATACTTGGCCACTTTTAATGAGTGCTGCTTGTCCAATCTGGATTCAAATGGTACGGTCAGCTCAATCATTATAATCTGGTGCAATGGGGAGGAATGTAGCACTATATCTGGACATCTTCGAGATCTTCTGATACTATCTGTATTTGTTCCTCGACCAACCAGATCTACTGCCATCTCCCAGTCATTTGCACAGTCAAGAATAGCTGGTAAACTGCTACTTGGTTTACTTGGTTTTGGATGTGCTGACTTTCCTGCTCTCATAAAGTATGTATTTGTGGTACTCGGTCTGACTTTGCTGTTCACCTTCACCCTTGCCAGGTCTATTGTAGCAGCCAGCTCATTTAGTACTCTGTTGTGGCGCCATGTGTATCGCCTCTGCCCTAAAGACACCTTGCAAGCTGAGAGTACATGTTCAAGTGTCTGCCTCTCATGGCACAGGGAGCACTGAATATCATCAGACTTTACTTATCTCACAAGGTTTGTGGACGATGGCAGGTCATACCTTGATCTGATAATGAAGCCGAGTCTAAGAGGCGACATATGCCATATATCATTCCATGTCAATGACCTTTGCAGGGCTCCTTCCCATGTACTCCATTGGCCTTGTTGGGCCTGCTGCACTGCTTTCTGCACCCTCTTATCATTCTCAGCATCTCATATTTCCTGAATTACCATGTCTCTGTGTTCCCTGTTTGATGCCTTGGACCATCGTCTATTCGTCAGTGTGCATCCGATTACCTCCCTCAACTAAAGCGACTCTTGCACAGCACCAACAGCTTCATCCACTTTCCACTTCCCTCCAGTTTTCAGATTGGGCTGAATGGACTTTACTATGTCATCTGCTGACTCGCACAGCAACTGACTTGAAAGGAAGCACAAGCTTTGCCTTCTTGCAATACAGTGCTACTACATCTGACAGACCTGGTGGTACTCCTAGCCATTTCCTTATGAACTTGTCGACTTTTTGTTCTATAGCTTCCGCTGCACTAGTGCTTAATATCATCATTTATACCACCATTTCATATATAAGAAAAGGATAGAGTGACAAAGTCATGGCGGATAGTGCGAAAGAGTAGGACGATGAGTGACGAAGAGGTGGAAGATTTTAAGGAGAAAAAGCAAAGAGCCATCAATAACTTCAAGGGCTTGGCAAGAGAAGCTAAGAACACAGTGTGGGAGGCCTTCATGACACATGTTGGCACTGACAAAGCACTACAAAAATTCTGGTCCTTACATCGCAGAATGAGTAGGAAAGTTAATAAAAACAATAATAATAGCCCCTTCAATCATAACTGACTATGGGAATGCGCCCCTGGGGTGACAGCCCTCAGCTACTTATTTTCCTGATGGAACGTTTTCTCCTCTCTTCTGCTTGTTGTGTGTGCTTCTTTTCACCCAATCCGAGGTGGCGCTGCAGATAGCATCGCCACTTGGTGCGATTGGCAGCTTCATTCTCCTAGGTTTCTGTCCAGTGCCCTCATGTCTCTCTTACACACATCTTTGAATCTCAGCTGCGGTCGCCCAACTGTTCTTTAACCATCTGCCAGTTGAACGTAGAAGATATCTTTCGGGATACGGCCATCTTCCATGCTGCCGACATGGCCAAGCCAGCGTAGTCTGCGCTGTCTAAGCAGTGTATACACGCTTTAAAGGCCAGCACATGACAACACCTCAAATTTGTCACTTCTTCTTTCAACAAAATGCCAAGGATGTGGCGTAGACACCTTAGATGGAAGGTATTGAGCCTACTTTCTTGCTTAGCATAGAGTGTCCATGTCTTGCTGCCATACAGAAGTGTGCTGGTGACGCAGGCATTATATACTGCAGCTTTGGTCTTCATTGTGAGTTTGCAGTCTCCCCAAACACACAATGTGAGGCAGGCAAAGGTAGCTGCAGCTTTGCCAATGTGGCTGTCAATTTCTGACTGTTCCCTTCATGTCTTCATAGAATGACTTTAACATTATCAGCAATTTAGCAGGGCAGCCTATTTTCTGAAGGATTTTGAAGAGTCCATCCCTACTAACCAGGTCAAATGCCATTGTGAGGTCTATAAAGGCGATATATAAAGGCCTTTTCTGCTCTCTTGATTTATCCTGAAGCAGGCGGAGAGAAAAGATCATGTCTGTTGTTGATCTACCAGCTCGGAATCCACACTGTGACTCTGGATATATGCGCTCAGCTAACTTGTGTAGTCGCATTAAGATGACTCTGGCAAAAACCTTACCAACAATACTAAGAAGAGAGATGCCTCTATAGTTATTGCAATCACTTATGTCTCCTTTATTTGTATATAGTATTACAATCTTGGCATCTCGCATGTCTTGAGGAATAGTTGTCTCTTCCCAGCACTGACACAGCACCCTATGCAGGGGATGTAATAGCGTGCTCTTAACAGCATTTGATAAAATCGGGAGGAATCCCATCACTGCCTGGTGCTTTGCCAGAGGCCAAGCTATCAAGAGCCTTGCTGAGTTCTACCAACGTTGGTTCAGCATCCAGCTCCTCCATAGTTGGCAGGCATTTGACAGCATTAAGGGCTGCAGTAGGCATGACGGTATTTTCTCTAGCGTAAAGCTCAGGGTAGTGCTCAACCTACCTCTCCATCTGCTTACCCTTATCAGTTAGCTTCTCTCCACTGATGGTATTTAGCAGTACCGCCTTACTTTTTCAGGAACCAAGTGCTTTCTTTATACCATCATACATTTGTCTAGTGTATCCTGGTTGCGCTGCAGTCTGGGTGCTCTCACTGAGCTGGAACCAGTAGTCATTTGCACAATGTCGAGCCATTTGTCGAACTTTGCTTCTCCTAGCCTTCAGGATCTGTAAGGCTCTAGCACTCATTGAACGTTTGTACTCACTCGCAGCACTGCGCTTAGCTTCAATGACAGGTATCATCACATCTAATGAAGCATCAAACCAGTCATTTGACTTTGCTGTTTTCTTACCAAAGGTGGCAAGTGCAGTACTTTGAATGGTGTTCCGCAGGTGTTCCCAGTTCTCTGTAACAGTATCACCATGCTGTGGGCTAATGAGCACTTTCTTGAAGGTCGCAGTAAATTGAACGATCACGACAGGGTCTGACATCTTTGCGGGTATTGATGCGTGATTTCCCTTTATGTCTGACACGATGGAGTTTTCTTGGTTGTGCTCTGATTTTGCAGCAAACCAAGGGGTTATCTGTATCACAGTCAGCACTATGGTATGAGCGCGTGGAGAGCACAGACCTGAGAAGTGGCCTTCTGATGAGAATCAGATCCAGTTGGTGCCAGTGCTTGGATCGTGGGAGACTCCATGACACCTTATGCTGGGGTTTTGTCTGAAAGTAGGTGCTGGTCATGCAGAAGTCATGATGGAGAACTTATCTTTAGCTTCTGAGGCAAAGTACAGAGTAGGAGCAGACACACTGACAAGGGTGATGGGACCTGCACTAGTTTGAAGTGCGGAGCGTTAACAGGCATTCTGATCCATTCTCACCTGGTTCAACCATTTTAGTTAGCAATTTTTTTGACCGCAAAAACTACTCTGTGTCCTCTAGTTTTATTAAGGTATTTCCTTTGCCAATAAAATGTGTAGTCCTTCTCGCTCACCATTCCTGAGCCTGCCAGGTGCGTTTCCTCAAGTGCACCTGAAGTCGTTTAAGTTCGTCATTGATTATGGCTGTCTTCCTGACATCATTTATGTCCTGTAGGTTTTCGGATAGTACAGTCAACATAATCCAGACGTTCCAGCATCCCAATATGAGAGTTTGTTTATTTGTATTACTTCTTGTTTTGTGATATTGCTTGGTGCAAAAATTTTTGTCCACAGTTCGGGTTTGACCCTAATCCCCATGCACCCAATGGAGAAAGCAGACAGACGTGGGACAACACCTAATTGACTGGGAGCTGCCCAGCTTGAAGCGGGCGGTAGCTGTCCAGTGAGACCCTAGAACCTCTCCCACTGTCGAAAGTAGCCCCTGGCGCCATGCCCTATGCCAATTGGGCAAAATGCTTATAACGGGTAACTGCTACTTCCCGTGTTGTGCCAACACCTATAATGTGAAACTGGAATGTCTTCTCCAGGGCGCGATCTTGGGCACAGTTATATGGAGATCAAGCTGTTGCCCATGCAGCATGTTCCCCCTCTCCACGCAGCCAGTAGATCCAAAGGAACGGCAGTAGCCGATACAGTTTGGTACCGGCCACTTCGCAGGAGTTGCCAGAATAATGACGAATCAAGATTAGACTGCCTTAGGGACTCCGACTCCGGATTTATCCTCAGGGTTTACTCGACTCCGACTCCGGATTTATCCTCAGGGTTTACTCTCGAAGTCTTTCTCATAAATGAATATTCCCGTGGTGGTTTGAATTCAGAGTTTCACCTTCTCTTAGATAGGCTACCAACCAAGGATCATGAGCTCTATCTCTCCGAAGCTACTGGTTTTAAGGCGCCAGTGACTCACCTTCGCCCCTTCTCCCGTCAGTGGAGTTTTATCAGGCTCAAATTAAGCCACAAATGAAGGCTGGGCTTGGTTGTCAGAGGCTATTTGAGGCGCGTGCCATAGAAGCATTTATCTGCAGTGAGAGCTTATCCTCACTACAACTCCCGGCTATAATAACTTTTGGAAAAGCACAAGTACAATCTAACCATTTCCTAATATTCTCAGCTCGACAGGGATAAGTCTGACGCCGATGCCAAAAAGGGATATACATTACTTGAGCGTTATATTACTCAGGCGGATAATGGTGGTAATGCTGCCCGCCAAAAAACTATATCCTGGAAAGTGACAGAAGAGGCAACATATATTTCAGCTTCATATCCGAAGACAACGTTGAATGCACTTTAGCAACATGTAAAAACACTGCCTTGGTCCTGATAGTGTATAGTATCATCACATAAACAGCTCGATGACATGGGCATTAAGAATGTGGTGAGTGATTTCAACACCAGCATAACGAATGCTGAGGTGCCGGAAGACTGGCTACATAGTTACCTACGACCACTTCCTAAACCTGATAAAGACCCCACACTTCTCAGCAGCTATAGAATGAACACAGTGCAGAATGTCTACGGTAAACTACTTGAAAACATAGCAGCACGAAAATAATGTATCACCTCGAAACTGCACAAATCCTACCTGATACTCTCGGAAACTATAGGCCCATGAAAGTAACGTGGGGTAATGCAGGAACCTTTGCTTATGATGTATTCAAGGGGTTCCAAGATAAACGAGAAACGGTTGCTGTAACAATCAACCCAGAGGATGCTTACAACAGTGTGAACTTTGAAACATTTATGAACTGTGTAATGGCTTGTGGTGTTAACCCTTGGCTAAAAAGATGGATAGCAGCTACCTTAACCGAGAGATCAGTGGCATTTCACTTGGGAAAATGGACATCAGACCCAATGCGCATTTGTCTGGGACTACACCAGGGTTCTCCACTATCACTGGTGCTGTTTAACATCTGTACAGCAAAAGTAGCCACCATTCAGCCAACTGGGTTGGGACGAACACTGACTTTTGCTAATGACATACTCATTTACAGAACTGGCTCTGACAAACAGGAAATGGTTAATAGCATACATGGGACACCACAGGAGGTGTTTAACTGGTGCGAGGAAACTGACTCCAAAGTCAATCCCAACAAGTCCTGGGTGATGCGGTGCTCCTTTGACAACTCCATAGTGAAAACAGATCTTCAGGATATTACTCTTAATGAACAGAAAATTGAAAGGCAAGAAAAGCTGAAATACTTTGGAATTTTATTCGATCATAGGCTATTGTATAGGTACCATGTTGATCACATCGTACAGAAATACAGGAGAGATCTGGCAGCCTTGAAAATAATGGCCGCTGTGCATCTGGAGCAGAAATTACTATTTCTTCTTTATTATCAGCTCGTCACATCAGTCACTGAGTATGGGCTGGGAATACTAACACTGTCAGTAACGCAATGTGAATGACAAGAACGCATTCAAATTGAATAGTCTTGGGCTGTATGCAAGATACCCATATTGTGACAATACAATGGGGTACATGCTTGAAGTGCTGTCGATTAGATCCAGATATGCAATGGCCCAGGCAAAAGCCTATATGCGAGTAACTACAGACAAACAGCACCCCCTGCATGGAAATATAGCTGACATCAAGGACGCAAGAATAAAGGGATGTCATGGATGGCATAGGTAGAAGCAACGATCAAGCAGGTGACCACAATTGAAAATAATTGAAAGGGGAAGAGTGGAGTAAGTCGGATGAGAACAGGATTAACTACCGCAAGTCCTTATCAGCCTCGGCAGAGAGTGTAGAACTTGAGGCAATGGGAAAGCGGACCTGAAAATTAATCAACTGATACTTAATCATGCCGGGGATAATGATGCCATTGTGTATACTGATAGGGACCCAAAGACGCAGCAATAGAGAACGCAGTCAGCGACTCATAGCTTGACTGCCTGCGTCAGGACCAGCGAACCAGAGCTGGTCAAGACCGCACTCCACCTCCACGTGGTGGTCCTGGAAACAGTCTGCAGCAGTGCAGTCTGGCTGAGCGAGTGTGGATCGCAATGGGAAGGCAAACCCGGTCCTACAAAATGCTGTGCAGAAGTCGGATGTGTCGACCGAAAGGTGCAGATATCACAGCTTAGGCGTAAACAGACACAACGCAACCACCGTCCTTTTCAGGACGAACGAGGAAGAAGAAGAAGTATACTGATAGATCTGTAATCCATGGTGAAAAATCAGGCTGGGGCTTCTCTGCTAGGGTAAAGGGCAGAATTGTTGCCAAACATAGCATGGCGTACAAGATAACTTCCAGCATGAGAATGGAGGTAGAGGCAGCTACTGCAGCCTTAAGATGGCTAACTGAAACTTCAGTAACAAAGTCAGTTATTGTGTCATACTCTCGGTCCATGCTTCAAAAGGTTCAAAAAGGTTGGTTACGGCATGAATGGAAAACCTCCATAGAAGCTTCGAATCTGCAGCAGCTGGTGTGGATCTACTGTCCTGGTCATGCAGGAGTATGCAGTAATGAGAGAGCTGACAGACTAGCATCAAGAGCACCAACAGTGTGGACACTGGATATGGAAATGGGAGAGATACTGAGAACAATTAATGATCACCTGTTAATGACACTGCATAGATGAATCATCAAGGTTAAGACTGTTGGAATTTGGCATCAAATGTCAGGCTAGCAGAGATGAACGTATGAGAGGATGCATCCGCCATGTTTATAACCAGCGAGCTACAGGAACAGTTAGCATTCACACTCTTCGACATATACTGGGGGAGACTGAGCACCCATGGGTTTGCCCAGAGTGCAATGATGTCGATTCTGTTCAACAATAACAATAAGCAGTGGCCATGGCAACTTAGGGATCAACATGAACTGGAGGCACCAGTCTGAACTTTCCTAGGAGTCTGCTTTGGTCTATGATCTGCAGTCCTCTGCCTGCCATTTCTATTGTTTGTTGAACTGCCTTTGAGTCTTTTAATGAGGCATTATACACCCTGCCAAGACTTTTAACAGGCTCCTCAATGACAGTAGGGATTCTTTGGTTTGAAACCATGAATGAAACCTTAGATGTCTTGCCTTTCCTGACTGATAGGCCTCTAGACTTCTTAGGTCTAGGTTATACTAACATTTATCTGGTTAAATGACAACCTCATGAACATTTATCCAGCAGGGGCTTTTCTTAATATTTCCCAGATCATTTAAGAATGATCAAGACAATGGATAAAAATATTTCCAAAAATGATGTATCATTTTTTTAAAAATTTCAACTACATTTCAAGGAACTGCTGCACAGAAAACTGTAAAGTCAATGATTAGAAATTGAGCCTTCCTCCTCCTCCTCCTACCCCCCCCCCCCACTCCAATTTAAAAAAAAGCTTCCAACATTTTAAGACAAATCAAACTTACCCTATTGGCAGGATTACTGTACTGAATATTGAGTGTATCCATGGCACGTATCATAGCATGCATTGCCATGAATATATTTTGGTACACAATTTTAATATGGCTACGTTTGTCCTCATCTGAGTAACCAGCACCATGTATAATTCTCATCTGTTTGATGAAGGTACTTTTTCCTGATTCTCCAGTACCTGGACAGAAAGAATGAGAAAAGGCTGAAATATGCAAAATGGGACATGGACAGTAGTATGCATTCAGCAACAATGATGTCACAAGTGTAATTAATATTTGCAAAATTTAAATGGAAAAAAAAAATGCACACTGTTGTGTTGCAAATGATTTATTTTGATTTCAATCTACCTCATAGATCAATCTACTTATGCTGTGAAAGCTCCTCTTGCCCCTGCATTCTTATTTTGATATCACTGTCAGTTACTCCAACTCTGTCTACATTGTTGCCAGGATATATATTATTGTTATTGTTGAACAGAATCGACATCACTGCACTCCGGGCAAAACCTATAGGTGCTCAGTCTCCCTCAGTATGTGTCGAAGAGTGTGAATGCTAAATGTTCCTGTAGCTCACTGGTAATATACACGACAGATGCATCCTTTTATACGTCCATCTCTGCTAGCCTTACGTTTGATGCCTAATTCCAACTGTCTTAACCTTGATGATTCATCTATTGCAGCATCATTCTCTAGCAGGCAATCATAAATTGTTCTCAGTATCTCTCCCTTATCCATATTCAGTGTCCCCACTGTGGGGGCTCTTGATGCCAGTCTGTCAGCTCTCTCATTACTGCGTACCCCTAAATGACCAGGGCAGTAGATCTACACCAGCACCTGCAGATTTGAAGCTTCTATGAATGTTTTCCATTCATGTTGTAGCAAACCATTTTGAATCTTTCGAAGCATGGACTGAGAGGCTGACACAATGACTTTCTTTATTATTGAAGTTTCAATTAGAGTAGCTGCCTTTACCTCCATTCTCATGCTGGAAGTTGTTATCTTGTATGCCCTGTTAAGTTCAGTGACGATTCTGCCCTTTACGCTAACATAGAAGGCCCAACCTGATTTACCACCACCGATCACAGACCCATCTGTATTCACAATGGCATCATTATCCCCAGCATGATCATGTATCAGTTGATTAATTTCCAGTTCTGCTTTTTCCCACTGCTCCAAGTTCTAAACTCTCTGCCAAGGCTGATGATGACTTGCTGGTAGTTAATCCAGTACTCATCTGACTTACTCCACTGTTCCCCTTTGAATATATTTTCAACAGTGGTCACCTGCTTGATCGTTGTCTCTGCCTGTGCCATCCATTACATCCTTCTCTTTATTCTTGCTCCCTTGATGTCAGCTATGTTTCCATGCAGGGGGTGCCGTTTGTCTCTGGTTACCCGCATAAAGGTTTTTGCTTGGGTCGCATATCTGGATCTAATCGACAGCACTCCAAGCAGGTACCTCATTGTCACAATGGGGGTATCTCGGTACAGTCTAAGATTCTACGCATCCCTTCATTTTTTAATGCCACCTAGTCATTCACATTGTGTTACTGACAGTGTGAGTATTCCCAGCCAATACTCAATGACGGATACGACTAGCTGATAATAATGAAGAAATAGTAATCTCTGCTCCAGATGTGCTGCAGCCATTATTTTCAGGGCTGCCAGACCTCTCCTGCATTTCTCTATGATGTGATCAACATGGTACTTATACGATAGCGCGTGATCAAATGTAACTCCAAGGTATTTCAGCTTTTCATGCCTTTCAACTTTCTGTCCATAGAGAGTAATATCTGGAAGGTCTGTTTTCACTGTGGAGTTGTTTAAGGAGTACCTCATCACGCAGGCTTTGGATTGACTTTGCAGCCAGTTTCCTCGCACCATTTAAACACCTCATGTAGTGTCCCATGTATGTTATTAACCATTTCCTGTCTGTCAGAGCCAGTTCTGTAAATGAGTATGTCATTAGCAAAAGTCAGTGTTCGTTCCAACCTAGTTGGCTGAATGGTGGCTACTTTTACTGTACAGATATTAAACAACACTGATGATTGTGGAGAAACCTTGGGTAGTCCTGTGCATATGCGCATTGGCTCTGATGTCCATGTTCCCAAGCGAAATGCCACTGATCTATCAATAAAGACAGCTGCTATCCATCTTGTTAGCCAAGGGTAACACCGCAAGCCATTATACAGTACATTAATGTTTCAAAGTTCACACTGTTATAAGCATTATCTAGGTCAATTGCTACAGCAACCGTTTCTCGTTTACCCTGGAACTCCTCATACATATCATAAGCAAAAGTTTCGGTGTTACCTCATGTTACTTTCATGGACCTATATCTTCTGAGAGTGTCAGGTAGAATTTGTGCATTTTCGAGGTGATTCATTATTTTCCGTACTACTATCTTTTCTAATAGTTTACTGTAGACATTCTGCATTGTGATAATTATATAGCTGCTGAAAAGTGTGGGGTCTTTACCAGGTTTAGGAAGTGGCCATGGGTAACTATGTACTAGTCCTCCTGCTCCTCAGCATTCAGTATGCTGGTGTTGAAATTACTCACCATTCTTAATGCCCGTGTCATTGAGCTGTTTTATGTGGCGATACTGTACACCATCAGGACCGGGGGTTTTGTTTCTATTGGTTTCTAAAGTGCACACGTCTTCTTCGGATATGAGGTCGAAATATATGTCACCTCTTCTGTTGCTTTCCAGGATATGCTCTTTTATTTCTTCGCGGGCAGCATTATCACCTTTATCTGTCCGAGTAATGTAATGACTGAGTAATGCATGTCCTTTTTCAGCATCAGTCTTCAGACTTTTCCCTGTTGAGCTGAGTATATAAGGAATTGGTTGGCTTGTACTTTTCCTACTCATTCTTCGATGTAAGGACAAGAATTTCTGTAGCAATTTGTCAGTGCCCACCTGCATCACAAAGGCCTCCCACACTGTGTCCTTGTGTGACCGTACGTTCGTCACTTCTGGCATTTATGCCAAGAAAAAATAACTTATTGGTACATTACCATTTAGACTGAAACAGAGAATAGTTTATGAAATAAAAATCAAGTATAATACAAGAAAAATGAACTGCTATTTTCAATAAAAACAGACCATAATCGTAATTTGGATAAAAGACAGTAAGGGAGGGAACGATTATGGAAAAATATTTGAGTTTAGTTTTAGCTGGGACACGTGATTTCTTGGCCAATGATTAGGCTGGACGTAATTAGACCACGCACGCTTTCTTACCCAGTGAAAATCCCCGGGCTAAGGCAGTTGCAGAGAAGATGTAAAGCCATTCAGACGTACCAGCGTTAGCTGTCTGTTGAAGATTTTATTTCAACTATGAATGGATTGTTCATAATGCTATGACCACAGAGTGTTTGTTCTTCGAAGTGGTTTTATTTGTGATTATTTCTGAGGAAATGCAGTAAGTAGAAAATACAGTTAAAAGTTTCCTACGATATTAAGATGTCTGCACAAAATAGTGGTACAAAGAAAGAAAGAGGGGACATGAGCATCCCTTGGGCCTCAGGAGAGATAGATTAGCCTTACGAAAAAACAAGCATTTCAGTAATAGGTGGATTTATAATGGGAGAAAAGTGAATACCCCACAGAGATCCTCATATGTTGAATTTGTTCATCATTATTGAAGGGAAAGTTGAATAAACCAAATCAGAGTGACTTACAAAATGCTAAACCCATTATGCATACGAGAAACTAAATTGAAATGCTGGAGATATGAATAAGCCATGATTTTTCGTATATTATGTCAAAATTGAAGGAGAGTTTGTAAATAAAGTTCACCTATGGCCACACGTAACTCTATATGTTGCCGTGACCAGTCCTCTTATTAAGAGCAAATAAAAATAAGCAAAGATTATCATACCACTATACAATAGAAAATGGATCAACTAATGGAGAATCTTCAACAACTAAACGTGGAACAGCATCAGCTGCCACAAACCCAGTAGGCTACAGGCCAACCAATTACAGACTAACATGTCCAGCAAGTATTTGCTGACGGGAAGTTACCCTATGCAGCATGAGTGGTCACTATGTCACAGTTTTACCCTTCAGTTCCCAAGTTTTTCAATCCCATGCCGCCGCCCCGCCCCCCCCCCCCCCCCCCCCCCCAACTATGACAAGTGGAACAGTCGTTTGTTAACGGGAGGTAATCCCAAACGAAAATCTCTCATCTTACGTCCCAATATTCATGGGGAAGCCTCATATGTCAAGATGAATGCAGTAACACACGCGGATGCGAAAAGTTACTCTGTCGACAAATACACCCCGCATCACCGTTCACAGTTTGTCAGAAGAAACGAAGATGTATTTATTCCACGATACCAGGATATATGAGAATCGATTGCGTGTCCACAGACTGAGGTAGTTTTTTCATACTATTTGAAAATGGGACGCTATTGTACTTTTAGAGACGTCAACGAACACAACGAAACTCCTCCACCTGGTAAGAGACATCAACCATACATGTTCACTGCCAATAATCACAAGTTTCAAAATAAAAGACACGTCATCAATGAAATTATGCACAAGAACCATAGTACAGGTTACCAAACACAATGGTATCCATCCCGGACAGTCCCCAGTTCGAACCCTGGCAGAGTCCACTCCCATGTACCAATGAGGAACCATCGAGATTATCATAGTTCCGTTGACTGGAATTTATCCTATGATGTGCGAAATTTATCACATTATTGCCGGAGGCAAACAGAGAGTGCTCCACGTCATTCCATCCGACAATCACACATCAAATATCGAGACCACAGTAACAAAATAACTCGCATAGCCCCAGTTGACAGCCATTGGAACAGCCTGCAGAAAAGACATTCTCGCATGGCAGTCCGAAATTTCATCAATGATATAAAGCGACAAAAGATATGGCAGGTCAACAATATTACATCGACTGACCAACATACATGTTTAATATCAACAGAAGATGGACTAAGGGCACACATCACACCTCTCAAACAATGGGACAAAACACTACACGGACGTCACCGAGTTCATCTTGTTGCACTGAATCAAAAAAAATGGTCTCCCATTATAAATGTTCGACCTAAAGAACTGTATCCACAGGTGCATAAAACAAGTGGTTTGTGTGGCAACACAAACAGAAGTTGCCAAGTCAAAAAACAACGCAAACAGGTGTTGCCAGGTCAGATCAAGCCCATGATACATTGAACGCCCACCCATCGTCTGGACATACTAGAAAAACAGTACAACGGTCAGCCATTCAAACAACTTCACAGAATATCCCACACACTTAACCGAGCACAGAGAGGTTGAGGGAAGAAATAAATGACATTGTGAGAAAACGTGACCTCCACGTCCTCACATTACACATGATTTTTGAATTACTGCAGGAAAGGTTTGACATGATTTTGTCTACTAGAAAAGACGAAATTCTTTGCTTGGTAAAAGACGCGGTAAACAGGGATGAAAGAGAAATAACCCCACACGAAAAGTATTCTACAGAACCATCAAATAGACCTGTTAGAAAGGCAAAATTTCGTCACCAGCCCCCAAGTTACACCTTCGCTAATGAACAAACAGACTCTGACATGGACACTCAAGAACTAACAGACCAACTCTTTCACACTGACAATATATCCAATGATTGCCCTGTTCAAACGTACAGTGAGATAATAACCAACATGTATCGATGAGACTCTGGTATCGATTCTCTTGGTCCTGGGAGCACAGATGAGACGACAATTGCTGATACTTCACCCCCGGAGATTCAAGCAGCTGGCAAACGTACGTTTTTATTCATCAGACGAATCGCCTCCCATCACGAAGTTCATCAAATTGCCACAAAATCACGTAAGACGAAAAATCAAGATGAAGAGAAGACACGTTCCCAACCAGCATCAGGATGTTCCCAAACAGCATCAGGACATTCCCAAACAGCATCAGGACATTCCCAAACAGCATCAGGACGTTCCCAAACAGCATCAAGAAGTACCAACCACACACCCCCAAATCACATTGTAATCGTCCATGAATTCAATACCTACTCATCGAACAGTGAACGAAATCTCACCCACTACTGTAACTACTTCACAGTATGATGCTCGCCTATCCAGTCGGGAAATTGCAATGATGGAGATGATGAAAATATTTTCTAAGCTTTTCTGAAACACACCCAGGTGTTTCATATGCTTGCCACTTCAAGCATGGTCAACGCAAATGTGAAAATACTTTATGTAATAACGTTTTTAGATGTACTCTATTTTCAGACTGAGAAAGTTACTGTCCCGGTGAAACCATCATAGATGACCTAATCCCAGATTGAGATGTCAAAGCCGCACCCAACAAGTTGTTCCCCGGCCATGCTACTATTGATGACCATAGTACCTCAAGAGCAGCCACCAGATGATTATAATTATACAACCCCACTCATAACACGTGTCACACCAATTTTGTTATAACATTGATTTATACTTTGAAAATGATCACCTTACATACTTCCTTAGCTCGACTTCTTGTCCTTGCAGTTCCAGAGCCCAGTGATTCCTTTACATGCATCTTAGTGCATATTCACGCAGGCATTTTGCACTAGTAGTCTTTCTCTTCTTCTTCTTCCGTCCTTAGCCAACGACCGGCAAAGCAGTCAGTGGCCATTACGCCTAGTGGCGTCTTAAGGGCAACAGCGAATAGATTTTCTTTGCCGTTGTTCCCATCACGCCTAATGGCGTCTTTAGGGCAACGACAAATCAATCCGTCTGTCGTTGTTTCCGTAATCAAAGTGACTGGCAAACGGGTGATCAGCCCGTTGGGAGTCTTTCTCTTACCTGTTACTAATATTTTTTTTTTCCTATGATCTCATTTATGTTAAACTCATCTATACCTATCACCTTTATCCATCACAGTGATCCTTGGAGCTGTCACAGACTGGAAGGGAGGCATCAAAGAAGAGTTGGCTACCCAAGCAGCATTAGCTGGGAGACTTCTCAGGCCATAAATCGAGGATTCCTCAGCAAAAGAGAAATTGGCACAATGTCGACTGTATACCGTTCCACCTATGTTCCAGTCAAGACTTATGGATGCGAGTCATGGGCACTGACTACAACTCACAAAAGCCAGCTCCAAACCTCAGAAATGAGGTATCTGAGGAAGGTGGTTGAAGTAACTAGAAGAGACATGATTTGCAACCAGATGATACGCCATGGCCTCAAAACCCAGCCCCTGCAGACTCAAATGGAACAGTCCCAAATACGATAGTCTAGCCATGTCTGCAGAATGGGAGAAGATCAGCTACCATGACAAATATGGGAAACCAACAGTCAAGGAACCAGACCTCCAGGATGACCCAGAGTTTGCTGGGAGGACAACATTAGGCAATCTCAAAAGGACCAAGGACTAGATTGGAACCAGACCAGGAGGAAGACAGATGACAGGAAAATATGATATTACAAATGATATGATCAAGAATCTTGGACCTGTAGCCAGCCAGGCACAAGCTCCTGGTAATCTTCAATCATGGAGTACTGGAAAATTTCCAGTCGATGGCGAGAAGCAATCATCGTTCCCATCAGAAAGAAACAAAAGTTGAAAACCAGTCAATCCAGCTATGATGATAGGAAACTCTTTACAGAGCTATACAACAGGAGGCAATCTGATCATCAGAAGTAGTCCCCCAATCCGACAAGTGTTTTGACCCACTCCTTTACACCCTAAGGGGGACGGCCCACTTGGGTCATGACTCCCAAGTGTCTCAGCCTCCTGTTGTCTTGTATCGAAAATGAACCCATTTCACTTTGGTAGCAACTTTAAAATCCACAACTCCGCCAGCCATGGAGGCAATTGTGAAAGTAACAAAGAGAAGACAAATTACTCCGTTCGTTCCGTCGCACACAACTAGGGACAGACACGGACACACCTGCGCGAAGCCGACGAGGCTAGCCACTGTGCGCTAGCAGCTGAAATTCTGTGCCTAACACCTCTTATAATATACACCGCATGTTGCTCGTCAGTCACAACCCTTTCATCAGTACAATGAAACACTCAATGTACTGTGGACTTAGAAAAATTTTTGGTGTTTTCTGTACCGCAGAGTTTACTGTCACGCTTTCCATAGCCCATTGCGGTTGTTCCACAGCCAGCATGATGCCTTTTCGGCAGTTTCACTAAGCCTCTTCAGTGCCCTTGTTCTCGACTGTCCCCTCAGCCCCAACAGTTTCAATGAATCATACACTGATGCAGCCACGAGCCCTCTTGCGCCCACCTCAACAGCCATGACCCTTGCAGTGGACACATCGTGTCTCAGATCCGCTCACTAAATACCATCGGCAAATGGGCATCTGACTGGGGAGTACAGATTAACCTCTCCAAGACAGTAGCAACCTGCTTCTCGCTGTCAGATCTCCAAGAAACGGTCCAACTGCAAACAAATGGAAGTGAGCTTCCATACAAGGAAAACCCAACATACCTTGGAGTAAGCTAGATAAGAGACTCACCTAGAAGCCACAAATACCAGCATACTACCAACCAGTTTGCCTTCTGAGCAAGGTCATGGAGAGAATAGTGAACTCAAGATTACTGAAATTCGGGGAAAAAAACCATCAGCTTGATAACGTACAGTCAGCTTTCAGGAAAAACCATAGCACCAAAGGCCAGCTAGTATACCTAGCCCATGAAGCAGAAAATGCCTTTCAAGAGAAGAAAAAAGTACTGGCTGTTTTTGTGGACCTGACAAAAGCTTTTGAAAAGGTATGGAAAGATGGACTTCTACTTAAGTTGCTCAACAACAAAACTGAAGTGAGAATGTTCAACTGGATATGGGACTTCCTACAATACCACACAGCAAAAGTAAAACTTGATGGAACATTGAGCCATCACGTGCACTTCAACAAGGTGTGCCACAAGGAGGAGTTATCTCCCCAACACTCTTCATCATTTATATAAATGAAATGCAGAGAAACTATCCAGGTATGTCTCCAGGGATCTCCATGCTGACAATTTTGCTGCCTGGTGTGCCTCAGAACTATTGCCTACTGTGGTAAAGTGGGATGATATAAATAAGTATAGGGGACTTAGTGTACTGACTGAGATCAGCTGTGAAGGTATCTGTATCTAATAAGTGTGGTGTATTACAGATGACCTTACTTGCTACCACATTTATACCTCAGTCAGAATTATTCTGGAATATAGTGATGACTACGTTAAATGTCTAGGGTTATGAAAATGATGAAGTGTAAGTCACAACAACAGACAGATAAACAATTTAATTTATTCCACAACACTTTACAACACTGTGACATTCACACACACATAACACTCTATAAGACTATCTTAAATGAGTCACGTGTTAAAGTTTCAAATATATATGTATTAATTCCTTTCACTACTAGATATCCTGATTCAACTACACAGTGAACCAGGAATCACAATCAAATGTAATCACAAGTTGTATGTACACAATTTAAAAATATGATCTTTGTATTTATTATTATTATTCTATGTCTGTAAGTGGTGAAGTAGTACTATGAGATAATACTGGTTTTGTTTTTCAAGCTAGATTGTTGTTTGTCATCATGACTTCAAGTGTTTGATTATCTTGGAAATAGTATTGGGAAAAGTTCACAGTTCCTGTCATTTAAAACAATTTATTGTCCCTCTGTGTTTAATATAATGTAAATTTTAGAGGGGCACATAATATTGAGCTGCTCTGGCCACAGAAGCTTATCTTTCGTGATGGCGGCAGGAAAAGGTCTCCTCTGCTCGATTGCGTCACTGCGTTCTTGAGACACCTCACTGGTCGCTATCTGGACCAAGGAGTAAGCTACCAGCCTCTGGATTCAGCAAAACTCAGACCAGGTGCTGCCTCAATAAGTATAGGACCACGGTCCCTGAAACAAGAAGGTTGTACCTCCTACTTCAGAACTAATTTATAATCTATTTCCACACGGAACACAATACATAACAAACACTGAGTTCAGAGCGGTAGGCCAACTGCTAGCTTCATCTAAAACAATTTACACCAGTATTCTTCTCCTTAATGGTTACTACGCCTCTGCAATTTCAGCTGTAAGTCCTTCTATACAATAAGATAGGTGTCAGTGTACTATTTGGCGATCCCATGCAGTTCTACTTCTCTCCGACAAGTTTTGTTCAGGTTGGAGCAATATCTAGGCTTTGCCTCATGTTTGCTACTGAACTACACACATATACAGACATAAATTATCAATTCACATTCAATTTTCATCAAAAAGATATCAAATATGTCAATCTTACCAGAATTCATGGAAATAATAAACAAATACGTTGACTGGCGATGAATATGGCACAATTTCGATCTGCCTCTGTCCCAGGCTTTTATTTAGAAAAATATGCACTGGACTCAACGCACTGTTTCTTAGTAAGTTTATTTCAAAATGTGGCACTGAACAGACGCTCCTAATGGACTATATCAACGGGTCTAGCCAATAGGGCCATGTTTACACAGCTTTTGAAAAAAATTTATCCTTCCTACGTTTCCCCTAACAACCAAAATTTGTATTTGCAGCCCAACTAATCGTGTTTAGCCTTACATATCATTCCCTCCAATCAAATAGGATGTAACATGGTGGCCTATTTCCCGTAAAATGGTGGTTTCAAAACATGTCACTGTGCGATTATGATTTGGTGCTGTCCGACATCCTCACTATTTTCTTTTGGCTATAATTTGTTAATTCCTAGACTATTTGCGTAACACTTAACATATTCTTTGTCAGCAAGTCCTAAGGAACCCAAATATATAAATTTAATGGAGCTAAGTGGCTGCGTTCAAAATATGTATTCTAGGATAGTCGCATATTTTTTTTATTTTTTATTGTTTTAGAACCGCCATCTGTACTGCCTTTTCGACTGTTCTGTCAGACTAATGTCAGGATTTCAGACATAAAACAGTAGAATGTCATGTTTCCTAATAAGCATTTAACAGGTTTTTAAACCTAACTCTCGTAGTTGTAGTGTTTTTTTTTTCACTGTCTATTTGAAAAAAAAGTTAGTGCTTCATGCCTTACGCGGGGAGGGTGGCATTAATTGTATATCGCGAGACGCGTGTTAGTGTTGCATGCGTTCCTGCTTTCAGCCCTCCCTCTCTCTATCCTAATTCCATCTGTCTTTTCATCACGCAGTGTATAAAATGAAATTAATGCTAGTATTAATTTAGGTCATTAATCAGCTTGCGTATCTCAAGGTTTTCTTAGAAATACAGTACACGTTTTATTGTAGAAAGCGTGTATTGATGCAGTAGGCTTTACTATCAACGTGAAAGCGTGAGAATATGCAGACGAAGCATAAAAAAAGGGGTTTTTATTGTTCAACTAGCATGACGTTCTATTAACACAGGCGTACGCTATTGGAAAGCACGGGTCTTTAACCATTTCTCTTTCCTTTTATTGACTTTATGTGTCAGGCTTTACATTTACCTTTTAATTTATATATGTGGATTTAGAATGTTTCACGACACCTACTGCAAAGTGCATGATACAGGCAGCACTAAATACCATCGGCAAATGGGCATCTGACTGGAAAGTACAGATTAACCTCTCCAAGACAGTAGCAACCTGCTTCTCACTGTCAAATCTCCAAGAAACGGTGCAACTGCAAACAAATGGAAGTGAGCTTCCATACAAGGAAAACCCAACATACCTTGGAGTAAGCTAGATAAGAGACTCACCTAGAAGCCACAAATACCAGCATACTCAAAAAAGTCTATACAGGCACAGTCACGCCTGTACTTGAATATGCAATGTTAGCCTGGGCAACAGCATCAAAAACAAACAGAACATCTAGCAAAAGTGCAAAATGCAGGCCTTAGAATAATCACTGGAGGGATGAAGACCACTCCAACCCAAGCAATGGAGTGATACACTAACATCCGCCCCATTAATGACAGACATGAGGAAAAGGTGTTTACTAACAGCAAGAAGCTACTATGATAGCAAAATCATCCAATGCATGCCAAACGTCATAGATCAACAAAAAAACAGGCTGAATAGAACCAGCTTCTCTCACATCTCAAAACAGCTGCATCAGTGACACTAGACCTCCTCCCAAAACAACTTAGTGAAATGGACATTGATTATGAGGAGCCAAACTACTGCCACGAAAATATATCTATCACTATAGAAGTCCCTAACATAAGAAAGGCATGCCACAGACCCCCCCCCCCCCCCCCGCTAAATACCTTAGCTCAGGAAATGACCGAAGAAAAGTACAACGCCAAGGAATGGACACATGTATACACAGATGGATCTGCAGATGGGGCAGTAAAAAAAGGTGGAGGAGGCATTTTTATCAGATTCATAAATTGGAGGATCATCCGTATGGCCTTCCCAATTAGAAAGATTTCTAATTTCAGGGCAGAAGCTATGGCACTACTGCAAGCTTTGAGAATCCTCACTAGAGCAGAATAGCAGCCACCAGCAAAGATAGTAATCTTTACTGACTGTAGATCACTACTGGATTCAATACAAAACACCAGAAATGAAAATATCATGCATGAGATTAGATCTGAGCTGAACATTATCCAAAAGTCATCAACCATTGCCCTTCAGTGGTTACCCTCCCATTGTGGAATCACTGGAAATGAGAGAGCCAACGATCTATGTAGAAGTGGCAGTAAAATGGAACAATTCAGCCACCCTTTGCCATATCGAGAAGCTAAGACCATCATGAACAATAAGTAAAAATACCAGTGGAAAAGGCAAGGTGATATATAATACCGAGATGACCCAATTCACCAGCTAAATAGACACCAGCAGACCATCATTTTCCACTTGAGAACTAGCCACTGCAGATTACTAGGCCACCTCTATCGCCTCATGATATCTCATACGAATGAATGTCCACGTGGAACCGGAATCCAGACACCTGAACACATTCTCAAAAACTGCCCAACCCATGATGACCCATGATGCCTGACCTGGCCAGAGAGTGTTGAGCTCAGGCAGAAGCTATGGGGCTGCCACGCCGACCTGGAAAAGACTCTGGACTTCGTCCCAGCGACAGGCCTACAGATTTAGCATGACTACAAACTGAACGCAGAAGAAGGATAGTATGGCACTCTCTCTTTGGCAAACCTCTACACCCCTGGGCTGAAGAGGAACGACTAAGTAAGCAAGCATTAATAAAATGCAAATTCATTGTATGGAATGAGTGTACTGTGTCACATAAGAGAGCTCTTGAAGCTTTTGATCTGACTCTGCAAGATATTAGGGAAAACACACTTCCAATGGGATGGGCTGTGGTAGTTCTTTCAGGTAATTTTAATCAAACATTATCCCATTTTGGTGAGGCATGCTCTGTTCAACCTTGACACTGGGTCCATCGGTTATATATTAGGGCGCATGTACAAATATAAATGACCTAGCAGTCTGTTTCAAAGCAATGGTGTATTCTTTTTTTGTTTTTGTTTTAAAAAGGTGATGAGGAAGATGAAAGGGCACTTAACAGCTGACCATTATTGCCTCTGCTCTTCCATCATCTTGGTCTACCCTGTTCAACCTAAGATTTAGGGTATTTAATTGTAACTTTATTTTTAGTTTTGTATTTAAATAACTATCGTCTTTTGCAGTTGATGGTTTTAATTTATATTAGTATTTCTTCTTTTTAAGTCTTGTTTTTTGTTTCTTTGTTACTTCTTTGTCTTTCCTTGCACTCTGATTAGTCAATAATTTTGTTTTCCTTTAACGGTTACTTAGTTTTTGTTGATTAATTTCTATTTGGTTGAATTTCTTTTCTGAAGTATTATTATTGTTATTATTATTACTAATATTGTTACTGTTATTAACCTTATATGTTTTCTTTTGTTTTGTGTATATATTGTTTAAGGATTGATTGGGCTTCCCCTGGGGCATCTATATTTAGAACCTTATCACCTGTCATGTCTATATTGTGATTTCTGAAGTATGTTTTTAATTCTAGCCTCTGTTGCTCGTACTTTTTACAGTGGATCAGGTAGTGGTCTATGTCATTTTCTTCCTGACATTCTTGGCAGTGTGGTTCCTCTATCATAAAGTATGCTGCACCGAGACGGAGACGCCACAGCTTTTTGTTCGAGGGTACTTTAATTCTTCTCTGACCTGGCACGTCCTTATGATTGCAAGAATTTCCTCCTTAATGGCTGCACTTACCTGGGTGTTCTAGTGCTTGTAGTGATGATAGTATCGTAACTGCTTCTGGCGGATTTTCTTCGATTATTTCTAAACATTTTAGAATTGTTACTGTTACGGTTGGTGTTATGATGTTAGCCACTTTTATAGTGAGCTCTTTTTAAGTTTACGCATTGAAGGGCTTCAAATGCTATTGATAAATATTAGGGTTCACGCTTCACGGTAATTGAACGCGAACGGATGGAATTGCTTAGTTTTATGATGACGTGTTGCGTTGTTATGCTAACACGTGACGACACTATAAGTGTACCCTTTGTAATTTATATTCCGTCCTAGCGAGACGCGAATTTCAACACTCCCGTGTATAATAGTAATGGTGTAGAAGCTTTCAAGATGATGTGGCACTAGGGTCTGTGTGGTGAGTTGGGATTATATAAATATAGTTATAGGGGACTTAGTGTACTGAATGAGATCAGCTGTGAAGGTCTCTGTATCTAATAAGTTTGGTGTATTACAGAGAACCTTGCTTGCTACCACATTTCGACCTCAATCAGACTTATTCTTGAATTGTATGATGACTTCGTTTAATGTCTAGGGTTATGATAGTGATGAAGTGTAAGTTCACAACAACCAACAGACAGATAAACACCTAAGTTAAGATCCACAACAATTTACAACACTATGACAATCACAAACACATAACACTCTAAAGATTTATCTTAAGTAAGTCAAGTGTAACTTTTATACAATGTATTAGCTTTTTCAATATGTAGATATCCTGATCCTACTACAATGTGAATCAGGAATCACAATCAAATGTAAGCACAATGTTTATGTACAAGAATTTATACAAAAGATCTTTGTCCAGACATATACTATTATTGTAATATGAGTGTAGTGTTGTGATGTATTATTATGAGGAAATACTGGCTTTTAGTGCTAGGTTGTTGTTTGTCATCACGATTTCATGTGTTTGTACTGGTGGAAATAATATTGAAGGATTCACAGATTCTGGTTTTTTTTTTTTAAATTTCTGTCTCTTTTGTTTTTATAATAAAGTTCAGTTCAGGGTTATTTTATTCAAGGTTGAGCTTTTCGTGTTGACAAGCGCTTATCTCATAATGCAGCTGCAGGAAACCTGTATCCTCTGCTCGCTTGCTTCTCAGTTTGATAGTATGATAGACAATGGCCGCTATCTTGTGCAGGGAGTCTGCTGCCAGCTTTCTGGATCACACAGTACTCAGACCGGATGATGCAATATCACCATCTATACCACGGCCCCTGAAATGAGAAGGTTGTGCCTCCTTCTTCATAACTAATATACAATATTATTCCACACTGAAGTACATGACAGTACAAACAAACATAAAGTTCAGCGCTTTAGGCCAACTGCTAGCTTTTCATGTGACAATATACACCAGTATTCCTCTCCCTAATGGATGCAACGCCTCTGCAATTCCAGCTGTAATCTCTTCCATACAATAGGATAGGTGTTGTGTTTCTAGTTGACAATCCTATATATATTTTTGTAGTTATACTCCTCTCTGATAGTCTTTTACATGGTGGAGCAATATCTAGGCTTTGCCTCATGTTTGCTACAGACCCACACATGTACAGAGATATAATATTATTTCCCATTCAATTTTCATATAAAATACAGATTAAAAATGTCTAGCTTACCACAATTCGTTATGAAATACACACTAAAGATGACTGACACAGTTTGATCTGCGGTATTGTCCAGGCTGCTATCATATATTTAATTTTGAATAACACAGCCTGCTCTCATCTCTCACAATGTGTAACGATATGGCGTCACCTCTAAGATTTCTTCTGCCAATATCCAGTGTATTGACCAATCGTTTTGAATATTTTCAAAGACAAACAGGCGTTCAAATATTTTCATTCACTTTTCCCCATTTCTAGGCATCTATTTGTTACTCAGGGGTCACCCAATAATCTTTCGTTTAACTACAACGTTCAGCCAATCTCTGACCTCGTACTATAATTAGCCTTTCTCACCGACTTTTGTTCCAAAAAAAATTCTACTATCCCCTCCAAGCAGATATGACCTGACCTGACAGTTTCTCCGTTCCTCTATATGTTTATTTACCAATAATTGATTACTAATGGACTATTTAGACAACCAAATACATATTCTCAGTCAATAAGTCTTCAGCTACATGAATATATAATTTGCAGGGGGCTAAGTGGCGTAGTTAAGAATACGATCTTTTTTCGATGTTAATTGTTTAATTATAAACTACCACCTGTTCAATTCTATACGACTGTACTATCAGTATAAAGTCAGGAGCCCTACGTAAAATATCAGGTTTCCTAATAAGAATTAAACCTGTTTTCTGAACCTAATATCGTATTGTTAGTTTTTATCACTGTTTATTTGAAAAATCTGGCCATGCACTGCATGCGACTTGGTTTAATTTTTAAACACACTGCGAGCTGCTTGTGTGACCGTGTTCCACAGTCCGTCTATCTCTCCCTCTCTCTTCTTCTAAGCCCGTCTCTCTTTCCAAGGCTAACCTTGTGCGCGATTTTGCACTAATGTTAGTTTTTAAAATCAAGGTCGTCTAGAAGATTTGACTACACATTCTATTTTTAGAATTACGGTTATTGCCATATCGTTGGGCCTAACTTCTGTTAATCGTAGAAGTATTATATTTAGAACGAACGAAGTAGGACAAGTAGAAATCTTGTGTTAGCCATTACGGCGTTATACAACGAAGGCGTTATCTATACTGGGAAAGCACTGGTCTTTCTCCATTCTTCTTTCTATCGTATTATTTCGTTCTGCTTTTCCAGTTATGTTCTAATTTATATGTGGGTATTAGAATTTTTCACCACAGTCTGCCAAATTGATATGGATACATGTAACGTCTCATTTTTATGGATGACTAATTCTTCAGTACCAGAATAGTCGCAGGGAGTATATTATTATAATTATTAGTATCCAGATTGTAAAGATCGATCAACTCTGGTTATTCAGTACCGGATTACCGACATACGGAATCGCGAGTAAATATCCAGATGTTGTGACGATTAATGGAATAAGGACAGGAGACGCTGTTTATGTATATGCTTGAACTTAATGTATGCTTAATTCATATCATGTCTCGTGGATTGAATACTGTCAAATAAAACGTATTTTATGTGGACTCGAACCACCTATGGACTTGTCGAATATCTACCATTATTGAAGTTTTGACAGTCTTAACTCCGCATTCGCAACCTTTAGTTAAGCTCGATTGCTCGACAGAAACCAAGTCACAATAATATAAGAACAAACTCAAGACATAGCCAGAAAGAATGAACACTGTTTTATTAAGAACAGATTTGTGTAAGGACAGTAAAAAGGTTAACCAACTGCCAGAGCAAAACCAGCCATAACAAAGTGGCGGCACAACTTGGGGATACGAAAAAAAAATTTTCTTCATCAGGTTACATCTAGAGTGACAAGTTTCATCACAACAAGACTGTTTACAATTACAATGCGCTCACGTGACTTTATGACATATTGCGCATGACGACTAGAGGTCAAATTTACGTCATCACCCTTTCGGTCAAAGTCAATGGCAGCCGTTAGCAGTTCTTATGAATGTCGAACCTAATATCCTGCAACCAGTTTCGATGCAAGGAATACATCAAGAAGAAACCCCGTCAAACTATGAATTTCAGCTCACCGTACTTATTTGGCCGTTGGTGCATACTAGCATTAACCGAAGAATATCACTGGGCACAAAAAGATAAGTAACCTTTGAAACCTTTGTCGGTTCATAAAGCTAATAGTAGTCCACTTGATTTTATTTGCGCATGTTTATCTGCAATTAATTGTTATATGTCCCATTTGTCGTTAATTGTCTGTTTGTTATTTATGTAAGCGGGTTTGGTTGGCAGGGAATCAGAATAACTGTTATGTCAGCGTCAGCAGACCGCAGATATTCTGATTGTTCTTAGGGATTATTGAATTGTTGCAATTTCTGTACAAGAGATCCCCCCAAAAAAAAATCAACTGTGGGCACACTCTGCTTGTAATTGCATAAATTCAATATTATTTGTTAGTTGTAGAGTTATGTAATATCTGGTGTATTTTTCTGTACTAAGTTTCAATTTTATTCATTTTGTAACTTGTTTGTTAACTATCCTGTTCATTCTAATCTGACTATCTTTTATTTATGAATATATATTTTAACGTTTGTCTATGAGTCCATTGTGACATCACCTTTTTCAGTGTACGTGTTTTAACCTAGATTTGGTTTTACCTTGACCCTACTTCCGATTTTCTACTTGTTTCATATAATCATTTTTACGTTTGCATTTGTCAATTGTGATGTGCTAGTGTCTTGTAAAACTTTAGTTGACTGTTTGTCTTGTATTTATTAACTTAAAAATTAATAATATAATAATAATAGTGTAAATTAATTATGTAATAATTTGATATAACAATTTAGATTAATTTTGAAAAAAAAAGGGACTTGATGGCATGATTGCAACAATTTGCACTAGTAGTCCAACTCACTATTGGTTGTTCATCATGACTAGGGCATGATGTTATAATATATGGACAAATACTTATAAATTTATAGTTTGCCTTGATTATATTAGGCATATTAGTGATTGATTACTAGTTGAGACACTGTACTACATTGTCCACTGAGTACATATGAATAATTGAGGACATTATATTGGTGATTAATACATATAGTTGAATAAAGATATAGATTATTACCTTAAATATGGTTACTCTAGAGTATTTTTTGAAGCTTGGGGAAGCAATTTGAGAAGCACGTAAAGAATTTGATTATTATTTGATTGACTTAGGGAGTCACATATATATTTATCATGCTTACTTTAGAGGATTTTGTGAGGATGGGACGAATAATATGTTATATGGAAGGTGACAAGTTAAAATCATATGCCTTGGGACAGATGGCTATTAGAAATTTAGGAACATTAGGAAATAAAATGCCTAGTGATGAAGAATTGGAGGCTGAGGTAAAACGTATTGAGGATTTAGAAGAAACTAAAAGGATATTTGCATTAGAGGACTATAACATACAACCTGATTTAGTGGATATAAATAATGAGATACGAGATGTGGAGAATTCTGATGAAAAGAGTATTGATGGTGAATTGGATACGGTTGATACTGTGTTACTGACCGATGATCATACACACATGGCTCAGATTCAGGAGCTGAAATCTGAAGTTTCCTTATTGAGATTAAAGGTTGATACACAAGAAGTGGTAATTCAGGATATGAAGAGTTCTTACTTTCAATTGCAGAATAAGATTACCAAAATTGAACTCGAGAATCAGGAATTCAGACAAATTATAGGTCAACATGAACAGGTGACTAATGAAAAGTTAGCTAACCTCGATACATTGCTCCTTAAGGAGAATAATAGATATTCTGAACTAGAAAAGAGAATGCAACAGCAGATTAATGAACTTGCAACTAAGCTGAATGCAGTTGATTCTCTACTTATTAATGAGAGGAAGAAAACTACTAACTTGGATAAAATAAATAAGAGGCAGAGACAGGAAATTACACTCCTAAATCTAGAGGGTACGAAAGTAAGAAAAAGAGTTAATGGTCTGCTAGACGTCGTGTTGAGCAAGAAGATATTGCTGAACAACAGACATAATAACTCTATTGTACGACATGACTCAAGTACCAAGTGTGATACTAAAGCGTCTACACACCCAGGGAAGATTAGTAAATCATTTTGAGGCAAGAACACCTTCCCTCGACAGAATACTGCCAATTCAATGAACAAATCTTGACGACATGATCAGAGTGAAACTGATCTCAAGAAAACTGTCGAGGTGGTCAACAGTAAAGATGACTTTACTAAAAATAGAAATAATGTTAGGGTTAACATGAACCTGCATAATAAAGTTCAGACATATAAGTCTGTCGGCAAAGTTTTTACTTTGCACAGCAAGGAAGTGTCTCCGACATGCAGGAAATCTACTGCCTCATATATTTACAGGTGTCATTCTAAGTTCAATCAGGATGATACATCAGCTAACAAGAATACTACGTATATGGGAAAGGGAAAAATCAATTCTTCTGATATAACTAGAAATACGTATCTTCATTGTTCACAGTTTCGTGACAATGAGACTACCTATATTGGAAAAGGTGCATATTCTCGCACCATTCTAGTGCGTAATCTGCCACAAGGTACTACATGGCAGGCACTTGGGAATTTCTTCAATTATACAGCAAACGTTAAGTTTGTTCGTCTTCTGCCATCAGTCAATGGTCAGAATAGTGAGGCGTTGGTTACCTTCTGTAACAATAGGGATGCTCGATGTCGAGCGTGACAATGGTGTATGTTTTCATCACCATTCTCTCCATTTACAGATGGTACCTAATTCTGCTTCACGCAGATATTAGCCTATTGACACTTGGTGTTATCACCTCATGTCTTTGATGACTCAGCATAGTCAGTCATCATTCCTTTTCTTTCTTAGTCATCTATTCCTACATAGGTGGATTAATGTAAACTTTTCTTTTATATAACATTTTGTTGTCTTCTCTACTATAAGACTTAGTATATTTGTCTTCACGTTGATTTTTCGCATGCTTACGTTAGACAGTAATGTCGTTGACTGTTCTACTCATGTTCAGCCAATGCAGCATGAGCTAGTGTATTGTCTTCACTTTGGAGGATAGATATGCCTATGAATGGCACGTGGACTGCTACTTGCAATACAACTTTCATTAAATTGTTAGGAAAATTTTGTTAAACTTCCTATTTTGAGGTTAACTGATTTTACCAGGTCTTCTAATTTTCATCAGATGCAGTCAATTTCTACGTCGATATTGGTGTACGTCATAACCAATTTTACGTTTGAAACTATTTCAAGATCGGGGAATATGTCGAATTTACGATTTCATATGTCAAGGTCTCCTGGGACATCACACGTCGTGGGATGATATCCAAATTCTTATCCCTGGTGACAGTAGTACAATCTACTGGTACATTCATGTATGCTGTCTGATCCAGATTACGTTCGGTACAAGTCAAGTTTACGAAAAACGTTATGGCAGACTCACTTTCAAGACATCCGTCATTGTTCAATGAAGAAAATTAAGAACTCAAAGAACTGAAACTCTGTTGATACTAGAAGTTATTCAGCATTATACAAGTTATGTCAAACTTACAACTTACACTATGCAAAGACATTGAGTCGTTCACAGACAGTGGAACATTTCATTATTGAATTTCGGATTTACTGGACTTACGTGATTGATCATGAATCAAATGAATGAAAGCAAATCACTATTGAAACTTTCAGAAAACAATGGTACTTTTCAAATAGTCGCATGACGACATCAAATTTGTTCGCATAGATGGCTCGAGTGAAATTCAATCATGCTTCTATCAAGATACAAGCGAGATTTCAACATTCTTCTATCAAAATTACGATTGAAAACAGGATCGAACATACTTATACATACTTTCAAGTACTGTCATTTGAACTCAGGATCATCTATAGCTGCATGAAGTATTGGTAAACGAACATTACCTACGTGGATAGACTTCGCACGGCTTATTGATCGAAATTGACACTAACTATTTTATTAATTTATTGTGATTAAAGAAAGAGAGAAGAATTTCGACACATACAGTATCACACAATTAATTAAGGTAGCTACTGTAGTAAAGTATCTATTGATTAATTACTTACGTTAATGATGATATATAATAATATGCATTTCTTCTTTATGAATTGATAGATTAAGTTAGTTAGACTTAGTTATGTGATTTCTCTTACACACACATATTTTATTCTAATATACTAATTTCTTATCACTATCTCTTCATACATTCGTCATTTTTCTTTTCTTGAATGTTAGTAACAATGACACGATACTTTCATTTATTTAATTAGATTTTATTCTATAACGTTCTTCTCACATTACATTTAGTTAGTAATTAATTACTTTTAGATCATAATGTTGATTAACACAACACACATTGATTAGTTATAACATAAGTTTAGTTACATATATAATTATTTAGTAGGTTAGCTGACAGTTGACATTTCTTTAGTTGACTTATTATATTGTAATGTATTTTATGAGTTACTATATTTGACTACGACCTCCGACAATATTTAACAAAAGCACCGTGAGTCGTATTTCGATAATTTTTTAAAATATTTTTGGAAAAAGAAATCTATAGAATAGATTTTTTTTGCCCCCGTTGGTCAGGGGAATGTTACGGTAGGTGTTATGATGTTAGCCACTTTTATAGTGAGCTCTTTTTAAGTTTACGCATTGAAGGGCTTCAAATGCTATTGATAAATATTAGGGTTCACGCTTCACGGTAATTGAACGCGAACGGATGGAATTGCTTAGTTTTATGATGACGTGTTGCGTTGTTATGCTAACACGTGACGACACTATAAGTGTACCCTTTGTAATTTATATTCCGTCCTAGCGAGACGCGAATTTCAACACTCCCGTGTATAATAGTAATGGTGTAGAAGCTTTCAAGATGATGTGGCACTAGGGTCTGCCAAATTGATATGGATACATGTAATGTCTCATTTTTATGGATGACTAATTCTTCAGTACCAGAATAGTTGCAGGGAGTATATTATTATAATTATTAGTATCCAGATTGTAAAGATCGATCAACTCTGGTTATTCAGTACCGGATTACCGACATATGGAATCACGAGTAAATATCCAGACGTTGTGACGATTAATGGAATAAGGACAGGAGACGCTGTTTATGTATATGCTTGAACTTAATGTATGCTTAATTCATATCATGTCTCGTGGATTGAATACTGTCAAATAAAACGTATTTTATGTGGACTCGAACCACCTATGGACTTGTCGAATATCTACCATTATTGAAGTTTGGATAGTCTTAACTCCGCATTCGCAACCTTTAGTTAAGCTCGATTGCTCGACAGAAACCAAGTCACAATAATATAAGAACAAACTCAAGACATGGCCAGAAAGAATGAACACTGTTTTATTAAGAACAGATTTGTGTAAGGACAGTAAAAAGGTTAACCAACTGCCAGAGCAAAACCAGCCATAACAGCTACCATCTCTGCAGTAAAAATCGAAGCTCCTTCAGTTACACGGTAGCTCTTCTTAATTCCCCACTGTGGTATTACTACTCCTGCACCTAGTTGCCCACTATGACCCTTGGATCCATCAGTGTAAACGGCCAGGCTTTGTCTTGTAGTTGGTTTATGAACTTTCGGTTCTTGTGTCTTTTATCACCCATTCTGAAATTCAATGACCACACCGGCTTCCGTACATTTGCCTGCGCGGGTAATATTTTGACATTCGCAGGTAGGGGCGGCAGGAAGAAAATTGTGTCTAGGCTGGGTAAGTCTATTATGCATTTCGCAAGTAGGGGTTCTCTCCGGCAATAGGTATTGTTGCTCTCTGGATCTCTCCGGCAATATGTATCGTTGTTCTCTGGTTCTCTCCAGCAATATGTATTGTTGCTCTCTGGTTCTCTCCGGCAATATGTATCGTTGTTCTCTGGTTCTCTCTGGCAATATGTATCATTGCTCTCTGGTTCTCTCCGGCAATATGTATCATTGCTCTCTGGTTCTCTCCGGCAATATGTATCGTAGCTCTCTGGTTCTCTCCGGCAATATGTATTGTAGCTCTCTGGTTCTCTCCGGCCATATGTATTGTTGCTGTCTGGTTCTCTCTGGCCATATGTATCGTAGCTCTCTGGTTCTCTCCGGCCATATGTATTGTTGCTCTCTGGTTCTCTCCTGCAATATGTATCGTTGCTCTCTGGTTCTCTCCAGCAATATGTATCGTAGCTCTCTGGTTCTCTCCGGCAATATGTATTGTAGCTCTCTGGTTCTCTCCGCCATATGTATTGTTGCTCTCTGGTTCTCTCCGGCAATATGTATTGTAGCTCTCTGGTTCTCTCTGGCAATATGTATTGTAGCTCTCTGGTTCTCTCCGGCCATATGTATTGTTGCTCTCTGGTTCTCTGCGGCAATATGTATCATTGCTCTCTGGTTCTCTCCGGCAATATGTAGACCACATAGCTTGAATATACCCCCGCAGGGATTCATAGAATGCACAAGCTGTATTCAAATCTTGGTCAGAAGATTGCAAAGAAGCACTGGTCATTTGAAAATGCTGTAATACTTGATCCCACAGTATGATCATTATTCCTGTGTCTAACTTCATCATGGTTGAAAGTAGACCATGAGCCTGTTGACGACATTCTGCCTTCTGATCATTGTTATGTGAAATATCATCCAAGACTTGTTTTATTGCAGAAAAGCTGTGTAAAAGTGCTTTTGTTGCATCTGCCCGAGCGGACCACCTGGTATCTGACAGTCTTTTCACAAAGGGCAAAAGGGACTTATTGTCAGTACCGCCAGCACATAATGCAGTAGAAAGGAGACCCCACCGGCAGGTAGAAGCAGAAAAGAAGGTGTACAGGCTTTCAACAAATCCAAAGAAAATGACTGCTTCCGTCCGCAAACAGTTAAGATAAAAATAATGAAGAGTCACACTAAGTCACCCTCTTATGCTCTTTCTCTCACAATTTCGTGACATCAAATGAAAAGGCGCTAAAGATGGCATACATCACAAGATCATTGGTTTAACGCTCGTATTAGAAGATGACCAAAAAATGATGTACATTTATTGGCGCGGGGCCTTAAAAGCGAGGGGCTCGTAGCATATGCTACTTTTGCTACTACGTTAATCCGGCTCTGATTAGGTCAATATTTGACAAGGATCAGTGCATAGCGAGGGGACCAACTCCCCACCCAGCCCTCTCCACCCAGCCCTCCACACCCAGCGGTGAAAACTAATAAAGGATTTCTTGCCAGGGTACAGTTTTGTTGGTTTTGTGGGCCCTAAACAGGACCGTGGTGCAGTTTTGTGGGCCCTAAACAGGACCGTGGTGCAGTTTTGTGGGCCCTAAAAGGGACCATGGTGCAGTTTTGTGAGTTTTCTGGGCCCAACAAAGACACAATACCCAGCACAGTTTCTCCAGAGGTCGTCCAATGCAGGGAAACGGATTTGGCACGCGTTAGGAGGGATCTCTAGCCGTGTCCAAAGCAGGGGTAGCAACAACAAAAGCTCCAACCATAGGTCCCATATTGATTTGTCGTTGCCCTAAAGACGCCAATAGGCGTGATGGGAAACAATGGCAAAGAAAACCTATCTGCTGTTGCCCTAAGAAGCCACTAGGCGTAATGGCCACTGACTGCTTTGACGGTCGGTGGCTAAGGACGGAAGAAGAATAGGTCCCATATACAACATGAAAAGCGAGGAAAACTGAATGAACTCCACACAATAACAAAAGAACCACCATTAGTTCACAATAATAGCACTCAAAATGAAGTCACCATACATCCCGACCCAAGTTCCTGTCTAATCACCATTGAGAACAGGAATTACAGAGCGCTCATACATACAGGAGCATCTGTAAGCCTCATAAGGGAACAACTTTATAAGCAAATAAAGAAATACGCACAGTTCCAGCATTCCAGAACATATATGGCCTCTGTAACTGGGGAAGAATTGAAATCCTTAGGCATTGCCCATGTCACATTTAAGATTGGCAGCCAGACAATCACACGTGCATTCGTTATCACTAGAGGCATGAGTAGAAATTTTATCCTAGGAAGAGATTTTCTGTCAAAACACCAAGCCCGGATATATTTTGATCTACGGAAAATAAGAATAAATGAAGAATATGTAGAACTCCAAGATGACATCCATATTGCATCATTGATTCGTTTAACAGCCCCGGTAACCCTCTTACCAAATTCATTAGTCATAGCCAAGGGTAGGATCAAAGCGTCACAATATATAAAACCTGGACAAATTATTCACGTGGAAGACATACCGGGAGAAGATATAAATGAAGACCCAATGCTATTTATTACGGAAGGAATAGCAGAAGTTACAACAAACAGAGACTTCCCGGTTATGATAGTCAACACATATGGTAAAACGACAACCATTGCTAGAGGTGCTATCATAGCTCAAGTACAATCATCCTCCATACGAGACACCTACAAAACTAAACAAGGTAACACTGACCGACATAATGCAGGCGAGTCATACCCATCAATCCCCACCCCCGCATCAGACCACACAATACACCCCCCGCCACCCCATTGACTCTGCTGCATGGCACGTTAGGTCTAGAGGTAAGACTGATCGAGATAGGTTTCATAAACAAAACATCACTTCGCAGAACCATACCCATCAGTCCCCGCGTCAGACAACATAATACACCCCCCGCCGCCCCCAAGGTTCAGTGCAAGTGCTTCGACACACCATAATACCCCCATGGAGAAAGACGGAGAGTTCAAAACAAGCTAAACAATTGTCCGGAGGATACCTGAAAGCACCGAAAAGACAAATGGTATACACGGATGGCACAGAATATTATCAGAACATCCGCAAATATCGAACACGAAGAAAACCAGAAATCGATTATCAGTTTAAATACCCAGATTTGGTTGATCAAGAGATCATTATAGAAGCCTATCGGAATACACAGTCTCCTAAGGAAAAACGTAGCCCCACAAGGAACACTGTAAACCTAGTTATACAAGATCAACCCAGGTTGCAAAGATGTAGAGTAAGCAACCTTCGCAAAATCCCATACACTTCGAATCGATGTAGATCACAGAACGATCGAGCTGTTTCATTCCCTACATAGGACCATATAAATTACATTGCTACAAATTGACGTCACTTCAATCCCCAGAAGAGAGACTCTTACCACCACCATCACCCATCCAGACGAATAATCCCTTTGATGTCCTGCCACACAACCGGATGGATAAATTGCCGTAGTGAAAGTGAGAGCGTACAAGTACATTGCCGTGGAGTAAGAGAGAGCGCACAAGTACATTGCCGTAGAGAAAGAGACAGCGCACAAGTACATTGCCGTAGAGAAAGAGAGAGCGCACAAGTACATTGCCGTAGAGGAAGAGACAGCGCACAAGTACATTGCCGTAGAGAAAGAGAGAGCGCACAAGTAGCCAAGACGACATTTTTAACGATCTTGGCGAACTGTGAGAGAGATTTGCCGCGTGAAGACAGTGTTACATTTTTCTCGCAATTTTAAGAAAAAAAATTTTAGACAAAGTATGGTGCTCCGTTTGGCTTCAAAATTTCAACAATTTTAATCTGTGGGTGATAAAAGACACAAGTACCGAACTTTCTTATTACCGTTTTGGCTTCCTTATCTTCTATGTTTTGTTTAATCTTTTCAGTCAATGTGTAGTCTATGATTGGTGCTTTTAGTTCCCAGGGTGGTATTGTGTTTCTATATTTATTACTATTATTAATTGTATTTGATATTTGGTGTATTCTTTTAGTGTCTTCTAAAACTATGTATCAGTTCCTAACAGTCAGAAATTGCCTGGTAAAATTAGTTGTGTTACATAGTAATAATAACTTAAATACTACACAAAACTAAATGTTTTTTAGACCTCCACTTAAATTAAAAGTGTGTAGTTAATAATTTTAAACTGTGTTGTAAAATAAAGAAAAGTGGTGTTGCTAGATCATACATGCCACACCTCGGAGATGAAAAACCTGTACAAAAAATTCAAAAACCCTGTACAAAGACCAGCAAAACCTGTACAAAAAAAAAAAAAGACAGAAAAAACGTATCAAAAAGAGTTAATTCGTGTAAAAAAATTTTAATTACAGCTGCATCATAGAGGCATGGGGACTTTGCCTTTTAAAACAGGTCTTCATTTATTTTAAAACTCAAACAATATTTGCGAGTTTATTTTGCACTGTAAAAATGATGTGATCATGTCATCATTTAGTCTATTTCTGTGCTTAATTATCACTAACAGACCAGGAAATCCTGTGTTTGATAGGACCTTATCCTTTAGCACGCTGCATTGTTTTCCCGAAAATGTGCCCTGCAGCTGCATTCTTTTTCACAACACCCCCTTTTTTTATAGTGGATGACTTGTAAATTCTAGTTTTTTGGTCTATTGCTCTAATTTTTGGACTGTATAGATGAATCTGATGATATAAAATTTGTTTGTGTACATGTTAGATGTGATAGGAAGAGAGGTATGGAAAGATGGAAAAAAAAACGATAAAAAAATTTTTTTTAAAAACCAACAAACGAAGAGTCCTTTTCCTTTGCATCTCAATGAAAGTCACATTTGACCAATACAAATAAAATGACGATCTTTTCGTTACACCCATCATCAGTAGCAAAGCAACAAACGCTCTCGTCAGCAGTGACATTCGGCCGTAACCCTAAACCTTTCCGATAAACCTAATCCTAACCCCTAAAATTATACATACTAGCAATGACGTTCTACTTTCGTTTCCATCTCTGCCATCACCCATATTCTGAGAACCGATATTAGCGCTAATAAAGACAAAGATCTCCTTGTCATCGCATCGGAGTCAGAATCCATTAAAAATTAGAGCGAAAATGGCCGCGTGTTCGATGCCGATTGATTGCGATTTAAAAAATTCACAGAAAATAAACGCGGATACTCCCATTACTAAATAAAGATCGGAAACGGAAGCTAACTCTCTTGCAAATAACATTAAAAATGACGGTTGTGGCACAAAACGATTGATTTATATGTATGTTTAATAATTAGGCGAAAAAACCCGCACAGATGTTTGTACGGGCCGTACACATCTGAAAACGCAAACACCCCGTACAGATTATGGGTAAACCATAGCGTGTGGCATGTATGCTAGATACATATGTTAGTGCATGTTTTTATCATTTGGGTTATTTTCCTTGCATCCAAAAGCACACAAATGTAATTTATTTTCCTCGATTGCAGCCCCTTCCGCTTATTAATATAATCGGAATAATTTACATAATTTTTGTGTCAAAACTAAAACGTTTAGCTATAACATAACTTCACTGCGTTACCCAGGACAGCATAAGGAGTAACTCAGCTAAATTTGACATACACAATCTAAGGCATACGGATTTGTATACGGCATATACAAAGTCAAAGATTTTGCCATATATATATATATATATATATATATATATATATATATATATATATATATATATATATATATATATATATATATAGAGAGAGAGAGAGAGAGAGAGAGAGAGAGAGAGGAGAGAGAAAGGAGAGAATGCTGATAGCTTTAAGTGACGACTGCAGCATCATCAGCGAACAAAAAGTCCCTTATGGTGACCCTTCTGATTTTTGTTTTTGCCTTCAGCCTTGAAAGATTAAACAGACGGCCATCTGACATAGTGTGAAGGCATATTCCTTCAGCTGCATCTCTGAATGCATGTTTCAGGAGTAAGGCAAAGAAGATCCCGAAGAGGGTCGGAGCCAGAACACGCCACTTCGTATGTAAAGGGTTGTGATGTGCTTCCAGCATATTGGACTGTTCCCTTCATGTCATCATGGAATGACTTTATAATTTCCAGCAATTTAGCAGGGCAGCCTATTTTCAGGAGGATTTTGAAGAGTCCATCCCTACTAACCAGGTCAAATGCTTTTGTGAGGTCTATAAAGGCGATATATAAGGGCCTTTTCTGCTCTCTTGATTTTTCCTGAAGTTGGCGGAGAGAAAAGATCATGTCTGTTGTTGATCTACCAGCTCGGAATCCACACTGTGACTCTAGATATATGCGCTCAGCTAACTTGTGTAGTCGCATTAAGATGACTGGCAAAAACCTTACCAACATTACTAAGGAGAGAGATGCCTCTGTAGTTATTGCAATCACTTCTGTCTCCTTTATTTGTATACAGTGTTACAATCTTGGCATCTCGCATATCTTGAGGAATAGTTGTCTCTTCCCAGCACTGGCACAGCACCCTATGCATGGGGATGTAATAGTGTGCTCTTATAGCATTTGATTAAATCAGGAGGGATCCCATCACTGCCTGGTGCTTTGCCAGAGGCCAAGCTATCAATGGCCTTGCTGGTTCCTCTAATGTTGGTTCGGCATCCAGCTCCTCCAGAGTTGGCAGGCATTTGACAGCATCAAGGGCTGCAGGCGTAACGGTATTTTCTCTAGCGTAAAGCTCAGAGTAGTGCTCGACCCACCTCTCCATCTGCTTACCCTTATTGGTTAGCTTCTCTCCGCTGATGGTTTTTAGCGGTGCCGTCTTGCTTTTTGGGGACCAAGGGCTTTCTTTATACCGTCATACATTTGTCTAATGTTGCCTGTTTGCGCTGCGGTCTGGATGCTATCACTGAGCTGGAGCCAATAGTCATTTGCACAGCATCGAGCAGTTTGTTGAACTTTGCTTCTCGTAGCCTTCAGGATCTGTAGGGTTCTAGCACTCGGTGAACGTTTGTATTCATTCGCAGCACTGCACTTAGCTTCAAATGACAGGTGTCATCACATCTGATGAAGCATTGAACCAGTCATTTGACTTTGCTGTTTTCTTACTGTGATGGGGCCGAAAAGGAGACGCCCGCCTCCTTCCTGTTTTGGCATATTTATCGCCCATATTTTCGATGTGCGCGAAGCATTCTGGGATGTAAAAAGTCTTCAAGATTGATGAAAAGGCCATAATAATGCCTAAGAATTAATTGTGGTACATAATGGTGTGTTATATTTGGTAGTCGTGTGTAATATTTGATAATTGTGAGCCATATCTGTGTTTTCGTGCCTGATAAAGCAAAATCGCGAGTGTCATTTAAGTGGCTAAATTAATCCGCGCAGCGCGGACTAAGTTGAGTGTTTGGGCTTAGCGGTCTATATAAAGCGTATGATGGCCAGCAGCGGCCCTTTTCAGTATCAGTCCGGACGAAAGAGAAACGAAGTTAGGCTAGCCCTGTGTCGGTAGAAGAGGAACAAAGACATGACACATTAGCAATCGGGCACATGCTGGGTGTTTTGTTTTGTTTTGTTCGCTTTGTTACTTGTTTAATGTTTGCTTCGTGTGTTTAAGTGTCACTGATAGGGTTGTAAAAATAAATACAGCCCCTGCCTCAGAATCAAGAGTTTTATTGTTGTTCGGGTCGGTGCGAGTGTGAAAAGAGAGTGATCAAATATATCACAATATAATCATCATCATCATCTCGCCCACCCTATCGCAATTGGCGTCGTCGGCAGGATAAGGCAGACAGTGACACTGAGCAAACAGCAAACGAACAAATATTGTAAACACCCAGCAGTGCAGTCTTGCATCAAGATGGCTTCGACCAATGCGCCTGTGAAGGTAGTGTACGTGAAGGGGCCAAAGATAAGGTTATTTAGTGGAGAGGGGAGTACCACTTGGCAAGAGTTTGTGGAAGATGTAGAAGCCGCGTGGAAGGTGGCGCCTTTTTGGGCAGAGGACAAGTTAGACATGATCTGGAACAATGTTACACCATGGGTATCTAGAGAATTACGGATACGTGGTGGAGCCAAGGCCAGCCCTGAGAAGTTACTGGAAATTGTCAAAGAAGCCTACAGCGAGCAACCACCAGTCAGTGAGATGACCAGGAATTTCCCTTGGGAATATGCTGTTTATGGTAAAAGTAAAAAGCCAGAGACACTGGTGCAGATAGCAAGTGCAGAAGATCAGAATGAAAAGGAGGCACTTAAAGCAGAATTATCTCTTCTAAAGTTCCAGTTAGCACAGATGTCACAGGCCAGTTCGCCAGCACAAGAGGAGGTGCAGAGAAAGAGAGCACCATGCCAGCCGTGGGAACAGCCAACGCAAGACGAGGAGGTGTGTCTGCAGGAACCTCAACTAGACCTTCTTGTATGTGAGGGTCAGGCTGTTGTCAAGGAAAGCTGTGAGCTGACAGCACCAACAAACGCAGCTGCACCAATAAGGCGAAAAGGGGTTTGCAAGTGGTATAGTGTCCACAGGGGATGGGGGTTCATCACGCCAGATGATGGAGGTATTGATGTATTCGTACATCAAACCAAGATCTTCAGAAAGGGATTCCGGAGTCTGGCGAGGAATGAACGAGTAGAGTTTGACAGCAAACCATCGGTCCAGGGCATGGAAGCAATTTATGTATGCGGCATTGGCGGTCAAGAGTGTAAGGGCAGCAGGGGGCGACCCATGGCACAGAGGAAGCCCAGAAAGATAAGATGCTACAATTGTGGAGACCTGTCAGACCACATGGCAGCCAAGTGCCCTCAAGGCCCTCTTCCCAAACGATGTTTTAGATGCAAGTCAACTGAACATTTGATAGCCGCCTGTCCCTCAAGGAGCTCTTACCCGAGACGTACTGCCACAACCAGGTTGCCTTTAGGGCGCAAGCCAAGAGATGGCCACGACAACTGTCACACTAAGGGCGCCGAGAGAATTGGCCGTTGTCTAGGGGAGGAAACCCATCCTAAGCAGATAGGAGGGAGTGCAAATCAAGGTTCAGCAGAGGAGACTCATCAAAGGCAGATTGTGGGGAACGTAAGCCACCGTCCACACAAAATGAGTGGAAAACACGTCAAGAGCGATCTCCCTTCAAAGTCGACAGCTGCAAGCACTGACAGGCAGATGTCACGGGCAGACAGCGACGCGGCACAGGTGAGCAAGTCTTCTAGACCACAGCAACTGCCAGTCCGTCAACGTAGGTACATGACGACCAAGAGGGTCCCCAGCCGGGTTGTACCTATTCCAGAAGCTCAGCCCAAAGCATCGCCACTCAGAAAGAGTCCTGCGCAGCATCAACGATCTGAGAGGTTACAAGTGAAGCGCCAGAGGTAGTGATGTTGTCGGGACGACAACAAAATCAGGAGGGAGATATGTGATGGGGCCGAAAAGGAGACGCCCGCCCCCTTCCTGTTTTGGCATATTTATCGCCCATATTTTCGATGTGCGTGAAGCATTCTGGGATGTAAAAAGTCTTCAAGATTGATGAAAAGGCCATAATAATGCCTAAGAATTAATTGTGGTATATAATGGTGTGGTATATTTGGTAGTCGTGTGTAATATTTGATAATTGTGAGCCATATCTGTGTTTTCGTGCCTGATAAAGCAAAATCGTGAGTGTCATTTAAGTGGCTAAATTAATCCGCGCAGTGCGGACTAAGTTGAGTGTTTGGGCTTAGCGGTCTATATAAAGCGTGTGATGGCCAGCAGCGGCCCTTTTCAGTATCAGTCCGGACGAGAGAGAAACGAAGTTAGGCTAGCCCTGTGTCGGTAGAAGAGGAACAAAGACATGACACATTAGCAATCGGGCACATGCTGGGTGTTTTGTTTTGTTTTGTTCGCTTTGTTACTTGTTTAATGTTTGCTTCGTGTGTTTAAGTGTCACTGATAGGGTTGTAAAAATAAATACAGCCCCTGCCTCAGAATCAAGTTTTATTGTTGTTCGGGTCGGTGCGAGTGTGAAAAGAGAGTGATCAAATATATCACAATATAATCATCATCATCATCTCGCCCACCCTATCGCATTACCAAAGGTGGCAAGTGCAATACTTTGAATTGTGTTCCGTAGATGCTCCCAGTTCTCTGTAACAGTATCACTATGCTGAGGACTTCTGAGCACTTTCTTGAAGGTCACAGTAAATTGAGCGATCATGACAGGGTCTGACATCTTGCTCGTAACAATGCGTGGTTTCCCTTCATGTCTGACACGATGACTTTTCTTGGTTGTGCTCTGATTTTACAGCAAACCAAGGAGTGATCTGTATTACAGTCTGCACTATGGTATGAGCGTGTGGAGAGCACAGACCTGAGAAATGGCCTTCTGACGAGGATCAGATCCAGTTGGTGCCAGTGCTTGGATCGTGGGTGTCTCTATGACACCTTATGCTGGGGTTTTGTCTGAAAGTAGGTGTTGGTCATGCAGAGGTCATGAAGAACACACAACTCTAAGAGCCATTGTCCATTTTCATTCATCTTGCCAATACCAAACCTGTCCAGACATGAAGGCCATGAAACATTATCGGCACCCACTCTAGCATTAAAGTCACCAAGAAGAAGCTGTTCTTGTCTAGGTATGCTTTTGATGACTGCTGCTAGATTCTCATAGAACTCATCTTTAGCTTCTGAGGCTATAGAGTAGGAGCATACACACTGACAAGAGTGATGGGACCTGCGCTAGTTTGCAGGCGGAGCGTTATGTCGTGGAATATTCTAATCCACATATATAAATTATTAGGTAAATATGAAGCCTAACAAATAAAATTAATAAAGGAAGAAGAATGGTAAAGAACAGTGCTGTCACAATGACTGTATTCGAAATCCCCTTGTTTTCTACTGCGTATGCAAATTGTAACGTTTCACGTTGATATTAAAGGCCTTCTGCAACATACACGCGTTTCCCAAACACACAATAAAATGTGCTGCCTTTCTAAGAAAAACCTTGAAATATGCAAGTTGACCTAAATTTTAAATTCCATTCATGTCTTTTTCTACACTACGTTACCAAAACGAACGAACAGATGGACTAAAGGATAAAGAGAGAGGGAGGGCTGAAAATCAGGAACGCATGCAACACGCGTCGCGCGATACACAAATGCTGCCATCACGCGTGTAAGACTACATGCACTAACTTTATTTCAATCGACAGTGATAAAATACACTACCCTTCCCCAGAGTTAGGTTTTAAAATCATAAAAAACGCTTATTAGGAAAGATAACAATAGATGGGTTTACGTTTGAAAACATAACAGTACCCAGACAGCACATCTTTGAAACAGGAGGTAGAAAATACATATTTTGAACGCAGCCACGTAGCTCTTTTAAATTTGGATATTTGGGTTCCTTAGGGCTTGCTGACAAAGAATATGTAAAACGTTACGCAAATAGTCCAGGAATTAATAAATTATAACCAAAATAAAATATTGGGGATGCCTGACAGCATGGAATCATTTCTGCTCATAAACTTTTTTTATAACGTGTTTGAAAAAAATCTTACGTTACAGAATTAGCCTACCATGTAAACTCCAAATTGATTGGAGCGCAACAAATGAAAGACTAACCACGATTGGTCGGGCTATAAATACTATCTTTCGTTGTTAGGGGAGACGTGAAAAGGTAACATTTTTTCAAACACTTGTCGAAACGTGGCCTCATTGGCTAGACTCGCTGATATACTCACTTAGGAGCGTTAGTTCGAGACCACTAGTGCAAATAATCTTGATAAAGCAACAGTGCGTTGAAGCCAGCTCATATTTGTGTTAAATAAAAGCCTGGAACATAAGCAGATGGGAATTTGTGCCAGTAATTGTGCCAGAATTCATTGCTAATCAACGTATCTGTGTTTATTTCCATGAAATTGTGGTAAGCTTGAACCATTCAGTATCTTTTAATGAAAATTGAATGTAAATTGTTAATTTATGCCTGTATATATATGTGTAGTTCAGTGGCAAACAGGAGATAAAGCCTATAATGCTCCAGCCTGAACAGAGGGTGTCGGAGGGAAGTAAAACGGCATGGAATGGCCAAATAGTACACTGACACCTGGATGATTGATTAGACAGAAATAATGCTGGAAGTGCAGAGGCGTGGTAACCATTAAGGAGGGTAATGCTGGTATAAAGTATTTCAGATGAAGCTGACAGTTGGCCTAACGCTCTGAACTCAATGTTTGTGTTGTATTGTGCTCAGTGTAGAACTAGAGTATCAATTAGTTATGAAGTAGAAGGTACATCCTTCTTGTTTTCAGGGACCGTGGTCTTGATGGTACTGAGCAGCACCTGGTCAGAGCTTTGCTGAATCCAGAGTCGGACAGCATACTCCTTGGTCTTTTTAGCTATCAGTGAGGTGTCTCCAGAGCCCAGGGGAGAATTCGAGCAGAGGAGTCCTTTCCTGCCGCCATCACGCAAGATAAGCTGATTTGGCCAGCTGAGCTCAACATTATGTCCCCTCATCTTGAAATGACTTTGTAAAAATAACATTCATAGGGGAATTTAATTGTCTTAATATCAGGAACTGAGAACATCTCCAATACTAGTCCCAAAAGACAAACTATTGAAGTCATGATGACAAATACCAACAGAGCTTGAACAAAACAAAACCAGTATTACCTCATATTACCACTACACAACTGACACACATAGGATATTTTAATAATATATGTCACTACAATATTCATATTGATAAAGTCTGTACATATACTTGTAATTAAAATTGATTGTGATTCCTGGTTCCTTTGTATTTGAATCAGGACACATATACCTTTATGATAACCATGAATACATATTGTTATTTGAAAAGTTATCAGTGACTCTTTAAGATATTCTCATAGAGTGTTATATGTATGTGAGTGTCACAGTGTTGTCAAGAGTAGTGGATTAAATTAAATTGTTTATCTGTCTGTTGTTGTGACTTACACTTCATCATACACATACCCTAGACACATAACGTAGTCATCACACTATTCCAGAATAATTCTGACTGAGATATATAGATATGTGGTAGCAAGTAAGGTTATCTATAATACACTACTCTTAATAGATATAGATACCTTCACAGCTGATCTCAGTCAGTACACTAAGTCCCCTATAAATATTTATAACATCCCACTTCACCACATATATTGGGGTCTCGCTCTTGGGATTTTGAATCTTTCCCTATTAAAAATATTGGGGGTAATTCACTTCAGGGAATATAAGAATTAAAAGGTATCCTTGGGTGGAATTAAATAAGGTTGAGCTCACGGTGCCTGTGTTGTCCATTAGATATATTTAGAGATTAAATTGTTGGTTAGACATTGTAGAAATTTACCTGATAGACAATGGCGGACCTAGCCAAATTTCGATCTGCTGCTGTTCAGACTGCAAAAGAGTTAGGATTAGATGGGCAAGTTATGGTTGCCTATGTCACCACGGAATGTGACAAATTTATTGAACGCGAAGAAAGAAGGTTTGAAGCCGAAAGAAGGTTAGAGGCTGAAAGGGAAATTAAGAGGTTGCAGATTGAGGCTGAGGCTAAGAAATTGGAAGCAGAAAGAGAAGACAAAAGATTAGCTGCAGAAAGAGAAGCCGAGGAAAGAAGACAGGCTGCAGAAAGAGAAGAGAAGAAATTAGCTGCAGAAAGAGAAGAGAAGAAATTAGCTGCAGAAAGGGAAGAGAGGAAATTAGCTGCAGAAAGGGAAGCAGAAGATAAAAGATTACAAAGGGAACATGAGTTACGACTAAGGGAGTTTGAGTTTCAAGGCCATGCTCCTGAAAATGGTGCCAGTCCCTTTGCCTCTGATGCTACGGTTACTCAAGGAGCCTCAACCTCAGCTATGAATTTTCATTTAGATCATTTTGTTGAGAAAGACGATGATATTGAGAGCTACCTAAATAGGTATGAACTATTAGCTACCACGTATGGGTTAGAGAGAGAAAGGTGGAGCTTAAAGTTATCTCAGGGACTTCGTGGGGCAGCTTATGAAGTTTTTGCAAAAATGAGCAGAGGTGATCAGGAAAATTATGACATGCTAAAGCAGGCTCTTTTGTTAAGGTATGAAAAGAATGCAGAATTTTATAGAAAAAAAATTTAGGAATGCTAAACTACTGTCAGGTGAAACCTATCACCAGTTCTCTGCACGAATAGAGACATACTTGGAGAAATGGACTTCTCTGGGGAAAACCCAAGATCTTAAGGAAATGGTCCTTATAGAGCAATTAAGAGAGTCCATGGCTCCAGACCTGAGAAAGTTTCTCATGGAACAAGGTGCAGAGAGGCTGGGTGAGTTGCTAAATGTTGCTGAAAGGTATCAAGCAGCTCAAGCAGAGGTAACAGGTAATAAAAAGAAACAAGTGGATAACTTTAGGGCACCACAGAACTTTAATAAATTTGATCTTAAGGATCAAAATAAAGGTAAGCACCAATTTGATAGGCCACGGTATGACAATAAAAATAAATTCCCACAATTCGATGAAAGGAAATATGATGAAAGAAAATCTTTCAACCAAGGAAAAAGGTGGTGTAAAAATTGTCAGATGGACAATCATGACACTGACCGTTGCAGAAGGAAACCTGTGTATATGGCAACCCTTCAGGTCAGGTCGACCTCAAGACAGGAGGAGGATATTATGTTGGATACCACTCCAGAAGAGATGAGGAAGGCACAGGCTGGGGATAAAACACTCAAGCCTTGTTTCAGAAAATTGTCAACTTGTCATACAACTCCAGGCAAGGGAGATTTTTACATGAAAAACAAGTTGATGTATAGGAAGACTGGAGCTAGATCCAAAGGTCAGGGACAACTGGTACTTCCTAAAAGATATAGGGCAGACTTAATAAGGAGCCTACATGTGAAACCAGATGGGGACCATGAGAAGATAGGTACCATCATTCAAAAGGTGGCTCACAATTATTATTGGCCCAAAGCAAGATGGGACATTGAGAATTTTGTAGAAAGGTGTAGCATAGCCCATGAGGGAACACCCACAAGTGGGAACATGGATCAGGACCTGGACACGCCCCGGGGCAAAATTAGGCCTGATAATAAAAAGAAAAATAGATTTGATAAAGTGGACCAAATGGAATGGGAAGCCCCTTTTCACGGACAAGCTTCACTTAACTGTTTTACAATGGCCACTATGCGGAGAGTGCAAAAAGATGTCTTACCCCAGGATAAGCCGACAATCCCTCAATCGGACTTAAACAAACTGGAGGAAGAAGATGTAGAGAGGAAATCTCTCATCAAGAATTTTAAGTGGGGAGAAAGCCCCAAAAGAAAAATTGGTAGCGGTCGTTTTGTGAATGATAATTCTGGGAGGAAAAATCATCACTATAAAGCTTCGAGTGGAAGAGACCATACCGGTGCATGGACAAATAGGTCCACACAATTAAAGGTCCACATGTAGCTTTGTTAAGAACGTGGACTGATGAAAAGGCAGAGGAAAACATTACATCTTCATACCAATATGTGAATGAGCTGACCACTCGGTTAAAAACTGGCTGGAAACTTGCCAATGAAAATTTGAAACAAGCCAGGAAGAAACATGCTGCCTATTATAACAGGAAGGCGAAAGACAGAGATTTGGCTGTGGGAGAGAAGGTACTGCTTCTTTTGCCCGGGAGTCAGAATAAGTTACAAATTGGATGGCAGGGTCCATATACAGTTCTAGAGAAGGTGTCTAGAACAAATTATAAGATAGATAAGAAGGGGAAAGAAAAAAACTATCATGTGAATCTCCTGAAGAAATATTTGGAAAGAGAACATCAGGAAGAGACACACTTGTTGACCTTGTCCATCGCCATGGAGATGAAAAAGGAACCACTTTCATCATTTGAATATCCATTACACCCCTGTGAGACAGCAGCACAGGTGAAAATCAGTACACATTTAACGAAAACTCAGAAAGAGAGAGTGCAACAGGTTCTAAATAATCATGCAGAGGTGTTAACAGACCGACCAGGGCATACAAACCTATTGGAATATGATATGAAACTAATAGACTCCACACCTGTCTGTATGAAACCATATTCGATTCCGTTTGCTAAGGAGAAAGCTTTGAAGGAAGAGATAGACTATCTGTTGAAGGAAGGAATTATTTCGCACAGTGAATCTTCGTATAGTTCCGGTGTGGTACTCTTAAGGAAGCCCTCTGGAGAACATAGACTCTGTATAGATTACAGGAGACTGAATGCTATTACAGAAGGACAGGTGGATCCATTGCCGGATACAAATCAGCTGTTTGCCAGGCTAAATAAAGCTAAATATTTCTCAAAAGTGGATCTGAGTAAAGGATACTATCAGATTCCAGTAAAGCCTGAGGTTAGACCATACCTAGCTTTTAGTACCTCAGAAGGACACTATGAGTTTAATAGATTGCCATTTGGATTGAAGAATGCGCCTAGTGTCTTCTCTAGAATGATGAGAAAATTATTGGATCCTCTGAATAATCCCTGTATAACAAATTTTATGGATGATATCCTTATAGCAACAGAAACATTTGAGGAACACATTGACTCTCTGAACATGCTGCTTGATCGACTTAGGGAGGCAAATTTAACAGCCCGACCAACCAAATGTTGCGTTGGATGTAAAGAATTGGAATTTTTGGGACACACAGTTTATCAGGGAAACATGACCCCTGACCCAAAGAATTTAGAGAAACTACGGAAAGCCCCGAGACCACAAACCAAGAAGGACGTGAGATCCTTTGTCTCATTATGTGGTTTCTACCAGAAGTATATCAAAAACTTTAATTCCATATGTGCACCGTTAACTGAATTGACACGTAAAGGACATCCAGATCGCATTACATGGACACCACAATGTGAAATGACTTACCAAGAATTGAAGGAAAAGCTCACAAGTAAACCCATTTTGAAATTACCTGACTTAAGTCAAGAATTCATAGTAAGGACGGATGCAAGTAATATTGGGTTAGGTGCAACTCTACTACAGAGATCTGATGCATTGGATGGGGAATTAAGCCCAGTGGCATATGCTAGCAGAAAGTTGAATAAAGCTGAAATCAACTACTCAACTAGCGAAAAAGAATGTCTTGCAGTAATATGGGCGATAAAGAAATTCAATATTTATCTATATGGGAAGGCATTTAAGTTGCAAACAGACCACAAACCGTTATCGTTTCTAGCACAGGCTAAGCATGAGAACTCTAGGTTACTCCGATGGTCTTTACTTCTGGCTCCATATAATTTTAGCATTGAGTATATATCTGGAAAAAACCAATTTGGGAGCGGATTTTTTAAGCCGCCATCCGTGTGATGAGAATCACCGTAAACCCCAGAAATAATAATAAATTTCTCTATGTGAATATAGAATAAAGGACTGACATATAATGTCTGTTTTAAGAGGGGAGGTGTCGTGGAATATTCTAATCCACATATATAAATTATTAGGTAAATATGAAGCCTAACAAATAAAATTAATAAAGGAAGAAGAATGGTAAAGAACAGTGCTGTCACAATGACTGTATTCGAAATCCCCTTGTTTTCTACTGCGTATGCAAATTGTAACGTTTCACGTTGATATTAAAGGCCTTCTGCAACATACACGCGTTTCCCAAACACACAATAAAATGTGCTGCCTTTCTAAGAAAAACCTTGAAATATGCAAGTTGACCTAAATTTTAAATTCCATTCATGTCTTTTTTCTACACTACGTTACCAAAACGAACGAACAGATGGACTAAAGGATAAAGAGAGAGGGAGGGCTGAAAATCAGGAACGCATGCAACACGCGTCGCGCGATACACAAATGCTGCCATCACGCGTGTAAGACTACATGCACTAACTTTATTTCAATCGACAGTGATAAAATACACTACCCTTCCCCAGAGTTAGGTTTTAAAATCATAAAAAACGCTTATTAGGAAAGATAACAATAGATGGGTTTACGTTTGAAAACATAACAGTACCCAGACAGCACATCTTTTTTTTTTTTTTTCTTTTTTTTTTTTTTTTTTTTTTTTTTTTTTTTTTTTGCGTTCGCCCGCTAATACTCGAGGCGAAATCTCAGGTTATTATTTATGTCTAACCTGACATTGATTTTACGTGAGTATCCCTTTATTTCTTGTACAGAGACAGGTGTCCCTCGCCATTCAGGCAAATACTCGCCGATTTCGGAGGTACCCATTGCAGCTGGGTCGGCTCAGGAGCCGCCAGTCCCTGGTCGACGACACTCCTTCAAATGTCCTCGCCAGGTCTCGAGTTAATCCAGTCCAAATCCCGGTCGACGAAAAATCCTCAAATGCCGTCGCCCGGGTTTGATCCTGTATCACCCGGTCGCCAGAGCGGTGTTGTAACCACTACGCTAGCGCGGCTCCCAGCACATCTTTGAAACAGGAGGTAGAAAATACATATTTTGAACGCAGCCACGTAGCTCTTTTAAATTTGGATATTTGGGTTCCTTAGGGCTTGCTGACAAAGAATATGTAAAACGTTACGCAAATAGTCCAGGAATTAATAAATTATAACCAAAATAAAATATTGGGGATGCCTGACAGCATGGAATCATTTCTGCTCATAAACTTTTTTTATAACGTGTTTGAAAAAAATCTTACGTTACAGAATTAGCCTACCATGTAAACTCCAAATTGATTGGAGCGCAACAAATGAAAGACTAACCACGATTGGTCGGGCTATAAATACTATCTTTCGTTGTTAGGGGAGACGTGAAAAGGTAACATTTTTTCAAACACTTGTCGAAACGTGGCCTCATTGGCTAGACTCGCTGATATACTCACTTAGGAGCGTTAGTTCGAGACCACTAGTGCAAATAATCTTGATAAAGCAACAGTGCGTTGAAGCCAGCTCATATTTGTGTTAAATAAAAGCCTGGAACATAAGCAGATGGGAATTTGTGCCAGTAATTGTGCCAGAATTCATTGCTAATCAACGTATCTGTGTTTATTTCCATGAAATTGTGGTAAGCTTGAACCATTCAGTATCTTTTAATGAAAATTGAATGTAAATTGTTAATTTATGCCTGTTTATATATGTGTAGTTCAGTGGCAAACAGGAGATAAAGCCTATAATGCTCCAGCCTGAACAGAGGGTGTCGGAGGGAAGTAAAACGGCATGGAATGGCCAAATAGTACACTGACACCTGGATGATTGATTAGACAGAAATAATGCTGGAAGTGCAGAGGCGTGGTAACCATTAAGGAGGGTAATGCTGGCATAAAGTATTTCAGATGAAGCTGACAGTTGGCCTAACGCTCTGAACTCAATGTTTGTGTTGTATTGTGCTCAGTGTAGAACTAGAGTATCAATTAGTTATGAAGTAGAAGGTACATCCTTCTTGTTTTCAGGGACCGTGGTCTTGATGGTACTGAGCAGCACCTGGTCAGAGCTTTGCTGAATCCAGAGTCGGACAGCATACTCCTTGGTCTTTTTAGCTATCAGTGAGGTGTCTCCAGAGCCCAGGGGAGAATTTGAGCAGAGGAGTCCTTTCCTGCCGCCATCACGCAAGATAAGCTGATTTGGCCAGCTGAGCTCAACATTATGTCCCCTCATCTTGAAATGACTTTGTAAAAATAACATTCATAGGGGAATTTAATTGTCTTAATATCAGGAACTGAGAACATCTCCAATACTAGTCCCAAAAGACAAACTATTGAAGTCATGATGACAAATACCAACAGAGCTTGAACAAAACAAAACCAGTATTACCTCATATTACCACTACACAACTGACACACATAGGATATTTTAATAATATATGTCATTACAATATTCATATTGATAAAGTCTGTACATATACTTGTAATTAAAATTGATTGTGATTCCTGGTTCCTTTGTATTTGAATCAGGACACATATACCTTTATGATAACCATGAATACATATTGTTATTTGAAAAGTTATCAGTGACTCTTTAAGATATTCTCATAGAGTGTTATATGTATGTGAGTGTCACAGTGTTGTCAAGAGTAGTGGATTAAATTAAATTGTTTATCTGTCTGTTGTTGTGACTTACACTTCATCATACACATACCCTAGACACATAACGTAGTCATCACACTATTCCAGAATAATTCTGACTGAGATATATAGATATGTGGTAGCAAGTAAGGTTATCTATAATACACTACTCTTAATAGATATAGATACCTTCACAGCTGATCTCAGTCAGTACACTAAGTCCCCTATAAATATTTATAACATCCCACTTCACCACACGTTAACAGGCGTTCTGATCCATTCTCACCTGGTTCAACCATTTTAGTTAGGGGTTTTTTTTACCGCAAAACCTACTCCGTGTTCTCTAGTTTTATTAAGGTCTTTCCCTTGCCAATAAAATGTGTTGTCCTTCTCATTCACCATTCCAGAGCCTGCCAGGTGCGTTTTCTGAAGTACAGCTATATCCACCTGAAGTCGTTTAAGCTCATCACTGATTATGGCTGTCTTCCTGACATCATCTATGTCCGGTAGGTTTTCGGATAATCCAGTCAACATAGCCCGGACGTTCCAGCATCCCAATCTGAGAGTTTGCTTATTTCTATTATGATAATTGCTTGGTGCAAAATTTTCTGTCCACTGTTCAGGTTTGACCCTAATCCCCATGCACCCAATGGGGAAAGCAGACAGTGGCGGGACAACACCTTATTGACTGGGGTCCAGCGAGATCCTAGAACCTCTCCCACTGTCGGAAGTAGCCCCTGCCGATTGGGCAAAATGCTTTTAACCGGTAATTGCTACTTCCCGTGTTTTGCCGACACCTATAGGGTGAAGCTAGAGTGTCCTCTCCGGGGCGCGTGCTTGAGCACAGTTATATGGAGATCAAGCTGTTGCCCATGCAGCATGTTCCCCCTCTCCATGCAGCAGGTAGATCCAAAGGAGCGGCAGTAGCCGATACAGTTTGGTACCAGCCACGTCGCAGGAGTTGCAAGAATAATGTTGAATCAAGATTAGACTACCTTAGGGACTCTGACTCCGGATTTATCCTCAGGGTTTACTCCCAAAGCCAATTCCATAAATGGATATTCCCGAAAGTCAGCGGTGGTTTGAATGCAGAGATCCTTCTCTTAGATAAGCTGCCAACCAAGGATCATGAGCCCTATCTGCCCGAAGCTGCTGGTATTAAGGCGCCAGTCGCTCGACTTCGCCCCTTCTCCCGTCAGTGGAAACAGTTCCACCGGGCTCAAATTGAGCCTCACGTGAAAGCCGGGAGCTGAACTTGGTTGTCAGAGGCTACTTGAGACGCATTTAGGAATCCTAACCCTAAACCCTCACCTTAATCCCAACCCTAATGATGTCAGTGACTTTGTATGACACCAAAAAACATGACCCATTTTCCTTCATTTCAACCAACATTTTAAATTTCAGTGCCATTTGAGGTGCATAGAAAATAGTTAGATTTCTCTGTTTGACATGTTTAAAAAACAAAAATGTCTAACTTTTTTGTTTATCATTGATTTTTAAAATTCAAAAATTATTTTGTTTTAGCTTTCCTTGGCAATTTAATATGAAATATATGTTCCTAAAAACTCTTTGGGAATACAGACTTACAGAACCCTGTGAGATAAAAAATAGAAAGCAGCAAGGATGCCTCATGTCACCATTTCTCTTCTTACTGAATAGGCCTAGCCTATAAGCCTATACTGGATTATGAAAACTACATCAACCAACAGAAACAGTATTTGGTGGAAACTGAGGAAACCAGTTGCAACATTACACAGCAGACTTTGCTCTGGAATCCCCAGTGTATGCGAAATAGAGGGAAACCAAAGAACACACAAGGAATGAAATTAGAGACAAACTTGTAGGCCTAATGAATAAAAGAAGACATGGAAAGACAATAAATGGATGGGTTTTTCAAATTTGCTAAAGGCCTCTGCTCCACAGGAAGTTGAAGTGTAAATGAGTGAGTGAATGAAATAACTGCATACAATATCATTAGCCCTACGCCCGAAGATAACTAGCAACTGGATTTAATTGTTACACGAACATAAGTAATCCGAGTAGCCTACAATTTATTGAAACAAGCAGTAGCCTAATTGTCTCAAGCCTTCATGTGTGCAAAGCAGAAAGTGAACCACTAATGTGATACCGTTCAAACCGTTATAAGAGTCCATTCACCAAACAATGTTATATAATTCTACTGCAACGTGTTTTAATTTTAATAAACGTATTTGAGTCAATCATAACCCTCACACAATCCTTACAAACTAGCCTAATCAACATCCAAAATGGCGAATTTCATATCAAGATGGCTGCTATTTTGTGTATGGATCAGTGAAATGTTTCTTGCAAATAGATTTGAAGTATACCAACTAAACGCATCGTATGCTACAAAACCATGGATGAACACACCGCAATATAATGTACAGACCAGAGAGACGCCTCATACCATTATGGGTTTCTAATAAGGCCTTGCTAGGTTATCAAGTGGGTCACTTGCCCGCAAGCCCGGAACAGCTGTCTTCCAAGTAAATTGTGGCCCAATTCAACACTTTTTTGTACTTACCTAACAATAAAAGCTTTAATTCCCTCCTAGCATCTCGTTTATCTCTTTTCAGCTGACGCTCTATTTCTTGGTTTATCCGTTTTTGCTCCTTCAACTCATCCGATCCACAACTAATACAAAGGGCCATTGCGCTGCTGACAAGTCACGAAGACGACCCGAAGTGAAGTGCCGTCTTCGATGAAATATTTGCCAGCTAAGGCAGGGTAAATGTTATTTAACCACTGTTGCGTATTTCCCCGACTCTCCAGTTTGAAATTAGACTACAGAAGACGAAGTCACAAAAAAAAAAAAAAAAAAATCAGGAGCAGCACCTCGCCGAATTTTCCTCAAAATTCCCAACCATTCGGCCAATTTTATAATGGATGCACTCAGAATTTGCTTGGGTGTGGTGCCGTGGGAGTGTGTACGACTGCAACGTCAAGCCGTCGGTAACTTACAATGACAGTTTGTTGACATAACATTTATGACTAGCTAAGGCTTACTAATTTAAAAGTTCAAGTTAAGTCGTAATGCTATAAATCTTCATACTTAAAGAAAATCGAGGCAATATTTATAGCATTAAGTTTCTAAAATTAACGGCGTAACAGCCAAATGCATTGAAATTATGGGATGTTCACCGATATGAGGCTGACCAATGCATACTTAATGAGCCGGTGCCACTACTTACCTTCCTTCCATTCTGAAAACGCATAATTTATACTTGCGTTTGGGTTGGGGGGGGGGGGGGGTTAAAGATATTAGTAGACCAGAGAATTATATATTTTTTATGACAGTATGAACGCAATTGACTTGTGTTTGATGCTAAACACTAACATAAAACAGATTCCCCCCCCCCCCCCCTTTTCATTTTCATTTTCATGGACATTTCGGATTCTGTCGAGCATTGAATAATATCGTAGTGTCTCAAGAGCAGAGTCAGGTACCCATTTACAGCTTGATAGACTGGAGCAAGACGATACCAGGTTTCGAACCCGGTAACTTTGCCGCGAGAGGCGTGTGCTCTAAACATTCTTCCAAATCGGGCGCTGTCGAGTTTAGCATACTTGAGTTTCAGATCAGTTTTACAGAATTCCGCTGTGCCAACATTGTACATGTGACAATATAACAGGAACTAGAGACCATGCTATGAACCAACAGCTATTGTTTAACACTACAGTGTGAGGCCCAAGAAGCCGTGCTGAGATAAAATTGTCCACTGTAGAGATTGAGTTTCCCTGACAACAAGAAAGGAATAAGAGTAAATAAATAAATAAAGGTAATTAACAGGTACTCGTTGGACATAAAGGTTGACACCAGGCGACAGACAAGAAAATATAAGTGATAGGCTTACCGGGAATCGAACTTAATGCCAACCAAACGGAGCCATCGCCTTGCTGTGACAGTGCATCGTGAAAGAACGCTCAGTCAATTTTGCACGCCCCCAAAAAAGTGCATCATTGGCTGAGGTCATTCTCACGACACCCACACAACTGTGGTATATAGGACCCGTGGACGACCCAGACTCCGTAACTAATATAACTTTCTTATCAGCAAGTATAGACCAAATAGAATGTATTCGAGGATCTGGATTCCAGTTCCACATTGACATTCATTTGTGTGAGCTATCCTGAGGCTATAGAGATGGCCAAGTAATCTGCAGTGTCCAGTTCTCAGACGGAAAATGGTGGTTTGTTGGTGTCTGTTTAGTTGGTGGATTGGGTCATCTCTGTTGTATATATCCCCTTCCTCCTTCCATTGATTTTTGTACTTGTGAATGATGGTTTTAGTTTCTTGATAGCGGAATGGGTGGCTGGATTGTTCCATTTTACTGCCACTGAAGGCAATGGTTGATGATCTTTGGGTAATGTTAAGCTCAGATCTGATCTCATACGAGTACATCACTTTTTCATTTCTGGTATTCTGTATTGATTCCATTAATGATCTATAGTCAGTGAAGGTTACTCTTAGCTGGTGGCTGCTGTTTTGATCTGGTGAGAATTTTAAAAGCTTGTAGTAGTGCCATAGCTTCTACCCTGAAATTGTGGGAGATCTTTCCATTTGGGAAGGCCTTTCGAATGACCATCCCCAACCCGGCGCGTCCACAGGTAAGACGACCTCCTGATATGGTGTGTCAGCTGCGAATTAAACCAGATTATTGCTGGACGAATAAGCAGCCGCGGACCAGATGGCGATGTCTTCCCAGCAGGACAGGGAGGGTTAACAGGTGGCACTGAAATCCCCCATATGCCCTATGACGGGTGCATCAAGCGAGTAAGAGCCGCTATAGGCTCTAGCCACGGGCACGGTAAACCTCGGTAAACAAACCAACCTGCTGCCTTGAAGCTACCATTGGGATATGGAAAGGCTATGGGATACAACCTAAAACAACAAACACAATCCGGCCAGCCGAAGACGGAGTGTGTCAGCTACCTGGAAAAATTAGGGCACACACGCATTTACGGTATGGAGTCATGTGACAATTTCGACTTTCGTCATGGCGTCTCTCTTATCAGCTACAACCGGGGAGGAGCGGAGCCAGGCCCATAGCCTCTAAAGGGCCCACCCAAGCAACCAGTGCCTTTGCCAACCCAATGGTCGAGGGAAAGCAAAGTAGAGCAACTGACCAACCAACCCACTATCTTACAGTGCCTCAATGGAATGCAGGAGTGAGGAACAAGAAACCGGAGTTACAAGAATTCCTCAGGGAAAATAACTGATATAATCTGCATTCAAGAAACCAATCTAAAAAATACCCAACGATTCTTCATACGTGTATACGAATTCTTCCTGAAACGTTTAAAACGCACAATGTTCTAAGCGGCACCTTCGGTTCCAAAGGTTGACATAGCCAGGACTCGTAGTGGGGATAATCTCCCACTACATAAAAAATGCTTCTACAGCATGCGTCTCAGTTAGCCTCTGACATCCAAGTTCAGCTCCTGGCCTCCACGCGTGGTTCAATTTGAGCCCATCAAAGCTGTTTCTACTGACAGGAGATGGGGTTAAGGCTAGCCACTGGCGCCTTAAATCAAGCTGCTTCGGGCAGATAGGGCCTGTAATCCTTGGTCGGTAGCCTATCTAGGAGAAGGTAAACTCTTATTTCAATCCCCCGCTGCCTCGTGGGAATATCCGTTTACAGGAAAGACGTCGGGAGTAAATCCTGAGGATTGTTGTTGATGTTGATCTGAAGCTAAAGGTTATTTCTACGAGAATCTAGCAGCAGTCATCAAAAATAAAAGAGCACGTCGAACAAAAATGCAGCTGAGTGTTACCACCTAAAGGGCGGTTGATTACCCATAGTCAGTTATGACTTGAGGTGGCTACTACTACGTGCTTGATTTGTTGTTATTAATCCAGCGGCGCTTGGGCTCTCACCCTTTGGCCCACTTGATTTGTTATAATACTCTCCAAATGATATACAACCGATAGTTAATAAGATTAAGAAACAGCTTCTTAAACAAGCGTGCAATCCAATGTTTGTAAGTGCAAGATTTAAACAAAACTACAACAACAAAAACTTCTGAGCCATCCAGCACATGTCATAAATGTTCCTGCGGAATTAAATGGACACAAGCGGCGAACATCCCTAACCTAGCGCGTCAGAGGTGCCGAATAGTAAAAATGATGTACGGCTGTTAATCCAAATAAAATAGCCGCCGACTAGCCTGCGACAGTCATGGAAAGTGAGATGGGATAGCAAGTGGCTCCACAGTCTCTATGAAATGCCGCATATGCTTAATGAAAGGACTGTCAGACTTAGCGGGAAATGCCTTATAACTTCACAAACCCCACTGCCTTGCTTGTAGGAATTGCTGTAATGACTAACGAGGAACCTTGTAAGCAAATTCTAGTAGGAACGGAAAACCCACTGGTAAACCCCAAGAACATTTATGCTCCAATGGGTATCTCCAAGAACATTTATGTCTCAAAACAATTCTATACAACTTATAATGGTGAGCGATGTTTAGGGAAGTTTCAGAGGGAAGTCCTCATCCGATAGCGAAAATCACGAGCCAAAAGTGATAGCAGACCGTAATCTAGGTACTGTTGGCAAAACTAACAACTTTATAATAGCTACATCAAATGCAGATTAAATCAACAGACAATCATGATACTCTTCTGTTCAGTTTCATTCGGGAAACGGATTTAACTCATAATTTTCTTTAAAATAACCTTAAAATGTAAGTTTTTTTTATTGTTTCTTCAAGACAAAATTTTAATTTAAAGTATTGCAGACTTATTATTATGGATTAAAATGATAAGATGGCTATAATTAAAAACCTGTCAATTTTGACGGGTTATTGCTAATAAAATGACACTAAATACTCTAATTATAACCAACAATTAGGTTGAACAGTGTAGACCAAAATGGTGGACGAGAGGAGACAAAGGATCATCTGATGCTAGTCCGCTCTCCTCCCATTTCCTTTAAAAATAAAAAGGATATGTCCGCAATAGCACGGTGTGGTACGATCTCGAAAGGTTAAGATAAATGGAACACACATCACTGGCGTTCATGAATTGCATTACACAATTGATGGCGACTTTTGCAACACTTTAATGTACCTACTACTAACGTCTCTACTAATGGCTCAATTTGAGCCCGGCGGAACTGTTTTCACTGACGGGAGAAGGGGCAAAGGCGAGCGACTGGCGCCTTAAAACCAGAAGCTTCGGGCAGATAGGGCTCGTGAACCTTGGTTGGTAGCTTATCTAAGAGAAGGAACTTTGAATTCAAACCACTGCTGCCTTGCGGGAATATCCATTTATGGAATTGGCTTCGGGAGTAAACCCTGAGGATAAATCCGGAGTCGGAGTCCCTAAGGCAGTCTAATGTCGATTTGACATTATTTTGGCAACTCCGGCGACCTGGCTGGCACCAAACTGTATCGGCTACTGCCGTTCCTTTGGATCTACCAGCTGTGTGGAGAGGGGGAACATGCTGCATGGGCAACAGCTTGATCTCCATATAACTGTGCCCAAGCTCGCGCCCTGGAGAGGACACTCCAGCTTCACCCTATAGGTGTCGGTAAAACACGGGAAGTAGCAGTTACCGGTTATAAGCATTTTGCCCAATTGGCGTAGGGCATGGCGCCAGGGGCTACTTCCGACAGTGGGAGAGGTTCTAGGATCTCACTGGACAGCTACCGCCCGCTTCAAGCTGGGCAGCCCCCAGTCAATAAGGTGTTGTCCCGCCACTGTCTGCTTTCCCCATTGGGTGCATGGGGATTAGGGTCAAACCCGAACTGTGGACAGAAAATTTTGCACCAAGCAATTATCGTAATAATAGAAAAAAGCAAACTCTCAGATTTGGATGCTGGAACGTCAGGACTATGTTGACTGGATTATCTGAAAACCTACCGGACGTAAACGATGTAAGGAAGACAGCCATAATTAATGATGAGCTTAAACGACTTCGGGTGGATATAGCTGCAATTCAGGAAACGCGCCTGGCGGGCTCTAGAACGGTGAGCGAGAAGGACTACACATTTTATTGGCAAGGGAAAGATCTTAATAAAACTAGAGAACACGGAGTAGGTTTTGCGGTTAAAAAATCGCTAACTAAAATGGTTGAACCAGGCGAGAATGGATCAGAACGCCTGTTAACGCTCCGCCTGCAAACTAGCACATGTCCCATCACCCGTGTCAGTGTGTATGCGCCTACTCTGTACTCTGCCTCAGAAGCTAAAGATGAGTTCTACGAGAATCTAGCAGCAGTCATCAAAAGCATACCTAGGCAAGAACAGCTTGTTCTCCTTGGTGGCTTTAACGCTAGAGTGGGTGCCGATAATGTTTCATGGCCTTCATGTCTGAGCAGGTTTGGTATTGGCAAGATGAATGAAAATGGACAACTGTCACGTAGGGTTTATATTCATTTAATTTCCTACATCTTCTTCCTATTCTTTCACATAAATTCTCTCTTTTATTATCTCTGTATTTTTTTTCCTGTGTATTTTTCATCCATTCGTTTTGCGAATATTATTTTCATATAATTCGCAAACTTTACCTGTTTTCCTTTCTCTTAAACTGAGAATCGCGCTAGGACGATATTACGTAGATGTCAGGGCTGCAGGGCGTCAGAAGGCGTGATAAGTCGGTTCGCTGAACACAGGACGTAGCAAATCGTCTACATTCTCACCGAGCGCGCGAGCTTTTTCTCGGCATAAGTCCCGGTGAGGTGTGTCAGTATCCAGACATTTGTCTGGAAAATCCCAAACTGACACGGCGCTCACTTGGGCCATGGTCAGCTGTAGTGTGAAAACTGCCCTGCAATGGAGTCAGGCTGTCTGGGATTTGAAACTGACACGCGTACATCGTGGTCAGTAGGTGACAGTTACGACACGCGTTAAGCGGACGTAAATGTTGGGAGTAGGGGAGATAATTTCGCTTGGCGAAGTAAGTTTGGGCCCTTTGTCTGATTTTAAGATATTGGCCAAGTTTGAAACTTTAATTTCATTCTCGCTCATAGACTCCACAGTAGATAGGTCGCTCGAAAACAGAATAGCTGTTAGCGAAGATCTCAGTTTGTTTCGGCAATTTGTCGAACTTCTAGACTTCCAGAAATATTTTCAGCATTTTTATTCTTAAGTTGTGCGACTACCTGTAATTCTGTGGTTGAGGTAATTAATATGATAGATATATAGATTTTGTGAGTGTTAAAGTGTTAAATCGCTTAATTCATTTTAATCTATTTCTTTAGCGCAGAAGAGAAATAAAGTGGTAGGCTATTATATTTTCTAGGGAAGCATTCAGTGGAAAGCAGAATAAAATTAAAATTTCTAGCTTATAACGGCAATTGTAGCTATTTATAAATTTAATTTAACTGCTAATACTCAGTCGAGTGTATTTTTCTAAACTAACGTATAAACTCTAGAATCCAGCCTCATGAATGGTGACGGAATACGCACGTGTTCTTAATTTATGAGGATTGCTGATTTTTAAATATAACTTACGTCACGGGAAGTTTAAATGATAAGCAAAGCTCTCTGCTTGCAAGTTTAAATGTAAGTTTTAACCAGTACAGATTCTGTTTATTATATTATATGTGTTATTTTTCCTCCACACAGTGAAAGTTTTGGGGTGACCCTAACTTTACCAGCACCTAGTAGTAGTTTCCATACTTGTGAAGAAATAGACAGTCCTTATTTTGAACCACGTGGGTTTTCTCAAGTAACACTGATCTGACGGTGCAAGTTAGACAGAAATACTAATATCCCTATAACGGGTTTTCAAAGACTGTAATGATAAATACTGGACCTTGGAGCCAGCACTTAATTTCTTCTAGAAACTCTATATAATTTGCTGCCTGGTGGCGTGAATATTAACAATCATTTCCCGACTAGATTATATCTTGTGGACAAATCTGTGGTGTGACTAAAGTGAATCCTATACTGAGGGAAGGCACCGACCTGACATTCATCATTTTTTAGAAACCTACGCTATTGACACTGTGCTCTGCTAACTCCCGCGCCTGGAATAATTGTTAGGTGACTTAATCAGACATTTGAACAAATTTGCATACCCAAGTAGTCGTTCCCGGAGACTCCAAGTTAAATACGTCTTTTGGAACTGGGGACTTCTTGGCAGAAGACTGCATTTTTTGAGTCTGTGTGAAAATCTAAAATCAATGTGTTCCAAGAGGCAGCAAGCAAAGTCGTGAGTACAAGTATGAGAAGCCATGGCGGAATGAATGAGTGTACGCTGGTTTGAGTGATATTTTTCACTATTTTATCTTTGACACCCTGTTGCTGTCCTAATTTTTTTTTTCAATCTGCATAATTTGTTGCTAAGGCTAGAGTTCTTGTGTTTTGTCTTAGGTTAAATCAGATTTTTTTCAAACTCTGTGCATATAATTACGAGATAAAACAAAGACAACTCTTAGACTCAAACTCTATGTATCTGTGACTCGGGCGCCATCATCTGTTCTCTTAACGGGGCCGGGCTAAACCTAGAGTTAACACTATAACGGGGCTATCATCCTTGCAACATTTCCTTGATTTTTTATGACTATGTGTATATGTATTTTCCTTGATGTACTTTCTTTGATGTTGTGAGCCGATTTTTCCTGATAATAAAATCGCTCTTGAACTTAATAATCGTGTTTGGTCAGCTCGTTCTAGATAATATATATATCATTGTTATAGTTTTCCCACGTCTGTGTGTTTACCTGTCGTCACGTGTATGTGCGTGCCTGTGAGTGATAGAAATATACGTAATATGTATATTGGTGTAGTCTGTCTGACGCTGTAACAACTGTTGTAGAAGATAGGTGAGAGAGAGAAGAATTCTTTTCGCTTTCAGAGACAGCCACTATATCAAATCTATCATCTCACGTGTGTGGAAATTCTATTACCTTTCACTAACTCTCACTGAGTCTATCACCTATTCAAACCTATTCAGAAGGGACCAAACCTAGTCTTAATTCTCCTATCGGAAATCTACGACAAATGAGGGCTCGTTTCCGGTCTTTGAACTTAGAATAGGAAGACGAGTACGACAAACGTGGACTCGTCTATCTGGATTTTGAACTTTAGATTCTGTATTCTGATATAGAGTAAGAGTGTGATGTCTTGTGAGTTGTTATATCTAAAAAAATAATTACCCCCTAGACTAGCGATCTGTTTACGGGCGTGCTGACCACACAAACTAATAAGTTTTTTTTTCCACAGCATCTTTGAATAATATACATTTTGGTTACAGGTTGATTTGTCGGGATATATGTTAACTGCTGATTGTAATACTAAATGCTGGTAAAGTGGTGAGTGTATAACATTCACTGGGTACTGAGGCAGAACGGCGTTTGAACTAAGTTAAGGAGTGTGTTTCGGACTTTTTGTCCAGATTAATTCCCTCCCTTACCCGATCTGACTTCAGGGGCGAACTTATAGTGGATTTTTAAAAATTAAGGGATTATTTTTCTCTTTAATTTTTGCAATATTCTTTTGCTTTTCCACTGTAGCAACTTATTTTTCAGTTGTAATCTTAACTACCATTTATTTGGCGTAGTCGTGTTTTGCATTGAGTGCTTTATTGCCGATAATAGCAGCGATAGTTAGATTTTATTTTGGAGGAGGTATCCCAGGGTTAAGGATATCATCTTTTGAATTTTTGGGTTTTTTTTCTCGTAAGTGGTAGGAACCAGTGTATCCTTTTTCCTAATTTCGTTCTCCACTAGTCTCAGTCACTGACATAATATGGCCGAGAGGGCAAAGCTTAGACAATTTCTCAGGGACGAAGCGAGAGAGGAGGGACTGGAAGGAGAGGAAGCGAAAGCTTTTGTCAGAGACGAACTTGAGAGATATGATGCGGAGAGGAAAGCAGCTGAAGCTAAAGAGGAAAAAGAAGAAGCTAGGAGGAAAGAAGAAGCAGCCGAAGCTTTACAGCAGAAGAAAATGGACGAGGAAATGGAAATTCGCAGGATGCAGCATGAGGAAAGAGAGAAGGAAAGACAGCAGGAGGAAAGAGAGAAGGAGAGACAGCACGAGAAGGAGAGGGAACAGAGACAGCACGAGTTGGCGCTTAAAACTCTTGAGTTCCAAAGTCGTGGTGCTGCCTCTACCTCCAGCAATGGAGAGTCTTCTCCTCATTCTTCCTTAACTGACCCTGCTAACACTCAATCCCTTCAACTAAATGCTATGTCTTTCACTCTTGAATCTTTTCCTTGTCCAAATGAGAAGATTGACACATGGTTAGAAAAATTTGAGAAAATTGCAACTCTGTACGGGTTAGAGAGGTCGCGTTGGAATATGAAACTTTCCCAGGCCCTAAAAGGTTCTGCTTATGATGTTTATTCTAAGCTGGAAAGTAGCCAACAAGACGACTACGATGTGTTGAAGAAAGCGTTACTGGAGCGCTTTGAAATGAACGCTCGCAAGTTTTTGCAACTGTTTCGCAACAGCCGGAAAGAGAATTCTGAAACTTTTCACCAGTTCTCATCTCGTCTTAAGGGATATCTAACAAAGTGCCTTGAGCTTTCGCAGCTCCCCTCTACCTATGAAGGTCTTGAGGAACTTGTTCTAACTGAACAAATAAAGAACACTTTGTCTGCTGATACCCGGAGATTTCTCGCTGAGCAGGGGGCAGAAAAACTTGAAGACATTTTGGAAAAGTCTGAGCGTTATAACTACCGGCCACAAAGCGGAAACCGACAGAGGAGCATTTTCGAAAACATAACCTAGAGCAATCTTCTCAGGCTTCTAACCAAAACAACCACAGAGAAACTGGACCTCAAAACCCCCCTCCTGAAAAATCCAAGTTCTACAAGAACAAGTACCCCAACCACCCCAAACAGTCTGATCAACCCGACCGCCCTACATGGCAGCGCAGCCAGAAAGGACAAGGTGGCAAAGGGAAACCCCTGAGCACGGGACATATGATCAGAGCGAGCACACCGAGCCAAACGCATCGGATGCTTACAAAACAACAGTCTCGCAGGCGGAATTATTGACAGTGATTCCCAACCTCTTGGGGATAGACCCTCAACGCGAGGTATTTGTTTTGAACGGTTCTCAAACTTCTTGTTTATTTGACACGGGGCTTTCTTACGATTGCATTGTTGCCAGAAACCTGGTTAAACCCGGTCAAGAGACAGGAGAGACCGTCAAACTTTGTGGAGTTCGTAAGAGTGATGCACCTACAGCGCTTCCCATCGCATTGGTGGAGATACACTCTGACTTTGTCAGAGGCGTGATCAAAGCGGCTGTTATGGATGATCCCATCTACCCAGTCATACTTGGCGGGAGATACGTGTGTATTGGGAAACCGGAAGAGCCGATTGTGGCAGCAGTAACTACAAGAGGGCAAACCAAGAAGGAACGGGAGCCTGCGCCAAATTTGTTACCTATGGAACTTAAAGAAGCGCAATACAAGGACCCTACTTTGGCACCCTGCTTTAGGAAACTGCCCATGGCTAAGGAACCCAAACAGCACGGGGACATTTTTTTCTGAGGATGGCGTACTTTATCGGAGAACGGGCAAGCCTGACCAAGGTTACAACCAGCTCCTAGTACCGAAACAGTACAGAAGCCAAATCCTAGAAATGGGGCACTCTCTTCCCTTTAGCGGACATATGGGACAGAACGCCACAAACCAACGTATAACCACTCATTATTGGTGGCCAGGAGTGAATACTGATATTATCAGATATGTCAAATCCTGTGCCCAGTGCCAACGTGTACCACCCAAGCAACGGACCCCCCCCCCCAGTCCACATGGGTGAAATGCCAATAATGGGAACACCATTCGAACGGGTTGTGATCGACATTTTAGGGCCTTTCGAAAGGACTAAAAGAAGGAACAGGTTTATCCTGACCTTAGTCGATACATGCACTTTATGGGCAGAAGCTATCCCGCTAACATGCGCAGATGCCAAGCATGTCGCAGAAGCCCTCGTGCAGATTTTCACTCGGTTGGGATTCCCGCAGCAAGTGTTGACGGATAATGGATCTCCATACCGAAACCTGTTGATGGATGAGATCGTTAAGATCTTGAGGACCCAGCACATCCACACTAAGCCATATACTCCGGCCGGAAATGGGCTCGTGGAACGTGCTAATGGAAACCTCACCATGATGCTAAGTAAGCTGGCACAAGTGAAACCTGAAGATTGGGATCTCTGTATTCCTGCAGCATTATTTGGCTACAGAGAATCTCCTCATACTTCCACAGGATTTCCGCCAGCTACACTCTTATTTGGCAGACCCATTAAGGGCCCGCTTGAAGCCTTACTTCAGTCTCTGACAGACGAGAAGGCGGATGAGACAGTCGTCTCAGCAAGTAAATATGTGTCGGTTTTAAAGGAAAGGTTGAAACTAGGGTGGGACCTAGCAACGACTAACTTTAAGCGAGCTCGCACAAAGCACGCTAACCGATACAGGAAAGTCGCGGAAGAGAGAGAACTGGAAGCAGGAGAGAAAGTTTAGGTGTTGCTCCCTACCGAGAACAACCAACTGAAGATCGGATGGCAAGGGCCGTTTACCGTCCTGAAAAAGATTTCTAAGGCTAACTACCAGATCTCTATTGAAGGAAAGGAGAAGGTTTTCCATTTAAATCTCTTAAAGAGATACTTGGAAAAACCAGTGCCAACCTCCGACCATCTCCTGACGATCGCCAAAAACTGACGAAGATGATGATAGTGGCAGGGATATTCCACCGCTATCACAGGAAATCTTTCAAAAATGTCAGAAGCGGCGACGCTCTTTCAAGCGCGCATGGGAGACATTCCGGGGGAAGGAAACTTTGAGGAGTGGACTTGAGTAGGAATTGGACAGAGATGGAGGGGGAAGAGGAGAGGGAAGAAGACAGACACCCCGAAGCTACGGTTATAGGAAATTAAACTCCATAACGCAGACATGGAGTGCTTCCATATCTTAAAGGGGGGAGGCTCTGTCACGTAGGGTTTATATTCATTTAATTTCCTACATCTTCTTCCTATTCTTTCACATAAATTCTCTCTTTTATTATCTCTGTATTTTTTTTCCTGTGTATTTTTTCATCCATTCGTTTTGCGAATATTATTTTCATATAATTCGCAAACTTTACCTGTTTTCCTTTCTCTTAAACTGAGAATCGCGCTAGGACGATATTACGTAGATGTCAGGGCTGCAGGGCGTCAGAAGGCGTGATAAGTCGGTTCGCTGAACACAGGACGTAGCAAATCGTCTACATTCTCACCGAGCGCGCGAGCTTTTTCTCGGCATAAGTCCCGGTGAGGTGTGATACTTTACATCTGCACCGGTCAGTATCCAGACATTTGTCTGGAAAATCCCAAACTGACACGGCGCTCACTTGGGCCATGGTCAGCTGTAGTGTGAAAACTGCCCTGCAATGGAGTCAGGCTGTCTGGGATTTGAAACTGACACGCGTACATCGTGGTCAGTAGGTGACAGTTACGACACGCGTTAAGCGGACGTAAATGTTGGGAGTAGGGGAGATAATTTCGCTTGGCGAAGTAAGTTTGGGCCCTTTGTCTGATTTTAAGATATTGGCCAAGTTTGAAACTTTAATTTCATTCTCGCTCATAGACTCCACAGTAGATAGGTCGCTCGAAAACAGAATAGCTGTTAGCGAAGATCTCAGTTTGTTTCGGCAATTTGTCGAACTTCTAGACTTCCAGAAATATTTTCAGCATTTTTATTCTTAAGTTGTGCGACTACCTGTAATTCTGTGGTTGAGGTAATTAATATGATAGATATATAGATTTTGTGAGTGTTAAAGTGTTAAATCGCTTAATTCATTTTAATCTATTTCTTTAGCGCAGAAGAGAAATAAAGTGGTAGGCTATTATATTTTCTAGGGAAGCATTCAGTGGAAAGCAGAATAAAATTAAAATTTCTAGCTTATAACGGCAATTGTAGCTATTTATAAATTTAATTTAACTGCTAATACTCAGTCGAGTGTATTTTTCTAAACTAACGTATAAACTCTAGAATCCAGCCTCATGAATGGTGACGGAATACGCACGTGTTCTTAATTTATGAGGATTGCTGATTTTTAAATATAACTTACGTCACGGGAAGTTTAAATGATAAGCAAAGCTCTCTGCTTGCAAGTTTAAATGTAAGTTTTAACCAGTACAGATTCTGTTTATTATATTATATGTGTTATTTTTCCTCCACACAGTGAAAGTTTTGGGGTGACCCTAACTTTACCAGCACCTAGTAGTAGTTTCCATACTTGTGAAGAAATAGACAGTCCTTATTTTGAACCACGTGGGTTTTCTCAAGTAACACTGATCTGACGGTGCAAGTTAGACAGAAATACTAATATCCCTATAACGGGTTTTCAAAGACTGTAATGATAAATACTGGACCTTGGAGCCAGCACTTAATTTCTTCTAGAAACTCTATATAATTTGCTGCCTGGTGGCGTGAATATTAACAATCATTTCCCGACTAGATTATATCTTGTGGACAAATCTGTGGTGTGACTAAAGTGAATCCTATACTGAGGGAAGGCACCGACCTGACATTCATCATTTTTTAGAAACCTACGCTATTGACACTGTGCTCTGCTAACTCCCGCGCCTGGAATAATTGTTAGGTGACTTAATCAGACATTTGAACAAATTTGCATACCCAAGTAGTCGTTCCCGGAGACTCCAAGTTAAATACGTCTTTTGGAACTGGGGACTTCTTGGCAGAAGACTGCATTTTTTGAGTCTGTGTGAAAATCTAAAATCAATGTGTTCCAAGAGGCAGCAAGCAAAGTCGTGAGTACAAGTATGAGAAGCCATGGCGGAATGAATGAGTGTACGCTGGTTTGAGTGATATTTTTCACTATTTTATCTTTGACACCCTGTTGCTGTCCTAATTTTTTTTCAATCTGCATAATTTGTTGCTAAGGCTAGAGTTCTTGTGTTTTGTCTTAGGTTAAATCAGATTTTTTTCAAACTCTGTGCATATAATTACGAGATAAAACAAAGACAACTCTTAGACTCAAACTCTATGTATCTGTGACTCGGGCGCCATCATCTGTTCTCTTAACGGGGCCGGGCTAAACCTAGAGTTAACACTATAACGGGGCTATCATCCTTGCAACATTTCCTTGATTTTTTATGACTATGTGTATATGTATTTTCCTTGATGTACTTTCTTTGATGTTGTGAGCCGATTTTTCCTGATAATAAAATCGCTCTTGAACTTAATAATCGTGTTTGGTCAGCTCGTTCTAGATAATATATATATCATTGTTATAGTTTTTCCCACGTCTGTGTGTTTACCTGTCGTCACGTGTATGTGCGTGCCTGTGAGTGATAGAAATATACGTAATATGTATATTGGTGTAGTATGTCTGACGCTGTAACAACTGTTGTAGAAGATAGGTGAGAGAGAGAAGAATTCTTTTCGCTTTCAGAGACAGCCACTATATCAAATCTATCATCTCACGTGTGTGGAAATTCTATTACCTTTCACTAACTCTCACTGAGTCTATCACCTATTCAAACCTATTCAGAAGGGACCAAACCTAGTCTTAATTCTCCTATCGGAAATCTACGACAACAACGGCTCTTAGAGTTGTGTGTTCTTCATGACCTCTACGTGACTAACACCTACTTTCACACAAAACCCCAGCATAGGGTGTCATGGAGACACCCACGATCCAAGCACTGGCACCAACTGGACCTGATTCTCGTCAGAAGGCCACTTCTCAGGTCTGTGCTCTCCACGCGCTCGTACCATAGTGCAGACTGTGATACAGATCACTCCTTGGTTTGCTGCAAAATCAGAGCACAACCAAGAAAACTCTATCGTGTCAGACATGAAGGGAAACCACGCATTGATACCAGCAAGATGTCAGACCCTGTCATTATCGCTCAATTTACTGCGACCTTCAAGAAAGTTCTCAGTAGCCCTCAGCATGGCGATACTATTACAGAGAACTGGGAGCATCTACGGAACACCATTCAATGTACTGCACTTGCCACCTTTGGTAAGAAAACAGCAAAGTCAAATGACTGGTTTGATGCTTCATCAGATGTGATGGCAACTGTCATTGAAGCTAAGCGCAGTGCTATTAATGAATACAAACGTTCACCGAGTGCTAGAACCCTACAGATCCTGAAGGCTACGAGAAGCAAAGTTCAACAAACTGCTCGACGCTGTGCAAATGACTATTGGCTCCAGCTCAGTGAGAGCATCCAGATCGCAGCGCAAACAGGCAACATTAAACAAATGTACGACGGTATTTCTCAGTTTCCTGGCAGATTAAAACAATTACTTTGCCCCTCTTTATTTAGATACAAAGTCAACTGTTTAGAGGGGTTACATAATGTTGAGCTCCTCTGGCCTACAGATAGCTTATCTTTCGTGATGGCGGCAGGAAAAGACACCTCCTTGCTCAATTGCTTCACTTGTGGTTCTGGAAGACAACCTCACTGGGTTGCTATCTGGAACAAGGAGTTTGATGCTTCAGGCCTCTTCTGATTCAGCAAAAAACTCAGACCAGGTGCAGCTTCAATAACTAGGACCACAGTCCCTGAAAACAAGAAGGTTGTACCTCCTACTTCAGAACTAATTTATTACTCTATTTCCACCACTGAGCACAATATATAACAAACACTGAGTTCAGAGCGGTAGGCCAACTGTACTTATTCTTTATCTGAAACAATATACACCAGTAATACTCCTCCCTAAAGGTTTTACTACGCCTCTGCCATGTCAGCTGTAAGTCCCTCTATACAATAAGAAATGTGTGGTCACAGTGTACTATTTTGGTAATTTCCATGTAGGGGGGGGGCCTAGGGCAGTTTAAACTCCTCTTTCCTACAATTTTGTTTCATGTTGGAGCAATATCTCTAGGCATTGTCCTCATGGTTGCTACTGAACCACAACACATATATACACAGAGAAAATTATCAATTCACATTCAATTTCATTTAAAAGATATTGAATTATCAGCTTACCACAATTCATGGAAATATTACACAGAAAAACGTTGTCTAGCGATGAATATGGCACAAATTATGGCAACGAATTCCGATCCGCTTGTCCCAGGCTTTTATTTAGAAAAATATGAGCTGGATCTCAACGCAATTGTTCCTTTAGTAAGTTTATTTTAAAATGTGGCCATGAAAACTGGACGCTTTCTTAATTGATATATTGCGGGTCTAACAATCGAGCCATGATTTACACAGCTTTTCAAAAAGTACCTCTACTACGGTTTCCCCTACAACAAAAAATAGTATTT